>OZ010634.1:19713649-20033649 GCA_963932165.1 Pimpla rufipes | reverse complement strand
GACATCTGCTGCTGCTGCTGCTGGCTCGGCGGCTGATGATGCGAAACCGCCGGCCCGAGAGGCTGACTCGCGCCGATCACCCCGCAATTCACGGGATTCGGGAGCAGCGACTGCTGCGTCATATTCCGCGGCATGCTCTGCGAGAGATCGTTTATCGCCATCGACTGCGGTATCTGCACGCCGAGATTCTGCGGCTGTGCCTGTTGCTGCTGCTGCTGTTGCTGCAGCATCGACTGCGGCTGCTGCGGCATCTGCTGCTGCTGCTGCTGCTGCTGCATGGGATTTTGGCTCGCGAGTGACGACTGATCGAGGATATGCTCCTTCGAGTCCTCGTGGCTCGGCGATAATTCCGGATCGGTGGCGATCGGCTCGATTTTCATCTGCACCGGTTGCTGCTGCTGCTGCAGTTGCTGCTGCATCTGCTGCTGCTGATCCCTCGTGGGAATCATAATCGCCGACGTCGCGGGCTCCTCGGGCTCGGTTTTCACGTCCGGCGAGGCTCGACCGACGCTCGTGCCGATCTCCTCGAGGCTCGGCTTCTTGTCGAGGCCGTGAATCACCGGCACGTTTATCGGCAGACCCTGAACGGCGTTCATAGCCGGCGCCGGTGGCGGCGGAGGCGGGGGAATCGGTGTGGACGCCGGCGTGGGCTCCGCGGGTTCCTCCTCGGTCGCCACGGCCGCCGGGCTCGCCGGTTCCTCCGCCGTGGACGTCACGGTCGGAGCTACCGGGGTTCCCGCGTTCGCCACGAGATTCTCGCCCGTCTCGGGCTCGCCCTCGCGCTCCGGCTCGTCCATGAGGGAATTGCTGTCGGTGGTGAGCGACTCCGCGGGACTCTCGGCTCGCTCGCCACCCGCGACAGCCGAAACGCCGCCGCGTTTTCGCTTCTGCGAGTCCTTCTCATCCTCCGGGTCGTCGGCCTGCGACCTCTTCTGTCCCTTCTTCGGTGTCTCGGGCTTTCCGGGGCCAGCCGCGGCCCCGGTTCCCGCACCGACGCTCTTTGACTTCTTCGTCTTGTCCGCGTTGCCCTGCGAGCCGAGCGAATCGCGCGACGACTGCGAGTCGCGGCTCTGCGTGTCCCGCTGCTGCTGCTGCTGCTGCGACTGTTGCTGCGTCTGCTGCTGCTGCGACTGTTGCTGCGACTGTTGCTGCTGCGACTGTTGCTGCTGCTCGTTGCCGCCCGGGCGTGACTTTTGCTGCTCGTTCTCCGGGGTGTCGGTGCCGCCACCAGTGCGTCTCGGTCGCGAGGGCCTCGGTGACTCTTTAGCCTTGTTGTTGCGCGTTCTCATTCTACCGGGGCTATCAGGCGACTCCGCTGGCACCGGCCTGAATAGGTAGGGCGGCGCTGGCGGCAATTCTCCGGTTTTCTTCGAGTGCGAGCGGCATTCCGCGCACAGCAGGAGACGATCCTTGCCGGAGATCTGATAGTCCTTCGAGCTCGTTGAGAAACAGTGCTGGCAGGACGACAGCGCCGAGCCGTTCGTGTTCGTGTCGCGGGAGTCGCTGTCCTCCTCCGAATTGTCGTCCTCCGTCACCGAACTTATCTCGCCGCCAGGATTGATGTTGCTGTTCGCGTTACCGCTGCTGTTTGTGTTGTTGTTGTTGCTGGTCGTGTTATTGCTGTTTGCGGTGTTGCTGTTGTTGTTGTTGTTGTTTCCGGTTGCGCCGGCGTTGTTGCCGCCTCCCGAGGCACTTCCTCCACCTCCACCGGAAGACGCCGTCTCGGACTCCGAGGCTGCCGCCTCCTTTGCCTCGCGATTGCTGCCACGAGCCTCGATGCTTCCGCCCCGGGACTCCCCGTTTCCGACGCCCCCCGTGGACGCGTCCTTCGATGCTGCTGCGGCCACTGCCGCTGCTGCCGCCGCCGCTGATGCCGCTGCCGCAGCTGCTGCTGCTGCTGCTGTCGCCGCTGCTGCTGCTGATGCCGACGCCGGCTGCTGCTGCTGCTGCTGCTGAGGCTGGGGCTGGGGCTGAGCCGCCGCAACCTCCTCCTTTGGCGTGCCCGCTCGGGAATTACGCGTGTTACGGATACGCCGCAAGGAGCCCTGACGACGACGACGGTGCGGACGGTTGTTGTTCGCGCCTGGCGTCTTCTTCCAAAGGTAGTAGAACTCGACGAGCTCCGGCTGGATTGGGGGAGAATGTTTTGTTAGCATTTTGTTATGGCGGAACTCGAAGGCGGGAGGGACGAATTTGTGAAGAGCGAGATTTATTGCGATGTTGAAGTTTGCATCGTTAGAATGCAACGAAATTTAGAGAAAAAAAATTCTGATTAACACAAATGATGAATTTAGGTACCAAAAATTATGGCGAATTATCGACTGATGATAAATTTTACTTGGCATTTGTGTTATTATTTTTGGAAGGTAATATTTTTATCATGAACTTTTTTTGCAAGGGATGACTCTTTTAATACTTGACGTACCACTTTTGTTTTGAAGAAACATTTTTTTGGTTTTTTCACATCTTTTTGAAAGTCAAAGAATAATAACAAAATCATCATAGGAACTAATTCCTATGATGACTTTTTATACCTAGTTCCGTCATTTGGATTAATTAGAATTTCTTTTTCTTCTGAATTTCGTTGCGTTCCAACGATGCAAACTTCAACGTCATGATTTATCGAGAGTGCGGCAAAATGACGAATGTGGAATTTGATTGTATAGTTACCGTATCTTTGTGCGGTAACAGATCCTTCCTGATACGGGAAAAGTTTTTGCCGAACTGACGGAGACCCTTGACGAATCGTTTCTTTGGGAGAGAAACAGAGATGTGGTTAGTAATTCATTCCTAAGGCGAAATTCAGGGGAGTTTGGTTGATTATCCGCGTTTGTCGTTTGAAATGTACTCACAGTCTCTTCCTCGGACCATTTCTTATCGATGCCTTTGGGCACGGGACACTTGACGAGGGCCTGCAACGCCCTACCTGGGTCATAGCCAGAATCGTGGAGTATGTCGAGTGCGTTAATGGTAGTGTCGTCTCTGGAAGCCGCGACGCAACCATCGTCCGGCGAGCCTCCATCACACATACCGGCGAACGCGGCCATGGAACGAGCCGCCCTCAGGTACATCAGTAGATCGCCGTCCAATGACATAGCCGGGACCCATCTTAGCTCCTCGCGCTCCTTGGAGAACTCGGGATCGGGCAGCAGATCGGCAGCCGGCACGCCCGGCCGGTAATCAGGCAAACGGGCCTGGCAAGAAACCAACTCCTGTACACCAGAATTTTGCGAATTTCCGCCCCGTTAGCACCACCGCTCAATTGCACCAAGAAGCGAGATTAGTTTGTCCTTTTTCTTTTTTTTTCTCTCTCTCTCGTTCAAACACACTCGTTTTTGTCGCTCGAACGGTTGGTGAACGAACCGCAATGCGCGATTTTTCACGCGGTTAGTGAATTCGTGGCTGATCTGGCTGAACTGATCTTGTGAAATTGAACCGATTAATTTTTTTTTTGCGGAGTCTTCAATATTTTTTACGGTCTAATTTTTTTTTTCGGTGGTTAAGTGATATGATTTGTGTTGCGGTTCGGTTACCAATTATTCCGTTACGATCGGCAAAAGTTACATCGAACATTCATGCACGCAGAGGCACACACGAGATTGATAAACAGTCGACGAGGGACTGTTGTTGCGGTGCCGTACTCGATCACTGCAATTGACACTTTATAAATCGTTTGTTTTTATATTACGTTGTGCAGATTTTAGTTTGAAATGTTATTTATTGAGACTGGACTTTTTTTTTGGTCTGTATTGAAGTCAGTTAATTTATATTAATTTGATATACAATTTTAAACAGTTATATTATTACATTCAATGTACCAGTCTTTGTATATAAATTTCCAGACGTAATGCGATGAATTTTTAATTATTTAACAGTACATTAAATTCGTACTTTCAAACAAAGATATTAGGTTTTTATGGCATTTTTTGACTCTGGTTTCCTCGCAGTGAACGAGTCCGCGGCTTCAAGCATTTATTTTAGGTACAAGTCGGTCGACTATAGTGTATCTTGAAAATAACGGAAATTTTAGGAATAGTGCCATTAGGATAACTACATAGAGCGAGACGCAGGATAAAAAAATCGTTCCTCCGAGATAATTTCGGCGTGCTATCGAAAACTTTGGCATCGCGAATCAAATAAAATGCCGATTTTAAACGGGAAAACATTATTCTTGAGGAACGATTTTTCCGTTGCATTTTATTTTAATCACTGTCGCACCCGAAAAAGAGGCTCATCACAATATCAATGCGAGTTAGCTAATTACACGGACCTGGACTCCGGCATTTTTGTTGTGCTACTAATCGTTAGAAATCGTGAGATGAGAATTACAAAATACTGCGAGAAAGGATGTGCTGGGGAGTTTATAAGCTGAAAACAGTTGGGAGGCTGTGTACATTTTTCTCGAATCTGCGATGGTAATCACGCGCCGTGAAATGTCTCAATAAATTCGTCTTTTATTGTGATGCAACAAAACCATTAATTTCTGCAAAGATGTACAAGAAACTATGTTGATATTTGTGTGAAATTTTTTTTTATATTGAAGAAACAAAAAATATGGAAATAAGAGTTGAAAAAAAAATGGAAAATGTTGTCACTAATGACGCTCCCTGCCATCGAATGGTTCAAGTAACCCCAACGCTAGTCTCGAGAGTAACTCGCGAGAGATCCTGCAGTATTACAGTTCACATCTGAAAAATACATCTTGGACACAAAATCTTATGGTCGGCTGCTTGAGACGTTCGTAAATTCGAGAGATAAATGTCGTATTTAGTGTTATTCATTGTTTTTCATACTTTTGCAGTTACCGAGAATCGCGGACGAGGTTTTCACCGTGACTGGACAACCACTCTAGAGCCACTCGACGATAAGTCTTTATGTCTTGGTCCATACACATTTCTACCTATTTCATCGAAAATTTATCGTTTCTCGTGATGTCACAACTTGTGTCTTGAAATTTCGTACGGCAAGAAGAGAGGATTGCGTGTCTACGTTGTGACGCGCAAATGTCTCGTTAATTGAACCATCCTTAGAAAAAATGCGGTTGAATTGAAATGTAGCATTTTCTTTTTGTCTGTCGACTCTTCAACGATCTGTCTTCGGATTCACAATACTTTGAAATTCAACTAGAGGCAAACGATACGAAAAAAAAAAATTAGTTACGCCTTGAGTCAGGTACACCGTGCAATTTAGCTACGTGGCAGAGTTTTCGTTCTTCCTCCTCGTAAATTATTTTTATTCACTGCTCTTTTTTTTTTTGTTTTTTTTTGTTCTCGTTTTTGTTTTCTGTTTCAATGAATTTGGCAAACCTGGTGCGATGGACCGACCCGAATCTCGCCCTGGGTGCCGGCGGACATCTCCCCCTCCTCCGAAGCTCCGCCGTCTTTCTCCAGCGTATCGACAGGCTTCGATCTTGCGTTTTCAGTAAAATCCTATCATCCACCCCCTGAACCGCACAGTCATATTTCTATCAGTGCTCACATAATTTCAACGTTTTCATTCATTATAATCAGTTATCAGTCAACTATCTTTGGGCATGCTCATGTTGTAAATTAATTTAAGAAAACTTCTCGCTCGTTTCACGCCTGAAGAACGAAGACTTTTACTTCGCGTCGGCGAGCTTTTTTTTAGCTCGTGCGATTCGCTTCTACTGACTCAAAATCTCAGTGGTTTTTATTTTTTTTGTATCTTTATTTATTTAGTATATATATATATATTTTTTTTTATACCATTGCTGCACTGTTATAGTGTATTACGATACAAGCGCGGTAAAACTTTTTTTCTGACGAGCGCGAGAATCACGCGAGTCAGAAACAAGTTTTTCCAACGTGTATAGCACGAAAACTCACTTCACGAGGTGCGAAAATGCGGGCTTTACGCACGTAACGCTTGCATCTTCACAGCGAGTGAAATAAAGACTTTAATCGTTAACAGCTCGTCGACGCTTGGCAAAAACCTTTAATCGCCTCGGTATCTAACTCCGAAGTGGTCTCTAGTCACGGTGAAGGTCGCGCGCTTCGTCCAAGCTCGAGACTCCATGAAATCGTGGCAAATATTTTTTTTCTGAACGGTCGTAAGACCTTAATTCCTTTTTTTTTTTGCGGCACACAAATTTGGGAAAGGAAAGGAGTGACAACGATTTTTTTTTAAGATGCAGGACGAGAGAAAACTGTGGGAATAATTCTGCAGTTAGTTGGGCAGGAGCTAGAAAAAATAAAATTTCAAGCCTTTATACCAGAATCACGTTTTTGGCAAAGACCAAATTTAGTCTCAAAGATTCGTACCGTAGAATTACAGAACAACAAACGCATTCAAATTACCCAGTTGGATTCAACTGAAGAGTGGCAGAATTTGAATTGCAATAATTCAAGATACTGTTGAACGTAAATTTGCATCTAATATCGGCATAAATCATGTTCGCTCGACACAACTCACAAAACTTGGGTTCTTCGACTGTGTTTGAATAATAAATGAATCGTGTTGATGTCTCACCCTTTGCAGGCAGAAGAAAAACTGGCAAATCCATTTCCCAAATACTCGCAAGAAGTCAAAGCGATAAACAAGATAAGAAGCGACAAATGAAAACACTTCCTCTTGGAAAAATAAAATATATCTTCAAACGATTGTGACAAAAATCATGGAAAGCCAAAGAAACAAAATAAAAATTCATGTAAAAATCATGGAAAATCAAAGAAACAAAGTAAAAATTCATGTGTACGAGTAGTAGAACAAAGTGGGGTTGAATTTGAAATCGACGATTACAAAAAACGCTGTTACTTTGAAAAATAATAAGGTATACGTTAGCATAGTGAAGTGAGTTGTTGAAAATTAACGTCCGTGAAAACACCAGACATACCGCATCGCGTCTATTCCACCAAAATGCATACAAATCGTGAAAGAAGCTCAACGATCTCTTGTACGGCCAGACTACAAAATGAGTTCTTGTCCATTGACGTCACGTATCTATTGTTTGGTAATTTGTAAGCACAAGCTAATCGTGTTGTGCGAAGCTCCGAGTAAACATAGTGGAACACAAAGATCTGTTAAATATATTGTTAAAACAAACAAAAATGTAAACAGCGTAATTTAAACAATAATTGTGTTTTTATTTTAGTACTTTTCGATATAATCCTTTTTTGCCACAGCAACTTATTTTATTTATCATGTTGGGCAGAAACTCCGTCAAACCAACAATTATCAAAATTTACCAACGAAAAAGACCATCCGCAAAACAGTTCTTTTGTTCTCCACCGATAAACCCAAAAATCAGGTCCTAACCTCAAAAACCTAAAAAAAACCTCAAAATCCCCCCAAACGGAATCCGTGACCAAAAAAGCATGAAGCTCTCCGAAACTTTCTCTCGTCGCTGCATCGAAGGACAAACAAGACTCGAAGACAGAAACAGGAAAAACATAGCGGCGAAAAAATATCGCCTTTCCACGAGTTTCCCCATTTTCCGCGTCTCACTCCCGAAAATCTTCGATCCCCTCAGCCACCCACGAAAAAAAAAAAAAAAAAAAAAAAAAACCTCAAAGAGAAGAAAAACATAAACGTGGGAAACAGTGGTTAAAAGTCCCGTGAGTAATGAGAATCGCGTGCGTGGCGTCGCGACGCCGGGCGACGGAGGCCCGAGGATGCGCACGTTGGGCGGCGCGGCCGTCGTCGCCGTCGCCGTCGGTCATCGTGTCGGTTCCCCCGACGTCCAGCGTTTTGGCACTCGCAATAAAAACAAAATCTCGAGTCTCGTCGAAAGCTTCCACGATCGACCCTCGGGGATCGCCTAATTCTCGCTCCCTCTCCCAAAAAACGAAAAAAAAAAAAGGATCCCGGAAGATGGAAAAGCGGAAAAAACAAAAAAAAAAAAAAGAAATAATAATAATAACTTACCGGAGCTTCAATCTTAGTTCAGCGTTGTCGACGACGCATTTTACAAGTGTTTTCGTCGCCTCTGCCCTCTCTCTCTCTCTCTCACGCTCGCCGACCCCCCACTTTTCGCCCCCTTTTTGTTTAACACAATTTTCACCGTCTCACGGCTGCTGCTGCTGCTGCTTTTTTTTGTTTTCCGTTTCGCTGTTGTTTGGGCGAAAACGTCGCTCGCCCCAAAAACACACACAGGGCGGCAAGGCTATCGTGGCTCGTCGCTCAACGCTCTCCGCGATTCGCGTCACCTTCTTCCACCTTTTTCCTTCTTTCCTTCCTTTTTTTTTCGTGTGTTCTTCTCTCTCTCTCTCTCTCTCTCTCTCTCCCCTCTTTTGCAGCGTCGCGTGTGACTGTGTATGTGTGTGTGTGTGTTGGGGGGGAGGGGGACTCTCGTGCACGCGTGTGAGTGTGTGATGTACTATCCTCTCTCAGGGTTCGCACGTAACCGCGAAATTAGTCCTAGGATATTGCACTTGGGCCGTCGAGTCACAGCGTTTGATCCGTGAACTCGTTCGCGATCGCGTCTCGCGCCGTCCGAGTGGAACGCGCTGGTTTTTCTTTCGCGGGGGGCGGTCCGAGAGTCCTACGCGGTGGGCCTCGCGCACTTTCTTTTCACTCGGTAAACGACGATTTAACAGCAGCCACAACACCCATACGCAGCCATCTTGTAGTACTACTGCTGCTGCTGCTGCTGTTCCTCGATGCTGCTGCTGCTGCTGCGTTTTGTTTCGTTGGTTTCGTTTTTCTTTTGTGGGGGTGCGCTCCGTGTTCCGCGCGTTCCTCTGTTACCGACGGCGGCGTCGCGGTGAGCCAAAGGGAACGCGGAACGGAACTGCAGGGCGCGAAATTGCGACGGCGTGTGAAGAGGGGGAGGGGGGAGGAGGGGGGAAGCCGACTTTTCCTGAAAACATGCGTTCACTCGACGCTCTGCTTCTTTTTTTACGACGCTGCGGTGCTCAAGCGTGCGAACGAACCGTAACCAGTAATGCTGATAATGGGCTTCTTACATTGTTGCTTTATTGCGTGGAAACGTGTTGGAAATATTATGGAGACTTGATGTAACCCGACTGAGGGTGAAAGGATCGTAAAAAAAAGGACACCGCGGCTGTAATATAGAGATAATAATAATGAAAATAATAATAATAATAATAATAACCAGAGGAGGGGGGCGATCTGCCCTAGCGGCTGAAATGTCACGTTTGCAATCACATCGCTGATACGCAGGGGGAAGTTTCCCGGTCGTGTTTGAATTAGATTTCGAGAACAAATAATCCTTGTATATATATGTATATAGATATGTATGCATAATGAAAAAAGAAGCGACTGCGGTGATTCGCGCAGTCTCAGTAATCGGTGTATATAAGCGATGTATATATATGTCGCTTTTAACCGACTGTAGTCTGGTATTCATGTATATATTATACATTACTAGAGTGTCGCGATCACCGTCCTGACTACGCATGTCCTGCCTCGTCGCCGTTCTTTTGTCTCGTTCGGGCGCAGCGAATAATCTTTCGCGACCGGTTCGCGCATTCACGCGACGACCCTTCGAGTCATTGAGAAAATCCGATTTTTCCGCATCCACGGCGATGGCGAAGAAGAGCGCGATTTTGTTGCTGGCCGACGGTGCCGAGGAGATGGAGGCGGTTATCACCGTCGATATTCTGCGGCGGGCCGGGGCAAGTCAATAGAGTAAAATTAATTTGCGCCGCACTCCGGCGTCACCATAACCTCGAAATAATAAATTTGCATGCGAATCGTCGGGATATCTGAAGGCGTTGCCTTTTGTCATTCGACTGGTTGTTTAATCATCTTCGACGGGAGACATGAAAAAGTTTAAACAAATTTTCGCTTGCAATTTAACGCGATGTGCCGCACGTTTTTGTCTTTCTCTCTCGCTCCACCGTAGAAGCCAATGACGCTATCGCTCTCGCTCTTACGGCGGCTCAGTCGGTATTGCAGATCATCTTCGTGTTATTCAAACTCGCAAAAAAAATCGAACGAAAACCTTCCGTTTTTCTCGCATTTTTCTGGAGCATCATCCGAAATTTAATTCGTTCGCGCAAAAACCTTTATAGTATAGCTATAGAAGGCTATTCGTTTAATTAATTTTATTCTCCTTAGTTTTTTTTCCCCGTTTATGTTTCCAACTACTTTTTGTATTTATCTGTTTAAAACAAACGAATTTATAAAAAAAAAGATCGCACGGAAAAAAATAGTTTGTACTAAAGCGGTCAGTAACGGAAACTGTAATCAGGAACCGAAACTCCGTCGGTAATAGAAACTGTAATCGGGACGGAAAACATAAACGCCCCCGTTGATCCGAATTAGGCACGACGGAACGACTGAAATGAATTTCGATTGCAGATCGACGTTACGATGGCCAGTATAACCGGTAGCGACACCATAAAGTGCAGCCGAGACGTTAAGATACTGGCCGACGCAAAACTGCCCGATGCGATCAAAGATCGGAAGTACGACGTCGTTATCCTTCCAGGCGGCCTCGGTGGATCCAAAGCCCTCGCATCGGTACTCAGTCCATCGATTTCGATAATCTTACGACGACAAATGGATTATGACGAAAAGTATCCCCCGTTTTTTTTTAGTCCGCGGACGTCGGAGCTCTGCTGAAGGCTCAGGAAAGTGAGAATCGCGTTATCGCGGCGATTTGCGCGGCCCCGACCGCTCTGAAAGCTCATGGAATCGGCACGGGAAAGCAAATAACGTCTTATCCGTCGATGAAGGATCAGTTGACCGCCGATTACAAATACCTAAGCCAGAAAGTCGTTACCGACGGTGAGAGATCGGACAGCTCGTATTAATCATTCGAGTGCTAATCAAAAATTAATTGAAAAAATCGCTTCGCTTTTATTTCCCCGCAGGCAACTTGATAACCAGCCAAGGTCCGGCCACCGCTTACGATTTCGGCCTCGCGATCGTCGAGAAATTACTGAACAAGGAAGCCGCTCTTCCGGTGGCCAAAGGCCTCCTGTACGAAAGCTACAAGTAGAATTCGACGCGTCGTCACTTGAGAACCGGTCAAAAAATTTGTATCCACGGAATCACGAATAAAGCTCGATATTCATATTCGAAAATTCCAAAGTCCCTTTCGTTGCTTTTCGTGTGACTAAAAATCTGCGTATTCCAGCTCAAAAAACCATCGTTATATTTTATAAAATAGTTTTTATAAAATACTCTTCCGGTGGCCAAAGGCCTCCTGTACGAAAGCTACAAGTAGAATTCGACGCGTCGTCACTTGAGAACCGGTAAAAAAATGTGTATCCACGGAATCACGAATAAAGCTCGATATTCATATTCGAAAAGTTCGAAGTCCCTTTCGTTGCTTTTCGAGTGACTAAAAATCTGCATATTCCAGCTCAAAAAACCATCGTTATATTTTATAAAATAGTCATTTAAATCACGATATATCACACCATCCCGCGCTGGATACGCGGAAACAAATCATTAAGTAATAGTCAAATGTTGGAATCACTTTGTCGGCTTGAGTGTGATGTTGCGGAGCATGCAGAGGTCGCGGGCGGTCGCTTTGCGTCCGGGTATCGTCTGGATGTCGTATAGCCTCAGCAGCAAGTCCGTCGTAAACAGCTCCGGCAACGCTTTGAGCAAGCAAGGTACCTGCGATCGAACAATCGAATTAATCAAATTTATTCGGCGCTCGGGATATGGTTGATTAATTAAACCACCGGAAGTGGAAGTAGTCGATTGAACCGTGTTAACGTAGTAGGATCGCCGAGTATTCAATTCGCATAAATTCAGATAGTTTCAGATAGTTTGCATACAAAAAAAAACAAATTTCAACGATTACTTAAAAATCTGAAAAATTCATACGTATACTGAAAAACGAGGAAATAATTTTAATTAAAAAAAAAACGGGTCATCGAAATAGTTGTTAAATAATTTTTTAATCAATTTGTTAATAACATTTTGGAATTATTATTATGCAAAATTAATCTTTTCAGTACCTTCGGTGTGCATGCATTTTTTTCGATTTTCTGACCATCGACAAATGTTTGCAATCTCTCGCACTTTTCTCGAATTTATGCGAATTGAATACTCGGCGATCCTACTACCTTAAAAAAATTTCTTACCAAAGTCTGGGGCATTCCCTCGAGAACAATTCGCGTCCTGTCTTTGCCGCACTGCACCATGAGCCGCAAGAATTGAAGAATAAAGTGCGTCTGTTGCGACACTTCGCCGTCTCTGCCGGCGAGGAAGGTGAAGGTCTTGAAGAGTCCATCGAGGGCCGTGAGGAGAGGCTCGCGAAGGACGATCGACCTTTGCCCGTTGGTCGGACCCTGCGCTTGTGGAGAATTCGTGCCGAATATCGCGTTCGAGTCGCCCGACTCGTTCAGCCGAAGAATCTTGTTCGCCGGACCGCACAGAGTTTCGAGTTCCTCGGCCTCGAGCTCGCCGCGCGTTCGCTTTCGGCTTCCGCCGCGCGGGGGCGTCGAGTTGCTGTACTCCAGGCTCGACAGAATGCAGTAGACGCAAAGCTTCGCCAGCTCCGACGATTGCGGCTCGACTAGCTCTTCGCTCCTGCGACAAACGCATTTTTAATGATTAATTAATTAATCACACAATTAAGTAACCACACAATTAATTAATCATAAAATTAATTAATATCACAATTAATTAACCATACAATTAATTAATCACACAATTAATTAATCGCACAATTGATTGATCGCGCGATTAATTAATCACACACTTGAGTAAACGCACAATTAATTAATCACATAATTGATTAATCACACAATTAATTAATCACAATTGATTAATCACACAATTAATTAGTCACAATTGATTAATCACGCAATTATTTAATTGCACCATTAATTAATTGCGCAATTAATTAATTAATTTGTTTTTAAAGTCAACATTTCGGTGTTCATACACCGAAATCTTTACGTAAAAAAAAAAGCTAATACGAATAAATCACGACTCCGTCGACTTACTGCATCGCGTTGTAAAGATACTGCGGTACTATGTGATTCAGAAGATCGAGAGTGCAATTCTCGATGTCGAGATGAAAGATAGCGAACAAAAGATCGACAGCCTGGTCCAATTCCTCCTGATATCTGTACTTGAGTCCCTCCTTCACGAGGTTCGAGACGAACCAACAGGATCCCCCGGTATTGAGCAGCGACTCGAGGGTCTGAGTCGCCTGAATATTCACCCAGCCCCTTTGCTGGCTGTCCATCCACACGTTCTTCAGTTGCTCCAGTATCGGCTGCCGCGATATAATGCTGAACGGACGCATCGGATAAATAAACATTTTCTCTCGATTTTAAATCGATTCTAAAGATCAATATTATCGTCATTTACTTGTGAGCCATCGAGAGGACCTTCGTCTTTGACTGAGTCGGCGGATGGACGTCGTACTGCATTTTTCGAATTATTTGGAACATCAGACTCGAACTGAAATAATGATCAAATCATCAGTTTCAATCAAAACTACTCTGAAATTATCTAATTTTTTTTTGTAGCTCGAGACTAAAATAATAAAAAATCAAAAAATTGACGTGGTTACAGAATGAAACTCACGTGTCGTGTTTAAAATTGTCCTGCATGTCGTCGGCGGGCAGCGGAGTGACGAACTGTTGCACCATATTCATGGGTTTCAGCAGAGCATCCTGATGCGTGATGCTCATGTGAGCGCAAAGCCAGGCGGCCGCGCAGACCGGGAGGCAACAGGCGGTCGATCGCAGATCGTCGAGCGCGCATTTGACCTCGCAGGCGCCGACGACGCCGCTCTCCCAGGCGCAGAGCAGCTCCTTCACCGCTCCCATCGCGCTCTGGCACGATATGTGCCACTCGACGTTGCTCGACTTGCGCTCGGGGTCGCCGGACTTGATTTGCGCGAGCAACGTGTCGACTCGGGTCGCGTCGACCATCTGCAGCATCTTCTGCGGTGACTTCGGTTTGTTCCGCTCGGGCATGCATTCGCGTACCCATTGCTCGAAAAACGAATCGCCGCCTTCCTCTAAAACCTGGAAAATCCATTTTTTAGATGCTTCTCAATTCATCTATCAGTTCTATTAGTCAGTCCCTCTTTTAAAAAGTTCATGAGTAACGGAAAACGTTGTTAGCAAACTATTCGAAATGTGATTGGTTACCAGGAAAAATCGCGGTAAACAAATTCAGTTTGGTGTCGAATTTGGCATAAGAGAAAGCTTTTAAAGCTTTGTAATAGAGTAGCAGCGATAAATTGATTAGCCTATTGTAGGTGAAATTTAGAAAACAAATATTTCTAAGGCCGATTTTGGCGATTTTCGTTCCGGAGACGGATCTATGATTTCTGACAAAAAGAACGTCGTACATTTTTTTTTTCGAAGTCAAGTAAGAAGGACTTGTAACCAGTGTTTTCGGGGTTAAAAGTCTATAGTTTGAAAAAAAAAAAAAAAAAAAAAAAAAAAAAAAAAAAAAAAAAATTCTCAGTTTGATTTTAGTGAAAAGTTTTTCAGGCTCGAGCGCCGGCGCGTGTGATTACCCTGGTGCTGTTAAAAAAATAATAGACCTCGCTCAAACACAAGAAAATGGTTAAAATTTTTTTGAGCGGCCGAAAGAGCGCATTTTCAACAATATCTCACATCGGATCCGTAAGTCTGAACGATGAAGCACAGAATGAGAAACGATATGTCGAAGAGCATCGCCGGTATCGCGGCGTTTTTCCCGGGCACCGGTTCGTTCATCTTGCTGCCCTCGTTGAATTTGATAAGCTTAGCGACGAAGTTCTTCAGCTGCCCCTCGACGGTCGCGACCGCGAGCATCAGATCCAGGCTCTTGCCGTTCAGCACCTGGCGCAGCATGTTCAGCAGCGAGTCCTGAATCTTCGCGTAATCGGCGTTGAGAGTCTTGAGAATTCCGACGAGGGTCGGCTCCGCTCGCACGATGACTTTCATTATCGACGACGTCGGCGAACTCGACGATTCCAGCTTCTGCAGCGCCGCCGCGACGCCTTCTCTGCAAAATTTCATTCGTGGATTCATTAATCGCGTAAGACTTCGTTCTTAGAAATGACGCTGTGCGTTGTCCAAAATTGGTGACGAAATAAAAATTGTTGGGTTTTTAAGGTTTTTCTGAATACGTATACATTTTTTCCGAATTTTGTATAATTTTTTTAAATTGCGTTTTTCGCCACTCATTTTGCTAAAAAAACGCAATTTAAAAAAATTAGACAAAATTCTGAAAAAATGCATACATATTCAGAAAAATGAATGAATAACTTTCATCCCAAAAAATGTTGGGTTGCCGGGTAAATTGTTGAACATTACATTTTTTCATTAATATGTTAATAACATTTTGGAATTACTATAATGCAAAATCAATCTTCTCAGCATCTTCTACATGCTTGATTTTTTTCAGACTTTTATTTCATCGAGAGATGTTCGAAAATTTCCCCGAAACTTACATTTGACGGGACTGCGCCGGGAGGACTACCATATAAATTTCCAATAACGACTGAAGCTGCTGTAATGTATTAATTTTCGTAAAAACATTCTTTACACTGTACCTCCTGCTGCTGAGCTGTTTAACGTGCTTCTCGGTCACCAGATTCACCTTCTGAAACTCGTTCAACAGGCACTCGACGCTGTTGCAGGAACAGGTCGCGTCCATCGTGTCCAGAAGCGGCTTGAACTGCAGGAGAAGCTCGAAGGCGTCGAGAATATCCTGCGAGTACTCGAATTTCTCGTCGGGGGCGCCGAGCGTCGTCGCGTGAAGCTCTTTGAGTATAAACGGAACCTTGAGAAAGGTGATGGCGCCCCACTGCGACTCCTTGACGGTCCCGGTGACGTTGTGGAGACACATGAGGCAGGCTCGCATGATTTCGCAGTAGAGCCTCGCGTTCGTGTATCCCTTGAGACGCTGAATCATCAGCAACTGATTGACGAACACCGCGGTCTCCGTGCTCGGATTCAGAAGCACCTGAACTGCGAACAGCGGCTGCAGACAGTACGTTATCGATTCCATCGGAATGCTCGCGCCGCCGGTAGCTATGTTCTCGATATCGAGATTCGTGAGTTTCTTCAGCGACTCCTCGATGGGCGGCGTCGATTTCAAGTTGTTGCTCGTTTTGTGCAGAGCCTCGATTTCCTGGCATTTCTTCACGACTTCGAGATAAAGTTCTGTAATTCGAGAGACAATAAATAATAAATAAATTTAAAAAACCCATGCTTTGCGAGACTGGCGGGCAAATATTGTAACTTTGTTGAAATGGCCTTTTTCAGTTTTTAAATTTTTATTCCGTTCTTTTGTAAAGTAGAACGTCGATTATCCGAACGCTCAATTATCCGAACGATGGCGCGAAAGATACATTGTTGCTTGAATACCCAAAAAAGCGTTTAACGTTTTTTGGATATTTGATTTTCAGATGTCTATTTGAAAGTTTTTGAGCGTAATATAAATGTACAAATTTAATATACTGTTCATTATAATGAATTTAATATACTGTGCGTTATAATGAATTTAATATACTGTTAATTATAATGAATCTACTGTTTTTATGTAAAAAAAAACGTGTTGTTTACGATCCCATCTCGAAAAAAAAAAAAAAAAACTTTTCGGTTATCCGAACTAGTCTCGATCGCAGTTGGTTCGGATAATCGAAGTTCCACTGTACTATAGTTTTGCCGCACAATTATCAAATCACCTGTGTCATCGTGTTTGGCGAGATAAATCATCGCGCATATGAAATCCGAGCCGAGCATCTGCTTGAGAATGCCGGCGGGTTTGTCGGCGAACTCAAAGCCTTGCGCGGGCAGCGCGTTGTTCTGCGGCATCTTCGAGAGCGTGTGGAGGTAACACTGGAGCAGCCAGTGAACGATCGAGAGCACCGAGGCTGCGAGCAGATCCTCCTCCGGCTTTCCGCGACACGTTATTCCCACGTGCATCGTCTCGAGAAACTCCAGGAGGCAGACGACGCAGTGAGGCTTGTGAAACGCGTCGTACTTGCTTATTCGCTGAAGCACCGCGGCGTAAGACACCAACTGGGAGCTCAACGAATGTTTCAGATACGACAGAACCAGCTGATTGGGACCCGGGCCAACCAGAGCCTGCTGAAGAATGCAGTCGGCCAGGTTGTAAACATCGCCGCTCACTCCTCTCGGCAATATCTGCAAATTGCGGGGCAACGATATTGTACTCGACAATCGGAGAGAAAAAAAATTATGAACTGGATTCATAATGAACTTGATTCAAATTATGGAATTATATTTATATTTATATTCATTATTATACTAAATTATCGATTATTTACGCTCGTGTTTTTCAATGCAGTTCACAAACTGTGACTTACTATGTAAAGGAGCAATCCGTAAAATAAATTACAATTACAATTACAATAAATTCATTCGGCGCTCACCGTTTTGATGTTTATTCCCCATTGTAAATCGCTCCATCGCTCGCGCCACGCGCGCAGCAGCAACGCCTTCAGGCTGCTTGTTTTGCTGGTCACTTTGGTCTCCATGGTGGACATTAAATTGCACATTATTCACACCAATGAGATAAACCTGCAATAATATCGAATTACATTTTTTTTTAGTGGGATTTCTATTGTCAAGCATTTTATTACGGTGGTCATTGTTTTTCTGTTTTGGAGTTGCTCTTTGGAAAAATACTAAAAAATTCACACAAAAAATATGATCAGGATAGACATGAAAAAAAAAAAAAAACTTTTTTTTCTGTATAATGAGAAAAAAAGATGGAATTAAAAAATGCAGTTCAGAATTTTTTACCCCAATTATTGGAATAAAAACCATAAAAACCATACATTTCGTGTCGTATACATTGATAACCTAGAAAAACGTCTGGCTTCGAAAAATTACGAGTAAGAAAGATTTTCCAAAATTTCGTCATTAATCTTGCGAACGAACCTCGATTCAGGATCGCCACGGGTGCCTCGGTTGCCGAAGGCGTTCATGATTTCTCGAAGGTTTTTCGCGTACACCGACTCAGATTGAAGTGTCGATCAGAAGCACGAGCGCCATGTTGGCGTCAAACAACTCTCGCCGTCGGAATCAAACGTTTCGGTGGTAAATTACATCACAGTTGCCGTTTTTACCGGTAATATTACCTGTTTAATTTCATTGCCGGGACAATGAAATTAATTCTTCGCACCCCCCGGAACGACCGCTTTCGAAAACACCGAAAGTATTTTGATACGCTGGGACTAAAAGTTGCATTAATTATGCAGTTTTATTCCCGGCCGTGTATTTCACTAGTATTATCGTTTTTATGAACTTCCGTTTTTTTTGCATTTTTCGCATCACGAGAGCTTGAAGAGGGCAGTTCGGTTAATTCGCTTTACTCTCCTTGGTTTTTTCTCGTTTATGTTTCCAACTACATTTTGTAATTATTTACCTGCTTAAAATAAACGAATTTTTTTTATCGTTTTTGTGTTCATTTTTATTTTCAGTTTTTGTTACCGACTGGGCACAGGCAGGACGGGGTCGATATCTCCACCACCTGCGTTGAGTAATATCGTCCCCCCCTTCCCCCACCGCGCCGCTCCCATAAAGCATTTTATAATTATTTACCTGCTTAAAATAAATGAATTTATTTATTTTTTATCGTTTTTGTGTTCCTTTTTATTTTCAGTTTTTGTTACCGACTGGGCACAGGCGAAGGACGGGATCGATATCTCCACGACCTGCGTTGAATATATAGGAATATCGTCCCTCCCCCCTTCCCCCACCGCGCCGCTCCCCTAAAGCGTTTTGTAATTATTTACCTGCTTAAAACAAACGAATTTATTTATTTTTAAACGTTTTTATGTCTTCATTTTTATTTCCAGTTTTTGTTACCAACTGGGCACAGGCGACGGGGTCGATATCTCCACCACCTGCGTTGAGTATATAGGAATATCGTCCCCCCCCCTTCCCCCACCGCGCCGCTCCCCTAAAGCCCATATCGGTGCTCCGGCAAGCCTCATCATCACTCCAAAGGAATTTGATATTCTGTCACGTAAGTAACATCGCGATAAAATTAAATGACTCAACTTCTGGCGAGTCATTCGTATTGCGGTATTCACGCTTCATATCACGCGTAAAGGAGAATCGTTGTGCTGTCGGCGGGAAATATATATATATATATATATATATATATGTACATAGAATTCCGCCTGAGTCAATCTGACAGGACTGGCTTTCTCAAAAAACAACAAAAAAAAAGAACAGCACATTAAAAAAAAACACATCACAAAGCCGCAAGAATACGCGATTTTTCGTGCACTTCACTCGCGGAGTCGGCTATCGAGGGGCGGATCCATCGAAAATTCGAATATTCGAGAACTCTACACTTATTCCCTCGATCGGTTGAAACTTTTCGAACGTTCTACACGCAGATAAGGTAAATGACCCGGAATCTAAGACAATAGAAGAATTCTAACCTCAAACTCGTATTCCGAAGTGATAATGTAGATTGAAAAAAGACACGTACGTTTTTTTTGTAAGATATAAAATAATGATGATATTTCTTGAGACGTGCGGATAAATATGCAAAAATTATTTTTAAAAAGGAGCCGCTTTGTAGATCCGATACCTCACATGTTAAATTTTTTGATAATTTAAAAATGACGCACTTTAAAAAATTATATATACTTCCATATCTTCGGTTTTGTACCAACATTTTTGTTTCGCTGATTGTAAAATCAATGTAGTCGTTTTTTTTTTTTTAATACTGAAAGATCACAAGAAAAATTGAATTTTCATTGTTTTCTCATAGAGTCCATGAGCTACTGACAAAAAAAGTAGGCCTTTCGGAATAGGAAAAATTCCCTATAAAGTAGGTCTTCAAATCTTCCAGGACTTACTTTTTTTTTATTTTTATTTCTGTAACCCTTCTGATTATAAATTTGATTTTGCAACACGTGAAAAAATGTTGTTCAGATAATATCTTAAAACCTTATGTTTTTCTTGTCAAGTTTCAGCGCAATGTCGAACGCTGGAAATTTGGAGCAACAGATTGCTGGATTGCAGATAAGCCATGCTCCGGACGGTTCCATCGGAGGGGCCAAACCGGTCAAGAAAATCGGGCCTGCGGTGCCGCCGAAGCCGAAAAAATCGGAGCCCCAGGTCAGTATCGACGACGGCAAAACGTTCATTCTCAAAGTTCGTTGATCAATGACGAATTCGCAATAACTCGAAATTTCACGTATTTTGCACTCCTCGCAACGGGGACGAATCAACGGTAAATCGCCAACCGTCAGTGTCGCAATTTTCCCGCTATTGAGAAACATATCGTAGAACTGTACGCTCACCTCATTTGTAACATCGCTGAAATTTTACATCGCGATTTCGTTGCTCATTTCTGTAACGTCTGCATTGCGTCGTTTGTTTGCGCTTCTAGATAAAACGTTATCTCGCAAAGCCCCGCCGTAAAATGCGTAGCGTAAAATGAAAGTCCTTGGATAAAACACGTCTTTCTCGACTATCGTAAATAACATAGTAATTACAACGTACAAACGTTCGTTTACACAATTCGAATTAGTGCCAATTCATGACAATAAAACGGAATTCATTCTTACAGATGACTTATTATTGTGTTAATAAAACTGACAAAAAAAAAAACATTTCAGCACAGAAAAATATATCCAAGGATTTAGCTTTTCGTCCTGTAAAATAGAATTGCTTTTTACAAGATAAGCTCAGGTTGATTCTGCAAAATTTTAATTCTCGATCTTATCACGATTCTCTCAGGTACCGCAAAGTTACACGATAAAGGCGCCACCGATGCCGTCTTACAGTACGGTATTGAACAACAGCGGTTCCAACGAGAAGCCCTCGAACCTTTACATGAATTCGCCGTCGCCGTACGTTGCCTCGAACGTGGAGAAAAATCAATTTCCTCGTACGGCCGCAGGGCCTCCGCCATCTAACGGCAACGAGAACGCCAAGTTTTACCACAAAAATGAGAATTTTTATACGAATCAGCGGGAAGAAAAGTTTGAGCCGAAATACGGCTACGACGAGAAGAATTTTTATTCGAACGTTCAACAACAGCAGCAGCAACAGCAACAGCAGCAGCAGCAGCAGCAACCGCAGCAGCTACCGTCGGGAAATATGCCAGCGCCTCAAGTGTCTCACGAAGACAGATCGAGTAGAGCCACGAGAAACGCTGTTTACAGCAACGTCGAGCCGCCGGTGCCGATTCCCGTTCCCGCCACCGTCACGAAAGGCAAAGATTTGATCTACAGCAACATACAGTGGAATCCGAAACCCGAGAACACTTACAGCAACATTTCTGCGACTCACAATAACGGTGAGTTTATTTTTCTTTCATTCTGAGACAGAAATTACTTTTTTTTTTCTTTTTTTTTTTTTTTGAAACCACGTTTCAATTTTTTTTCGCGCGCTTTTCGCCGAATTTCAGAAGATCTGCCGCCTCCACCGGAACCGACGGAATACGTGCCCTGCGTGCCCGGGAATTCGTTTCCGCCACCACCGGAGGAACTTCCGCCACCGCCTAGTCCGGTGTCGTCGAGCTACAGCGAATTGAGACGAGCGACGTATCAAACGGACTATCCGTCCGACAGTTATCCCAACGATATCTACGGTCCTAGCTCGCAACTGAGCTCTACCTACGAATCGATATACGAGCCCATCAATCCACGACCGCCGTCCCAACTGTCCTGCAACTATTCCATCTACTCTGGCTATGGCTCCGCCACATCGACTCAGCCGCAGAGCAAAGTTTCGCCGGTTAAAGAGGTATATTTTTTTTCGAAATACCAGTGTTTTCGGGGGTAGAATATGCGACTTGAGAATGATGGTATAGTTTAAAAGTCGATATTTTAAAAAGAAAAAAAATTGGGGTCGATTTTGGCGATCTTCGGTCCGGAGCCGGATTTACGATTTCTGAAAAAAAAAAAAAAAAATTTATCGCTAAAAAATATTTTTTTCAAAATCGATTAAAAAAGGTTAATAACCAGTGTTTTCGGGGGTAGAATATGCGACTTGAGAATGATGGTATAGGTTAAAAGTCGATATTTTCAAAAGAAAAAAAAATTGGGGTCGATTTTGGCGATTTTCGGTCGGGAGCCGAATCTACGATTTCTGACAGAAAAAATATTTTTTTCTTCGCCAAAAAAATATTTTTTTCAAAATCGAGTAAAAAAGGTTAATAACCAGTGTTTTCGGGGGTAGAATATGCGACTTGAGAATGATGGTATAGGTTAAAAGTCGATATTTTCAAAAGAAAAAAAATTGGGGTCGATTTTAGCGATTTTCGGTTCGGAGACGAATCTACGATTTCTGACAAAAAAAATCGTCTCAAAATTTTTTTTTCAAAATCGAGTAAAAAGTATCGGTAACCAGTGTTTTTAGGGGTAGAATATACGACTTGAGAACAATGGTATAGGTTAAAAGTCGATATTTTCAAAAGAAAAGATATTCTGAGCTCGCGAAAAGTTTTCTGACCTTCGGCGAAAAGTTCTGCAGGCATGCGCGCCAGCGCGTGTGATTACCCTGCTAAAAAATACAAAAGCCCTATGAATTTCAATGTTAACAATTAAATTACAGGTGGACGCGCTGACGGACCTTTTGATTCAGGGAATGGAAGATCCCCAGGAGGACAGTGATATATACGGCATATGCGCTCAATGCGGCGAGAAGGTGGAGGGCGAGGGCGCCGGTTGTTCGGCGATGGACAAGGTTTTCCACATAAACTGTTTCTGCTGTTTCGTGTGCCGCGTCAACTTGCAGGGAAAGCCGTTCTACAATCTCGAGGGAAAGCCCTACTGCGAGGAGGACTATCTGAACACCCTGGAGAAGTGTTGCGTCTGCACTCGACCGATTCTCAACAGGATACTGCGCGCCACCGGCAAACCCTATCATCCGTCGTGCTTCACTTGCGTCGTTTGCGGACAGAGCCTCGACGGAATTCCCTTCACCGTCGACGCCACCAATCAAATTCACTGCATCCAGTGTTTCCACAAGTACGTTTTAAGGCGATGTGAATCATCCACGTCGAGCCCAGTCGGTATCAAAAACTGTAATGAACGTTTTTTACGGATATTTGCGTTTACAGCTAAAAGAAGAAATTAATCCCCTGCGGATTTCACCAGTGCAGGGAGTTAATTTCTTCTTTTAGCTGTAAATGCAAATATGCGTAAAAAACGTTCATTGCCGTTTTTATTACCGCAGTCGGTATTTCACATACCCTTCAGGCGATGTGAAACATCCACGTCGAGTCTACACTAAGAGAAAAATCTAGTATTGGCAACTATAAAGTGACAACCATAAAGTTGCTATTATATTTTATAGGTACAGCAACTATTTTTCTAGTTGTGATAACTATGACGCAGTTATCATAACTATTAATTAATTACCGTGAACTATAAAAATAGTAGCATGAACGAAAATTTGATGGTTGTCACTTTATAGTTAACAGAACTTACACGATTTTTCTGAGTGGTGACGGTATCAAAAACTGCAATTAACGTTTTTGACGGATATTTGCGTTTACAGCTAAAAGAAGAAATTCATTCCCTGCACTGGTGAAATTCGCAGGGAATGAATTTCTTCGTTTAGCTGTAAATGCAAACATGCGTAAAAAACGTTCATTATAGTTTTTATTACCGAAGTTGCTATTTCACATGTAGCTTAAGCTACAGGCGTAAAAACGTGAAATATTCTGCGGTGACAATTCACAATAATCTACAGCAAAAACTGCCTCTTTTTCGCAGGAAATTCGCGCCTCGTTGCTGCGTCTGCAAGCTGCCGATAATGCCGGAGTCCGGGGAGGAAGAAACCGTACGAGTTGTCGCCCTGGATCGAAGTTTTCACGTTCCGTGCTACAAGTGCGAGGACTGCGGCCTCGTTTTGTCCAGCAACAGCGACGGAGGACACGGCTGCTATCCGCTGGACGATCACGTTCTTTGCAAGAGTTGCAACGCCACAAGAGTCCAGGCGCTGACGTCGCACATGACAACCGAGTTGTAATCTATCCGAGGGTCGCGTCGATACCGTAAAACATCGCTTTTTGATACGTTTTCAATCTTTTTTTTTTTTTTTTCAATTTTATACTTACACTCGTTCCTATTTTGCGGGACGATTTTATCGAGAGATAAACGCGAGAAACACGAACATTCCGAGTCACTGCCCATTCGACACTTTTGTCACTGCCGAATTAACAGGGAGGAAAAATTTATCGCAATTCGAGCGGTCGCGTCGCGTCGCAGAGTCGGAAGCTGTAATTGTGATTTCAGTTAAAAGTATTTTTGTTGACTACCGCTCGAAGTATTTCGATTGGGAGCAGTTTGCGAATCCAACAATTGCACGATTTCAATGCGCTCTTAATTTCATGAATTTTCGACAAACGGACAAACCAGGAGCGTTACGAGAGAAAAAGCGAACCGGGGAAATGACGAATATGAAAACAAGAAAAAAATATCGTATACATCATATACATGTACGATGAGGAAGCGGCACATTATCGTTAGTCCTAGGTGACGCGTGCCATTCAGAAAGCTTGTCGATGTTTTAGTACGTAAGCGGGATATATTAGTATCCGAAATAATTGTGATGCTTTTTAGTTATCGATTTTATTACGATTTTGTATTATTATTATCATTACTGCGATTATTATACACAAGCGGTGTGTAAAGATGTTTTTTTTTCTTTCCTAATATATCGCGCCCGATTTTTTGTATTGAGACATTGATATAATGGTCAGGGACAGTCTACTTCCATTTTTTCCCCCGAAATCCTACAATAAAGACATTTCTATTTATGAGCTCAAAGTGAATTATTTGCCGTCGAATAATATTGTCGTCGGAACGATTTCTTGAATGTCCAATTCAAGAAATTAGGCGAGAAATATTTATCAGCGGATGAGGAAAAATACAGAAGCAGCAACTTTTCACGGTGTACTCTTTAATCTCATCGAACAAGTTGCATTACAAATATTACTTACTTCTACGGAAAATCCCTAATAATACTGACGGGAGGCTAAAATTTAATCACAAACAGTTGGATATAATAACTTCGAGTAACACGGGCTATGACAAAAAAAAGAAATCAGGCGCTCGGGATGAAGTTTGCATCATCAATACTTAAAAAAAAAATAATAATATAAACTCGAAGATCCAACATCCAAATGAAAATCAACCAAAACATCGAGGCTCTTAAAAAAATAATTACAAGAACTAAATAACTTAATTTCCCTCCGAGTCTCCGGGGATCTCCATCAGAATCGAAACAAAAATCGTGAAGCACTGGCGAATAAAAAAATATAAAATTATACCAAACTCATAATCAATCAGATCCAACGTATCCGCCCACAAAAAAATCCATAACAAAATACATCAGGGTTGAGCGAAATACCAACAAGTACCCGGTGCTCAAGTACCTTTTCAATGAATCCAAAATAACAGTTGCCAAAAAATAATCACTAAACGACTTCATTCAAAGCGATCCGAAAATCAATTTGTACTCGGCACTAAATCATTAACTTGAGTTACAAAGCATAAAAAAAGCGTATCCGAAGAACAAAGTCCAAAAAAAAAGGTACCCGAGGTACAAAGCAACCCGTTCGTATTTCGAAAAAACGCCATCGCAACTCTCTAACTATCGCAATCCTCGCTCGGATCGGCCTTGATCAGATTATCGAGATCGCCGTTGCTGAGATAATTAAAAAGCTCGATAGCCGAAAGCTCCGGCAAAACATATCCCGAAAGCTCGTTGATCGCCTTGAGACTCCTGCTCAAAAGATCCTTGCGCTTCTGTCCCTGTTTAAACCGTCTCTCGATCATGCGAAAATACGAGGGAAACGCGCAGCTAAAATCCTCAGCCTCGAGGACGCGCGCGATGCTCTCGTTCCTCGCGTAGACCGCCAACTGATGCATGCTCCTCGTGAGAACATCGTAGAAGCTCACATGGCTATCCCCGATCTTCCTCGTCTTCATCTCCGCGATCTCCGCCTGGCAATCCTCAAGAATCCCGCGATGCTCATCCAGCAGATCGATCGCCCGCAGATTCTTCGCGCTCACGTGCAGATCCAGCGCCATCATCGTCACGATGTGCTGCTCGAGAATCTCCGCGACCTCCTCGCACGGACAGTCGCTGACGCTGTCGCAATCGTCGGCAAAATAGTCGTAAAAATTCTCCTGATCGACGTCCGAGAACAGATCATCGTCGTGCGGATAGATATCAAAATAATCGTCGCCCTCGAAGTCGTTCTCGAACTGCCGACAGAAGAGCCGCTCGTCGTGCCGCGTGTTGTGCTCGCTCGTGCCGAGGGTCGCGTAACCCAGAGGCGTCATGCCCCCGTTGCACGTGACGTTAACGTCGGCCCCGTGATCGAGAAGCACCTCGGCGACCGACGGCCAACCGTGTTTCGCGGCCACGTGAAGCGCGCTTCGGCCCAGCCGATCCTTCGCCTCGACGTTCGCGCCGTGCGCGAGAAGCGTCTGCGCCACCTCCGAGTAACCGTTGATCGTCGCCAGATGAAGCGGCGTGGACTCGAAACTGTTCCTCGCGTCGACGGCCGCTCCTCTTTCCAACAAAAGCGTCGCGACGTCGTCGTTTCCGCATTTCGCGGCCGTGTGAAGCGCCGTCGATCCGTTGTTCTGCCTGGCGTTCACCTTCGTCCCGCTGTCCAGCAGCATCCTCACGATCGTCGGGTTGTTTCGCTGCGCCGCCGAGTGCAGCGGGGTCGCTCGATACTCGTCCCGCGAATTAACGTCCGCCTTGTTCTCCAGAAGAACCTCAACGACTTTCGTGTAACCGCTCTCGGCGGCCAAGTGAAGAGCCGTGGTGCCGTTCTTCGCTTTCGCGTTGACTCTCGCACCGCGACCGAGAAACATCCTCGCCATCTCGGCCCGTGGATCCGCGGGTTCCTCGCCCGCCACCGCGGCGCCTTTTTTCGCCGGCACGAAGACCATCGGCGAGAAATCCCAGCCCTCGTTGAGGGCCGTGTGATGAAGCACCGTGCGGCCGAGCTTGTCGCGCGCGTTTAGATCGATGTTCGGGGCGAGCTGCAGGAGAATCTCCACGATCTCGCGGCTCTCCTTTCGCACACCCGTGTGCAGAAGCTCCGTGGTGACTTTGATCGTGGAACTGCCGCTCAGCAGCAGCCGCGTCATCGCCGCGTCGTTGTTCTCGATCGCGTAGCAAATCGCGAGCTTGCGCATGTCGTCCTTGGCGTTGACGTTCGCGCCGTGACTCAGAAGCATCTTGGCCACTTCGTACTGACGATAAATGGCCGCGCTGTGAAGCAGCGTGACGCCTTTTTTCGCGCTGTGAAGAGTGTCGACATCGGCGCCGAGTTTCAAAAGGCGTTCCACTATCTTCAGGTATCCGCGCTCGACCGCGCTGTGCAGGAGCCTCGCGTCCTTCGCGTCCTCCGCGCGAACGTTGAACCCGTAGCGCAGCAGCGCCTCGACGATCTTGCGCATCTTGTCGCAGCGCGGGGCGTTTATCGCCGCGTAGAGGCTGCCGCGATTCGCCTCGGAATTCACGTCCGGGCGGAACTCGAGGATGTGCTGGATCGACGCCCAGTGGGCTTTCTCCACGGCCACGTGGAGCACCGTTTTGCCGTTTTTGTCGCGCGTGTCGATGTTCGCGCCGCTCTCGAGCAGCAGCCGCACGATCTTCTCGCGGGATTTCTCCATCGCCGCGTGAAGAGGCGTCGTTTTGTCGCGGGCCGTGGCGTTTATGTCGGCGCCTTTCGAGAGGAGGAGATTCACCATCGCCTCGTTGCCCTGAGCCGCCGCGCTGTGCAGAGACGTGTAGCCGTTTTTCCAGGTTGTCGTGTAGCCCGCGTTGACACGGGCGCCGTGGTTGAGGAGCTCCTCGGCGATCTGCAGGTTGCCGGTTTTCACCGCGCGGTGCAAGGCGGTCATTCCGTCCGAGGAGCGGCGATCAACGCCCGCTTTATGCTGTATGAGGAGTTTTACGATCTCCGGCGAGCCGCGATCGATCGCGCAGTGCAGCGGAGTCTCGTTCGAGTGATCGCGAGCGTTTATGTTGGCGTCGCGCTCCAGAAGCAGCGAGATTATGTCCGTGTAGCCGTTTTTTACCGCGAAGTGTAGAGGCGTCTCCGACGGGCGTTTGCTCTTGCTGTTTACTTTGGCGCCGCTCTCGAGAAGCAATCTTGAGACGTCCTCGTGCTCGTGTTGCAGCGCGTCGCGCAGCAGATTGTAGCCGCTCGACCAGGCTTGCGAGTGCGAGAGGCCGAAACTCTCGATGAGAGATCTTGCGGTGGCGACGTTGCCGTCGCGCACCGCGCGGATCAGGCTGTAGCTCGGGTCGCTGGACATCTTGAAGGACCAGGGCAGATTTTTTTTTTAATGCATCGTTGAGTGGCTCTGCGGGTCGTGCTGATTGTGGACTGAGCGCCCTGGATGGTTGTTGGAGACGCTCTTAGATGGGAGTTTTGTGGGTACAGAGATCACAACTTTGATATCTGGAATTGAGAGATCAAGAGAAATGTAATTGGTGCCGAAATGGAATGTTGGTTTGGTTAAAAACGAAGCAGCATCCCAATGGCTCTGAAGAGACAAACCATAATTTTAATTACGGTTAAAATTATGGTTATGGACAAAGCATAATTTTAATTATGGTTAAAATTATGGTTATGGACAAACCATAATTTTTATTATGGTTTGAGTCTTTGGGGAATACATATTTTTTTAATAACATCTTTCTCAGGGTTACGCCTTGATTATTTTTATAAGAAAATAAAGAATTTTTGAGAAATCTGGGGAAAAGACAGAAAATCACTGAATGACCTGATTTTGTTCTGATAATTATAGATCAAAGGAAATGCATGAGTAGATCAGGAAATCGGAGACTGGAGATCAGGAATGTCTCAAATTCCTGTTTCACCCGGTGTACAAAAATCCTGTTTCTAAGAATTTAGGAAACTCAATACCTACCAATTGTAATTAGGTTTATATTAGGTCATCCTAGTACAACACTAATGACAAAACAACAGAAAAACAACAGTCTTTTTAATTCTACGAAAATTCTTGTCATGATTCAAGCAAAAATCGACCAAAATAATGGTAAAAATCAGTGCGAAAAAATCAAGCTGAAAATTCCATTTGATTGGAATTTAAAAGATTTACGACAAGAGTGACATAAATAATATTAATATCGCATCGTTAAAAAAAAACTTCGTTCAGGGGTTTTGCGCAAAAAAAAGAAATAGGTTAGAATCGTCTAAATAATATTACCGAAATAAACAATCTTCCGACCTTGACTCAGTTGAAAGAATCTCAAGAGCTCAAGATTCTGTGGGTTAAATGTTGATGAAACGTGAATTTGAAAAATTGAAAGAAAAAAAAAATTGCTTTCACGTCGAAAGGTCGCAGCAACGAGTGCGCACCTAAGATGTTGCTTATATCGAGACTAAATACGGTTGGAACATGGATTTCGTAATTTTATAACTCACCACGGTTGTTCTCTCTTTTTGTTTCGTTGTTTCGGTTTTTCCAATTGGGTGGGCGAGACGCAACGAACGCTTTGCGAGCCACCGGTTTCTCAACCGTCTCGTACGTTTCTCTGTTTTCCTCTGGCACGGCGCTCGCAGCTCGCTCAACGTCGCGCACAATATTGTGCTGCTGCTATGGATTCCTTGCAAAACTGCGCAGGCGCGATTGGTTTTCGCATAATTTAAAATCCTCCTTTTTCAATAACTCATTTTAACACATTACGACAATTTAAAAGGCTGTAGCCTTCCAGTTTTCGAAAAAAAAAATATTGGGCAAATATTGAACAGGCCAGGCGGGCACATTTCGATCATTTTATTTTTTTGCGGGAAAACGAATAATAGTAGACGACTGCGGTTTTTTTCTACTTGTTATTTACGTTTTACCGTATACAATTGAATTTTTATTTTTATAACTTAGTTTTTCGATTTTCTATTAATGTTTTTATACGAAAAACATAGGGGAATTTTTTTTTAAACGTCGCCATTTTCTTAATTTTGCAGTAATCGAAAAAAAAACCTCCGTCATTCCATGAAGCCATGTTTCTCAAGTACGTATGCACAATTTCAGGCCGATCGCATAATTACAATGGTCAGGAGAGTGCTAGCCGTTTATTTTGAATAATCGTGTTTCAGGACCTGGAACGCCAACAATTTTTTATAAAAAAAAAATCCATTGTATACTTTAAAACGTAAATAACAACTAGAAAAAAACCGTAGTCGTCTACATGTATTCCTTTCTCCCCAAAAAAATAGAATAAAAAACGGTGCTCCAGGGCAGAAGTCCCCTAAAAAAAAAATTAAATTACAAAAAAAAAAGATTCCATTGTATACTTTAAAACGTAAATAACAACCAGAAAAAAACCGCAGTCGTCTACATTTATTCCTTTCCCCCCCAAAAAATAGAATAAAAAACGATGCTCCAGGGTAGAAGTCCCCTAAAAAAAAATTCAATTACTAAAAAAAAAAAGATTCCATTGTATACTTTAAAACGTAACTAACAACCAGAAAAAAACCGCAGTCGTCTACATTTATTCCTTTCCCCTCAAAAGAATAGAATAAAAAACGGTGCTCCAGGGTAGAGGTCCCCTAAAAAAAAATTCAATTACTTTAAAACGTAAACAACAACCAGAAAAAAACCGCAGTCGTCTACATTTATTCCTTTCCCCCCAAAAAAACAAAATAAAAAACGGTGCTCCAGGGTAGAAGTCCCCTAAAAAAAAATTCAATTACAAAAAAAAAAGATTCCATTGTATACTTTAAAACGTAAATAACAACTAGAAAAAAACCGCAGTCGTCTACATTTATTCCCCCAAAAAAACAAAATAAAAAACGGTGCTCCAGTGTAGAAGCCCCCCCATAAAAAAAACAACGCAATCATAATTTCCAATGACCGACGACGCTCTTCCGATTGGTCGATCCTGTATTCGTAAACCATATGTCGTCGCCGTGGTCGTCGTCGCGTTATTCTCCCCTCCCTTCGGGCACCTCGGAAGGGGGAGTCGACGACGAGGAGGAGGAGGAGGAGGAGAGGGAAACAGCAGCGGCAGCGGCGATCCGCCCCCCTCGAGAAAATTGTCGTTTTGTTGATAATTGCCGCTGTCGCATATAGGTTATAATGCTACCAACGGATGATTAGCGCGACGCAGCGTCGAGGAGCGAGAGCGAGAGAAACGGTGGAAAGTTGCGGCCGAAGGCCTGAAGATCGAGTAATTCACGAGGCGCGGTGTCGGTGAAAACGCGGAATCGCGTTCGGCGGACCTGCGAGTAAAACGCCGTTTCCGGTTACGGAAAAATCGTGTTCGTGTGTCGAATATTATATACGGGCGGCGTTGTTGTTGGTTATACGTGTCGCGATGGGAGCGAGTGTCACGAGCGATGGAATTGCGAGTCGACGGGCGGAGCGACGAATTGCGCTTTGACGAAAGCTCGGCGAACGGGAAATGCAAAGACTCTCAAAGCTCGCGTCGAGTCTCGCTGAGCGACAGTGGATGACGTAATGGAGCTTAAGGTGTGGGTGGAGGGCATACAGCGGATTGTTTGCGGTGTCACCGAATCCACGACCTGTCAGGTGAGATAATTTTTCCCCACCGACGATAAAACGCTGCTATCGACTGTCCCGCGATGCACGAAAATTCGGAGCAACGACCGCGCGCTGATAAAATTTTACGGGAACGGCGAAGATTTCACGTAGCTCGAATTCGGGAAAATATACGTCGATTTTAGAAAGTTTTCCTGGGTTTTCCGGGAACGCCGGAAAACCGCGGAGTTTGTACTTTTGGACTGCGAAAATTTGCACCTGCGGGTCGGACAAAGCGGACATTGGGACAGAAAAACTAAAATGTTGCCTCTTCGGGGCTGCTGCTTATTTATTTGGCTCTGAATTTCCTGACCTTCCGGTTTTTTTTTTTTAGAGAATTCTTACAAGTATTTCAGGGTTTATATCGTCAATATGCGGGTCACCAGTTTTGCAGCACATATTTGTTTATTGTCCCTCGGAGAGAAAACAGAACTTGAATATGCTATGAGACTTGAATATCTGCAAATGATTCTGTGAACAATGTTGCTTTGAAAAAGTTGATTGTCGCAGCATTCATGTTTGTCAGAACGATAGACATAATTTATAAACTATGCAAAGAATGAAAATAATAATAATAATAATAATAATAATTACTATTATTAATATTATTAATAATAATAATTATTATTATTATTATTCGAATTGAAAGAATTTGATTGGAAATCTGATGTAATTCTCTTTTCCAGGATGTCGTTTACGCACTTGCACATGCAACTGCTCAAACCGGAAGATTCACCCTTATCGAACGTTGGCGCACCAACGAGCGACTTCTTGCACCACACGAAAGTCCCGTCAAGGTGAGCATATTCAGCGCTGCTAACATTGCATAAAACTCACTCAGATTGCAACAAACAAAACCCTGTTCTGAGTAAAAAAAATTAAAAAAAAATATTTTTTCATCAGATCCTAATGAAATGGGGAGAATACGCATCCGAGGTTCAGTTGATACTGCGAAGATCCACCCCAGAGTCCAACAAAACTCAGACATCGCTGGGCGTTCACGTGACCCAGGGAACGCGTTCGCTCGGCCTGCCGGGATCGTCGGCGGAGCACGCGACATCTGGTCACGCGCACGACGATCCGAAATCCGCGATTGTAACGACGGATTTCGACAACGGTCAGGGCTTGGAGCGCAATCGGGATGTGCGAAAATCTCTCACTTTCAGCGGACTCCACGGAAACGTCACCGACAGCGCCACCGAGGTAAAAAATTCGGCCTTTTCCATTTTTGTCTTTTTTACCATTAATTTTATTACACATCTTGTAGCTCATAAAAAATTCGGCCTTTTTCATTTTTGCCTTTTTTACCACTAATTTTATTACACATCTTGTAACTCATTGAAAAAATTCGGCCTTTTTCATTTTTGCCTTTTTTACCACTAATTTTATTACACATCTTGTAACTCATAAAAAATTCGACCTTTTTCATTTTTGCCTTTTTTACCACTAATTTTATTACACATCTTGTAACTCATAAAAAATTCGACCTTTTTCATTTTTGCCTTTTTACCACTAATTTTATTACACATCTTGTAACTCATTAAAAAAATTCGGCCTTTTTTATTTTTGCCTTTTTTACCACTCATTTTATTACACATCTTGTAACTGATAAAAAAATTCGGGCTTTTTCATTTTTGCCTTTTTTACCACTCATTTTAATACATATCTTGTAACTTAGGTGCAGATGGAAAATGTTGCCATAGTTCAGCCCACACTGCAATCGAAAACCAAGGAATTCGGTGTCCGCAAAGCTGCCCACAAAAATGCACAATCGCCGACGGGAGCCGTGACTAACGATGGTTAATTTCACGGATTCCGAATCCCACTTGATTAGTACAAAATTCTTCCGCTATTATAATTTTTTATGATCCGACTAAACCGATTTTTTTTCGTACGCAGGCAGCATATACCTGCCGCACAAGAAGGTGCGAGAATTGCCGCCCTACAGGGATCCTCCTCCCGGCCCAACGTCGCCGTTGCGCACTTTGCCGCCGTATCGCGACCCGCCGCCGCCGAATTCGAACAGTCCCGGCAGGTCGCAATTTCCGGGTGATCCCAACGGCGCCAATACGCCGCATCACAAGGAGAATCAGTCGTCGCCAAGAAACTCGACGAGGCTCAAACGAAATCTCGTCCAGGTCTGCGAGATAATAGTTTTCCAGTACTCGTTTTAATTTCCACATTTCATTATACATTTTAATTTTTTTTAATACATTTTATTATTTTATATAATTTATTTTTTCCACATTTTATTTTTTTATACATTTTAATTTTTTTTTACATTTATTTTTTTTATACATTTTGTTTTTTTATACATTTTATTTTTTTCCACATTTTATTATACATAAGCGAAAATAAATAAATTTGGTATTCTCGTTCCTAGGAATTTCAAGAACCGAAAGTATCGCCGCAATTAGGATGCTCGGGTTCGGGACAATCGCCAAATATGGTCACTGTAGCTTACACGCAGCGTTACGTTGAACTCATCAGACTAGTCAACAGGCAACGCGACACGATTAACGCCCAACAGGCGGACCTCACGAAGGTGACTCACAGACGATTACGAGCCTTCGATTTTCCCTGTAGAGCCGATCGACTAATACCACGCGCATCGCACTTTTCAGTTTGACGCGGAGATTCTCTACTGGGAAACCAAGAATCGCGAGCAAACGCATCAGATGGATTTCATCTCGCAAGAGGTGAATCGCATCGAGTCGACGGGCCGAGTTATCGAGGAGCAGGTGAGCATTCGTTTCCTTCAATGTATCAGTAAACACTCGTTGAAATCTCTTATTTTACTACCATTTTTCATAATTACTGCAGCTTAAAGACTTGGCACACGCGGAGGAGGAGAGCGAAATCGTTCGGCAGCAGGAGAAAACGCTGAAGTCCGAGATAACTCTACTGCGATCCAAACTAGCGAATTGTGAGACTGAATTGTTGCAATGCAAGAATAAAATCAGGTACCAAACGTTGTGTAATTATTATAATTTTTTTAAATTTGATTTATGTGCTTAGTGACATTTTTCGAGCGTGTTACTTTTCACAGATTGGTGATGGAGGAATTGGCGATGGAGCAGCACAACATGAGCCGCGAGCTGGACGAGCGTCAGGTCATGGAGCGCAAGATGATCGGCGAGGTCGAGCATCTGCAGGAGGAGGTCGAGCACGCGAAACAGTCGACGGAGCTGGCGAATCAGTGCGCCGAGTCGTTGAAGTTCGAGGTCAGCAGCCTCGAGGCCGCGATCGTCGAGAAGAAAATGCAGGTCGAGCGTTTAGTCACGGATATGAAGGAGGCGAATCTGCAGAGCCTGACGGTCGCTTGTCAGGACGAGCAGGTTAAGCATCTGCTGGAAGGTAGGTTGAAAGATAAAAATGTATTCTTATTTGTTTATTTATTTATTTATTTCTTACGGGTATATTCGCTATTTGCACGGCGACAACTAGCGCCGCGGTTGCCGGTTTTTCGAACTGTTAGAACAATATTTTATACGCGACAATATAGGGAACGGGGAGTAAATATTTATTTAGTAAATACTTATTGAATATCAACAACGAAATATATGTATATCACTTTTTTAACCCTTAGCGGCCACACGGGGTACAAAATCACCCCCACGCTGAAAAACCTAGTTGTGCAAGACATATGGGTGTTTTAAGACTTCTAACTGATTGTTTCATGTTTGTTGAACAGTTCTTCAACATTTCTATTGATTTTTATCGGTCGATTTATAGATGGCGTTCTAAAAACTGATCATATATGTGAAAATTCGGCAAAAATGGCCTTTTCAGAAAAAAAATCATGAACTTGGGCGCCCCTATAACAAATTTTATGGCCCAGCTATCATCCCCTTGGCTGCGAAGCACCAAATTCCTGGTACGCGAATAACCCTTCGGATGATTAATTACGTTTCCGCCGATTTTTAGGTGCACAAAAACCAGGCAGCACGCGCAAGATCATTGGCTCGCCGAGGCAATTGGAGACCGCGGTGCCGACGAGCAAAAATCCACACGGTGTCTGGGTGTAAAATAGCCACCTAGTGGTCGTTCCGTGTATTTTTGGCAACGTCCGCCAAAAGCGAATTTCACGAATAATGGACCAAAAGTCTTGCGCCAAGCGTTCCGAGAAACACATCGGAAATTTTAGCCTAATTATTAGCCGCGAGTCTTAGGTAAGTTGTCGTTCAAAGAAGACAAGCGTACTCGATCAAAGTTATGTTAAGAGGCCTCGTGACTGGATCTTCGAAGACGACAATCTCAATGAAAGTCACGACGTTGTTTTTGCTTCTATTGTCGATTGTATCACCAAATTGTACAAACTCACTGAACTTCCGAGAGTTCCGGTGAAATTGTCGTAAAACCACTGTACATATTACTATATATATATATATTTCTGATTTTCTTGTAATGTTTTTTTTTAATCGAAGATCGATTATCTATCGACACAGGAGCACATATGCAGTTTTATTAAGACAACGATTGTGCGCAGCATTTCATCGTCAAGTCACTTTTACCTTTGTTAGTTCTGACTTTTGAGGAGGCTGGAAATATCTTGAGACTTTTCGCTCAGTAAATGCATTTGTCACTTAAACACAGAAATCTCAATTAATTAATTATCGGTCAAATTAATCCGGCACACTTTGCCAAAAGTTTATCAAATATATTTTCATCCTGTTTCGACCAGTTCGAAAACTTTTATTCTCCCTGAGCCTCTGATTTCGACCACCCCACTTGAGTAACTCTGTATAGAAACGTTTCGTTGAGCCGCGGATCTCAGATTTTTTTCATAGTTAAGTAGCACAAGTTCGTTGCAATTCGATATCACGTGTTGATTCGTAAAACTAATCGTAGAATAGTGAAACGTAAGGTAATAAGAGCCTCACAAATTGGACCAGAAAACATTACAGGATAATAACGTTCTAGCGATTGGATCAAACAACGCGTAAACTAAGAATCAAAATGCCATATACGTGACCATAGTATGTATCATAATATCGAAAGGGTGAGAGTTGGATTCGCTGGTATACAATTAGAGAATTAATACTTCGGGGCACTAATACGAAAAAGCGGACTTTCGACTGAAGGCGTTCGCATTTTTCGCACGAGTATCGCATAATAATTTTGTAACGAAATCCGCAAAACCTCCCACTTTCTACGCCTGTGGCGTGACGAAAAGGTAAATTAGTGTAAAAAAAAGAGTATTTCAAAGTAACTCCTGCGATTCACGCGTGCGGAGTTTTTTTTTCGTCATTCCCAACCAAATAACACCATTTTCGTCACGCCGCACGAGCTCGAAAGAAGGAACGTTTTGTGTCACGTAACGCAGGAAAAAAAAATTATCTCCACCTTTATCGTTGTGATGAAATTTTGAGTATGCTTAGATTTGCATCGACGACTCTGTATATTTAATAGATTAATGCGTCGTTCACAGACGATTGTCGAATTCACGTGCTGTACTTAATATTCTTCGGTCGATATCTGTGAGTAATAATTTGTGGCTTCGATGCCTAGCTAATGCGAAACGATATCTGCCGACACGCGAATGCAACGCTGTTGTCGTCAGCGAGAGTTCGAACGATGCGATTTGTGCCTCGCTCTCGTTTTTAAGGGAAGACGCGACGGAAATCGCTGAAATGTACTCCCTTGAAAATGATTTTAATGAACTGAGATGCGAAGGCCACACGCTGAAAAATCAAACAAAGCGGCGATGGAATCCACTTTACGTGGGACAGACCCACTTTTAAATACGGTACTGTATCACCTATTCGGCGGAGTTGGAGCTCGAGTTACTCGCGACTGTAGATTTTTCTCAAAATTCTTCGAATAAATGAAATTATTTTCGTCAAATGGGTGAGACGATACTGCACACAAGATACGAGATTTTTAAGAAATTCTTGCTATCGTTAGGCTGTACGTTAATCGTAGTTGTACCCCATACAGCATAATCTACTACTGTATAGATTAATATATTATTTGTAGTATAATTTAGTCACTGCCATTCTCATTAACGTCAATAAATATTGTTCGATTGATTCTACCGAATTACGTTGGTATTTTTTTCTAACGAAGAAAAACACGATTACACAAAAGTTCGGGAGTTGAAATAATTTATGAAGAAATGTCCGTTGAAGGAATTTCCATTTTGCGATAAAAATGTCACCTTCAACGATGTCAGGAATGATAAGGTGATCGAAACGTTAGAGGTTTTTGCATATTATGTACATTGCACAGCATGGAATGTGATTACATATTTAATAGATAAGTCGATTTAATAAGTTTTGGCAATTCGTTAAAATAGCCGCCTCGATCTCCGCGAGACCCGCATTCACTTTTTGTCTGGAGACAGTGGTAGCATTAATGTCGCGCTGAGAAATTGTAGAATTGATCGCTAAACGTTTTTCGAAATCTAAGAAAGGAAGAACGAATAAATTGTACGTTTTTTAAAAAGGTGAGGATGATTTGACCTTATTCAAAACGTGCAATTTTGTGAGGAAACAAATTTTTAACCATTACTGAATCAATTTTGCATTTTTTACATGTTAAAATAAAAACTACTCTCAGTACGTTGGTAGAGTTTACAAAAAATGGAACGCTGGATCGGCAAGATTGCTTTGGTGACTGGAGCGAACGCCGGTATCGGTGAGGCCATCGCGAAAGCCTTCGTGGCTGCTGGTCTCCACGTCATCGGCCTCGATAAACACATCGACCACCTTGAAAAATTGGCTGAAACCTTGAAAAATGCTAAGGGAACCCTGCATGTGATGAAGTGCGACCTGAGAAGCGAGCAAGAAATCCTCAAAGTTTTCGAGTGGGCCGACAGGGAATTCGGCGGGGTCGACGTGTTGGTCAATAATGCAGCCATAGTAGCTCCCATACATATTTCACGTAAGTTGTCGTTGTTAATTTTAAGGTTTCTATATTTTTATTAAAAAAAAACGAACGGCTTTTACAACAACAACAAAAAAATGTTATCTTACGAAAGTCGTAACTATGTTTTTTCACTTGCAAAATATGTAATTATCGCTTGCATTGGTGTGTTCAATGTTGCATTCATTCACTTTTTTAGATAACAGGTATCAATACTCTAGTTAAAAAAAGATGTTAATACCAAACACGGTGATAAATTCACTGCACAAAAAAAGCTTAATAAGTGCCGAGGCGAAAGTTGTACACGTTAAATAGAATAGGATTTAATATTTTTTTCTACCCTGTAAGGTAAAGCAATAATTTGATTTTAAATATGAATTTCCATTCAATTTTAACAGAAGGAAGTACCGACGATTTCGAACACATATTGGACGTCAATTTGCTAGCAGCTGCGATCTGCACCAGAGAAGCGATGAAATCGATGAAATCCCGGGATACCGAAGGACACATCATTTATTTAAACAGGTGGTGTATTCATCTATAATTTAGAATGTTTTCCTTTTTCAATATTTCCCTGAAGGGCAGGAATACTAGTGAGTTGATAATCGCTAGTTGAAAAACTTTGGAATACATGAAGCGTTTATTGTGCAATTGTTATTATTTTTAATATTTTATCTGGCAGCGCGTTGGGATACAAAATTTCGACGACACCCTTCCCAAAGGGAATGTACCCTGCGAGTAAATTTGGTCTCAGGGGACTTGCAGAAACTGTTAGACAAGAGATCGAGCAGGCAAAAGATAATATTAGGATAACGGTGAGTTTCTACACAGTGCAAAAAATTGCTTCCGAAAATGAACTGTAATATATGGATTATCAATTACTTTTTTTCGTCAGTGCAAAAAAAACATTTTTTATTTTTATGATTTAAAGAACTATTTTTCTAAAAATCTGGGATTTCTCGATTTTTATGTGAACTTGTTTTTTTTTTCATCAGAATATCGTTCCTGCCTTAGTCAGAACCGATATTTTTAGCACCAATGGTAGCAACGACGAGATTTTTGACGTCCTGCCGTGCGCCACGTGCTCAGACATTGCAGATAGTGTCGTCTATGCTTTATCGGCATCTCCGTACGTTTGCGTGAGTAAAGTCGACAATTGTGATTTGAATCGATGCGAGAGATCTTTTTCTTTGTAAAAAGCCTTTTTTAGATATTGATTAAAAAACGGCCTTAAAATCCCGTATATAATCAACGTAATTGTACTCCGATTCCTCGAGAAAAAATAAACCGACGTGCGAATAAAGGGTGACTAAAATATTATTTTTATTTTAGGTCGACGAGATAACGATCAGTCCAATGCAGCGAAAATCATGACATGTAAATAACTCTTTTCTGTCTTTTATGAAGATGTTTAAATAAATTGTGTATCCAATGTGAAACGGTGACTAATTCTATAACTCTTGAATAAAAACGATGTCTTTCGTGAATCAGTATTGTCATGATTTCATGGTCCCTGGTCCCGAGCCTTTTTTTTCCACTATAAAAATTTCACCCAACCTGTCCCAGATTTTCTGTTTAAATAACGATTTTCAATATTTTCCAACCCTTTTTAAAGTGGTTTTGACAAAAATATTGTTTTTAAAGTGGTTTTGACAAAAACATTTGTTTGAAGATTTTTTATTTCCACCAAGAATAATATTTCTTTGAAGATTTTTTTATTGGATTTAATGATTTTCTTATCGGGTTAAATGGATTTAATTTTTTTAAAGCGCGCTATTTTTTAATGAAACATTTCAAGATCCAAATAATCAAATCCAGTCAAAAAAGCGAACAGATTGTAGTAGGATTCCCCGCATTTTGCGCATTCTGCAATTCAACCTGCCTACCAATCCTACGCGAACAAAAGTTTTCAACATTTCCAACCCTTTTTAAAGTGATTTTGACAAAAATATATTAGTTTGAAGATTTTTTATTTCAGCAAAGAATATTTCTTTAAAGATTTTTTTAATTCGGATTTAATAATTTTTTTATTGGATTAAATGGACTTAATTTTTTTTAAAGCGCGCCATTTTTTAATGAAACATTTCAAAATCCGAATAATCAAATCCAGTCAAAAAAAGCGAAATAATTGTAGCAGGATTCCCCGCACTTTGCGCATAGCGCAATTCAACCTGCCTACCAATCCTACGCGAACAAAAGTTTGCGTAAAACAAAAATTACCACGGAATCGGAAAGCCCGGGTGCCGGTATCGGCGAAGCCGTCCCTGGCATCAGCTGTGCGGCTGTCATGTGGGAGGCTTCAGAATTGGCCGGATCAGCCCGTGACATCGCCGAGCGATCAAAACTCACGCGAAACGTTAATCTGTTTTTATAAATAATTCGCCAATAATTCAGTTCGACGGACGAACAAAATCGCGCAAATATGCTGAACGACGGACTGAAAGGTTCGTCGGCGCCTTCGGAGGTCGCCGAGGTATTTCGACTCAACTATTATCGCATCTCTCGCTGAATTCTCGTCCACCCGAAACGCTGATTCAACTCCGTATTATGTTTATTTAGGCCGACGTACGCGAGGACGAGGAACAAGCCGTAAAATTCAACGAGATCGTCGATCTTCTTGTCGCAGCCGGTTACTTCAGGGCCAGAATAAAAGGATTGTCCAACTTCGACAAGGTTACACAGCAACTGATTTGTAGTTGAAAAATCTCTGGTCGCCTCTGCTTCTCAATATCCCGAAAAAAAAAAAAAATAATTAAATCAACATTTGTTGTCAGGTTGTCGGCGGTATGACTTGGTGCATAGAATCCTGCAATTTCGATGTCGATGTCAATCTACTGTTTCACGAAAATCTCACCATAGGTCAGAAGATGTGAGTATATTTTTATTACATTTAAACAATTTTTTTATTAAATTAAAAAAAAATTTAATTACATTTAAAAAAAAATGTTATTAAAGTTTTTAATTTATTAAAAAATTAAATTTTTTAATTTATTATATTTTTTAATATTAGAATTTCTCCTTTTGCCAGAGTTGCGTTCGCAATATAAAATGAAAATCAAGCAATTTTTTTTTCCTGTGAATAGAATTATTGATTTCTTGTAAAATTGTACTTGGCGATGGTGGAAAATAAATTTAAAAAAATTCTGTTTAGAGCCCTCACAGAGAAAATAGTGGTGATGCTGCCAAGAATGAACTGTCCGCATCGGATAGAACCTCATCAGATACAGGGATTGGACTGCATTCACATTTTTCCAGTTGTCCAAGTAAAGAATTATCAAGAGCCTTCAATTATTTTTACATTTTAACGCAAAAAAAAAACACTGGAAGCAAAAAAGACGTATTTACGAGTAAACCGTGTTTTCAGTGGCTGGTGAAACGATCCATGGAAATGCGTGACGAAACCGCGGATTTCGTGCGTTCGTTCGCGATCAGCCAATTCGAGAAGCGTCACACATTTTCGGAGGATCGTCGAAACTCGGCCGACGAGGTGGACAACATCGTGGCTCAAGTTCAGATGGTGAAGGTAATACCGGAAAATAAATTACGTTTCGTAATTTACGTTAAATGACGTTTCATTTTTAAAAAATAAAAATAAAAAATCAGAGAATCCAACGTTGATCCGATTGCAGAGAGCGTACGAACCGCGACGACGTTTCAAGCGTCGGGACGGAGCGCCGGAGGACGAGACAGCGAGAATTCGCAGCACTCTTCTCGAGTACGGATCGCTGCCTCTGGCCAGCGCCGCCTCGTCGTCCGCGGACGCGGAGAACGCCGAGGAGTCCGAGGAGAGCGAAGCCGCGAAGGACTCGCAGGCGTCGGAGATGCGCGGCGACCCGCGGGAGCTGCACTTCGAGGAGGATCGCCTGAGCGCGAGCGCAGTGGGCAGCATCGTCGGGATGCAGGCCCAGGAAATCGTCGAAGTCGCTGAGAAATACGCGTCCTTGTCTATATCGGAGAAAGAGGTAAAAAAATCGTGGTCAAAACTTGCAAAAATTCTCCTATTCCCAAAAGCTTTCCGCTCAGATATATGACAAAAAAATTAATTTAGCAAATTAAAAAAAATTTGAAACTAAAAAACTTGAAACTAAAAAAATACAGAAATAAAAAAAAATTAAAAACAAAGAAAATACAGAAATTAAAAGAATTAAAAACTAAAAAAATACAGAATTAAAAAAAAAATCGACAATTTAAAAATTGAAATGCGAAAAAATACTATTTTTATTGAAATACATTTTTCGTTATTTTTTCACAATATTGAGAAGATTAACTTTTTTTATTTTTTTATTGTACACCAGGGCAGCGAAAGCGGGACCGGCTATTCGCGAGTGTCCGCCGCGCTCGAGAAGCAACGAGCGACTCTGCAGAGTCGGCTGACCAAAGTGAGCCAGGAACGCGACGCTCTGGCGGAAAAGCTGGCGGTGGCGATCGAGCGTTCGGAGAAGACTCAGAGCGAGCGCAGAGCCGTGGAGGAAGCATTTCTGACGATGAAGGAGATGGAGACGGATGACAACAAGGAGTGCGAAATTTTCGATCTGAGCTTTTCCGACGCATCTCGCCGTTTTATCGTTTCCTTGACGATTTTACGTTCTGCTTCAGGACGATACGAACGCTCGAGGAACTTCTGGTGGTTCACAGCGGCCTGAAGGAACAGAAACACAAATTTCACGAGCAGTGCAAGCTCGAGCTGAGCGAGCTGCAGAGGATGGTGCAGGAGGTCGAGGTCGACGAGCCGCACGAGGAGCAGAGTCACGTGGCCGAATACGACGAGGTGAAGGAGGCGATCAACCGCACGAGGCTTCTGCTCGCGAAGAAGAATCGCGCTATCGCGTCGCTCACGCGGCAGCTCGACGACGTGCCCGGTAGATCGGAGTTGACGCAGTATCAACGACGTTTCATGGAGCTGTATAATCAGGGTACGATTATTCATTGAAATTCGCTTTAACGAACCTTTAACAAAGCTTTATGCGACTGGAATCATTATGTAACTGGAATTTTTATGCAACTGGAATTTTTATGCAACTAGAATCTTTATGCAACTGGAATTTTTATATAACTAGAATTTTTATGCAACTGGAATTTTTATATAACTTGAATTTTTATGTAACTGGAATTTTTATGCAACTGGCATTTTTATGCAACTGGAATATTTATACAACTGGAATCTTTATGCAACTGGAATATTTATGCAACAGAATTTTTTATGCAACTGGAATCCATATGCAAATGGAATCTTATGCATTTGGAATCTTTATGCAACTTTTATGTTTATAAAACTGGAATATTTATGCAATTTTTATCTTTATAAAACTGGAATCTTTATGCAATTTTTAACTTTATAAAACTGAAACCATTACGTTAGAAGAAAACTACAGTCGATTCGTACAGTAGAATTTAATTTCCTCGTGTCATTCGTCTCTCATCCTTTCGCCTTTCCCGCAGTTTCAGCAAAGCACAAGGAGACAAAACAGTACTACACACTCTATAATACCCTAGACGATACGAAATTGTACTTGAGCAAGGAACTATCGTTACTGAATTCGATTCAAGACAACTACAACGAGTGAGTACCACGATCTTTTTTTTTCCAATCGCGATCCTCGCATCGTCGGGAGTTCGATGTGAACGAAGTGCAATTTTCCCGCAGGGCGATGGCATCGGCCAGTGGGAAGGAGCAGTTCTTGAAGCAGTTCGAGGCGATCATCGCGGGTGTAAAGAGAAACAAGGAAAAGGTGAGAACTCGCGAATTGAAATAAAATTTAATCGTAGACTAAAGTAATCATTGCGATCGAGGCGCCGAGATAATCTGACGATAAAAACGTGCGACTTCTGAAATTAACAGGTGGAGCGTCGATGCGCCGAGGAGAAGGACAGGAGATACGCGCTGAATCGTCAGCTGGTCGCGCTGATGGAGCAGCAGAGAAAATACGTCGCGGCGGTTCGGCAGTTGACGATCGAATGCCGCAAAAACGAGGCTCTGCTCGCTCAATTGCGCGCTCCATGATTTGCCGGAGAAACTTGGAGAATAAAAGAAAAAAATATGTTGTCGCCTTGTGCTGCATTTAATTGAAAAGAAAAAGCAAAAAAAAAAAATTGAATCGATCAAACGATAAACGGTTTCTAATTTATTCCCCGCGGGACGCCTTCGTTCGGACGCTTCTCAGGCCGTATTTTCGCGAGGACGCGACTCTCACGCGTCCGCGGACAGAGCGCCGAATTTGTTAACCGTGACCGGCATATTGACGTCGTCGTCGGAAGAATCCTCGTTGGATTCCTCGCCTCGCGCGCTCGACGGCGTTTCCCGGTCTTCCTCCTCTTCGTTCTCCGAGGACGAGTACACTTGCTCCGCGCCGTGATTTTCTTCGGACGCGTTGCTCGCCTGCACCCACTTGATGCTCTCCACGTCGGGATGTTTTTCCCATTCGTCTGCGAATTTGAAACATTGGGAATTGCAATCGTGCAGAGGGAAAACATTTGACGAGATTTACATAATGATTCGTAGCCGAGGAGCCATTCACTCTCTGTTTAGGTGCAGAAATTATTTCAATGACTGCCCGATTTCAGGTGATTTGTTGTCTGATTTCAGGGATTTCGAATATTTCGTGATTTCGTAGAATTAATATTTTTTCGAGTTATTTCGCGAGACTTAAAATAATTCGAGTGATTTCGAGAGACTTCAAATAATTCGAGTGATTTCGAGAGACTTCAAATAATTCGAGTGATTTCGAGAGACTTCAAATAATTCGAGTGATTTCGAGAGACTTCAAATAATTCGAGTGATTTCGCGAGACTTCAAATAATTCGAATCGTGATTTCAAGAAAGTAAAAATCAGTAAGAAATCGCTTCCTGGTTGAAAAAATTCGAAGGGTACTTTTCGGAATCAGCAGGAAATTTCGAAAACGATTTTTTTTTTCGCGAAAAACGTACACCTTGCGTAGGGTAAAAAAAACGTATCCCTGATGCCGACGGTTCGAAAACTGTTAAACATTTCATGAATTCATGTGATTTCGATTTCGTGATTTCAATGCGATTTTCGTGTGATTTCAATCGGATTTCAAGAAAAATCGAAATCGACGATTGCCGTAGACTTCGAGTGATTTTAAGCGATTTCTTTTGATTTCGTTCTTAATTTCGAACGAAGTGCTTCCGTGATTTCAGTAGGTAGTGAATGGCCCTCGTTCGTGGCACTAAAATCGAAGAATTGGAAATACTGCTTCGATTTTGTGCTCAACATTTTTTTTTTTTCACCTTTTTTGTCGGCCCATCCGGGCGGATAAACGTAGAAACATATTTTTCCCTCCAGCGCCATTCTGAGCAACGAATTCGCGGCTCTGTAAGTGTCCAATCTCGCGGCTCGCGCGGTGATGTAATTCCTCTTAGCCGCCCAACCGTCGCAAATGTCCATCGCGGACCACGTGTCGTCGTTGTCCTGATGCTGTATCCTCAGCAATTTCGGGAGATCCAACCGCTCGGCTATAAACTTTATCGTCGTGTACGGCTCTCTGACCTGAGCGATTGGAAACGATCCCATGAGTATTTGCAACTGTTTAGGCACCGTCGATGGAAACACCAGACCCGGACAGTCACACAGACACACGGTTTTCGTAAGGAATATCGTTTGAAAGTGTTTCGTGTGCCCGGGTGTCCGCGATACGCTCACCACTTTCTTGCCTGATATCACAAAACAATGAAATTTTCCGGCTGTCCTGGACAACACGACGAGTGAAGTAAACTAAATAAAAATTCAAGCAGGACTCGGGTTGGAAAAATCCTGTGCACAATTCTACAGAAATTCATCATTCACCATCGAATTCCAAACGGAAAAAATTGCGAAGTTATTATCGTACAAAATAATGAAAATTATTCGGGATCAGACAGGATCGATTTACAAATCGAAATTCACCATCGAATTCCAAATGGAAAAAATTGCGAAGTTATTATCGTACAAAAAATGGAAATTATTCGGAATCAGACAGGATCGAATTCCAAATCGAAATTCACCATCGAATTCCAAATGGAAAAAAATTGCGAAGTTATTATCGTACAAAATAATGGAGATTATCTGGGATCAGACAAAATCGAATAACAAATTCCCGTAGAATTTTCGAGGATTTTATCCGCGAATCCTACCTGAATTCGTTCGCCAGGGATCTCAACGATTTCACTCACCCATCAACGCGTTCATGAGCGAAGATTTCCCGACGTTCGGCGTGCCGATGCAGCCGATTGTCAGCACGCCGTTCTTGTATTTCTCGTGCTCGAAGAAGCTCGTGTCCTCCTTCTCGATCACGACGTTGTCCTTCCTGTCCAGATCGTCCAAATCGTACTCCAAATGCATTTCCTCCTGAATTTTCTCGTGCCACGAGCTGAGATCGACCCGATCGCCGACTATTTCCCTGCAGGTTTCCATCAATTTCTGCGCCCCTTCGGCAGCCATCCTCAGCTTTCCCTTTCTCCGTCTCGTCTTGAGATTCTCGCCGTCCGCGGTGTTTCCGCGCAAATTGTAGGCCGGAAAGGAGGTGAAGAAGAGAATGTGCAGCCTCGGGTACTGAGATTTGAAGTAATCGCGCCACGCGACCACCAGCGGGGCCGGCGCGAGATCGATTTTGTTCAAAATCAGTATCATATCTTTTCCCAGATCGTTCGTTATGTAGCGGTAGAGGTAGGGAGGGAACATCAGAACGGGATATCTTATGTCAACGATGATAAGAAGCATGTCCGACATTTCTAGAACCCGCCAGAGTTGTCTCCATGTCTCCAAGTTGAGCTCAAAGTAACTGACGTTGCTCAACTCCTCCATCTTTCGTAAATACTCCTAAAAAATATCAGAAATACGAAATTTATCGTCGCTATCAAAATAATAATAAAAATGATAATAAAGGTTAACCCTTCGTGGTCACTCTGGGTCGATTCGACCCGAGATCGATCTTTCCGCGCGAAAACGAAATAATTCCCTGTGGCCAAAGGGACTTTGTCCGGAATAAATACCTTTTTTGTTATTTAGTTTTTTGTATTTAGAGAGTATCAAGTTAAAATTTGAGTTAAATCGATCTTTTATTTATGGAGTTATGACTTTTTTTAGTGAAAAAACGTCTTTTTTTCTATCTTTCACATTCATTAATTCTTTAAAATATGTTGCAATTTAATATTGGGAAATTTCTTTTTTTGTAAATTATCTACAAAGTTTAAAGTATATTCTGTAATTTTTTTATATTTTTCAAGCTGGTAGTTCGGTCTCAATACACGGCCAAAGATAGTTCGGGTGAAATCGACCCAGAGTGAAGAAAAAAAAGTGATATTTAAAGAACAGGCGAGCGGCAAACACATACAGAAAAATACTTTTGCTCTCTCATCTCCAGTTGTTCCTTGCTCATGTTGAAGTCCCAGGGAGGCCTCTTGGGTAGATCAATTTCGGGTGGAAAATAATTATCAGAAACTTCTTGTTCCTTCAGCGAAACTGGCTCTATGGTTCTCCTGCCGTCCTCCCTTCGCTTCTGCAGCTCCTCGCGAGTCTCTTGGAAAAATTGCAGAGCATATCGACTCCTCCCTGTGTTGCCCTCCCGGGGCTGCTTGTTGATCTTCTGGATGCCTTTGGAGAATTCCGAGTCTTCCGTCTCATCCTGCTCTTCGTCATCTCCTCTGCCGACTGATTGAAAAATTGTTTATAACAAAATTATTATATTAATTATATATATGATATATATTAATATATATATTAATTATATATATGATATATATTAATATATATATTAATTAATTTATATATATATTAATATATTATATTAATTATTGTTACTATTTTTTTTTGTTAAAAATGACAATTTTTTTTTTCCTTTTTTTTTTTTTCAAATGTAACTCGAATAATTCCGCATAAATACGAATCCAGCTGCTCCAAGGTCAGCCAACGAGACGTTGACCGCCGACGAAAAACCAAAAGCCGGCAGTGATTGTTTATCCCCGTACCGAGCACAGCGCGATTTTGTCGCTGCTTCTTCGCCTGCATCTGCTGCCTCTTCGCTTTCCCGCTGAACGGAGCTTTTCTTCGTCCCTGCGGCATCCTCGTTGCCCCTGGAAATCGCTCCTCGTTTCACTGAGACCGCAACGTTCGTTCGACCGAAGCCCGAAACCTCGCACTCCCGAAATTTCTACGCACGGGACGAAAACCGTATCTCTCCCTTCCCCTCCTGCCGCCGCGCGAAAGCCGCGAGATATATGACACAATTTGCAATCACGTCCGCGGAGACAGCAGCGCCGCCTTAAGGGAACGTGAAATACCGACTTTCCACCTCGAAAATTCGGAAGTGCCGTTTTTCGCGAATTACGAACGGATCGAAGCGAAAATCAAAATACAAACGCCCGTAACGTGAACTTCGTGCTGGAACTAGTCAGAATTTTGATTTTCGAAAAAAAAAGAAAAAAAAATTACAGATCAATTACCGACAGAGAAATCTGTAATAAAAAATTCGATTTTTTTTTCAATCTTTCGACAAAAACTGTGAAAAGCGACTAATTCATGCACGAAATAATAAAAAATCACACCTGATACATGCATTCCGATTACGATTTAGCAGTAACAAATAATCAAAAGGCACTTCCGAAAGAATCGTCGGTAACCGACAAATCTTCAAGTCTCGCGAGCATCTATCTCTCTCGCACTCGCGTGTCACGTGGTACACATTTCCTATGCCCTTAAGAAAAGAGAAAAAAAAAAGCATATACATATATATACAAAAACACGCACACGCCGTGCGAGCTGCGAATTATATATCCGGCTGGCGATTCGCGTCGCGAGTTTCTTACGTTATGCGCGTCAAGATCGTTTCTTAGCGGGCGTTATATCATTTTATATCACACCGTTAGACTTTCCGACGGCCCCCCCCGGCATCGATCTCGACGCGCGCGAAGGCCGCGATTTTTCCTCCCCCGAGCCGAGAGCTCGAGGAATTTTCCGCGAGTGGTCGGCGACGACATCGGCAGCAGCAGCAGCAGCAGCCGACAGTGAAAATCACTCGCGCGGGAAGAGATGTCAGGAATTCTGGATGAACGTTCCGGTCGTCAGTGCTGACTTTGACGATAAATCTCGCGACTGACACAACTCCGGCTTCGATATTAACGCGCCCGAGCAGCCGAGGGCGATGGCGGGTTTGGATTACGATTACGATTGCGGGAGGGTCTACCGAGGTCGGCCCCTCGAGTTGCGGGATCCGAGCTTCGATCGGCCGGGCGGCTACCAGGATCGCGAGGTTATCCGACCGCTGGACATTCCGATTATTCATCCGCTGGCGAAGGACAGCCCGCCGCCCGATGATGGTAAAGATCGTCCCTGAAAATTTCACCGATCGCGATTAATTCGCATCGTCGATCACGAATTATCGACGATTTTTCGTTATTTCGAGAGACGCGATTGCGTCTCGATGCCAAGTAGTATTTAATTTTTTATTTAATTTAATTTATTTACGGATTTCACCTTTTCAAGTATTTTACAATATGTGATTTGATAACACGAGATCATAAATTCTTAATAAATATTCATACAGTCTTTCTTTTATAATTATTACACTCATCATTGGCTTCGACAATTTTATGTTGTTGCTAAGCCTTCTACTCATATCTGAGGACCATTGCGTTCGCTTGCGTTCTGAACGCTTGTAGTGACACTCCAGTAAAGTTCGGTGATTCGTACAGATTCCAGAGCCCGGCAATTCGTGAGATCGCTGAGTTGTTCTCTACATTTGTATTGAAAGAAATCTTTATAGATTTCTTCTGCGGCCTCACGAGACTCTCAAGATGAGAAGCTGGCGCTACCAAAGAGTATAGATGTATATAGAAGCACAGGTCCTATGCTTCTTCTGAAGCTGCGTAGAAACTGGGGTACCAACGTATTTGCGTAGTTTTACATGTTTTAGATTTGCGTAGTTTTAGATGTTTTAGATTTGCGTAGTTTTGGATGTTTTAGATTTGCATAGTTTTGGATGTTTTAGATTTGCGTCGTTTTAGATGTTTTAGATTTGCATAGTTTTAGATGTTTTAGATTTGCGTAGTTTTAGACGTTTTAGATCTGCGTATTTTTAGATGTTTTAGATTTGCGTAGTTTTAGATGTTCCCCAGTTTCTGCGCATCTTCAGAGGAAGCATAGGACCTGTGCTTCTATATACGTCTTTATACCATATACGATATTCTTTGGTGTTACTCTTATATTACAGCATGTTCGTTCTTTTTCGTCTGCTATGAAATTCTAACTGGAATTATCTCGTTTCACAGACTTGGCGGTCAAGCAATACGTGGGGTTGGGCTGTGGCCTCGCCAGCCTGATAACCGAGAATCTGCTGATCCATCCCTTCATCGTCCTGCGTCGGCAGTGTCAGGTGAATCCCGGGGCTCACAAGTATCATCTGATACCCGTGTCGCTCATTCCGGTGATGGTGCGACTGCACCAGACGCAGGGTCTAAACACGCTGTGGAAGGGAATCGGCTCGGTTCTGCTGGTCAGAGGCATGACCCTCGCCATCGAGGATCTTATCTCCAAAGTATCGCCTTGGCCAAAGTAAGGTAACCACTGGGCCTACGGAATTGTGGGTCGAGAAGATTTTGGGTTCTAAAGCGAATGGTTTTTTTGTTTTTTTTTTTATGATTCTTTTCAGGGAGATAACGAGAAACAGCTCTCTCAGGGCCTTTGGGCAACACATACTCTTGAAATGGTAATGACGTTTTTCTTGAAAATTGCAATTGCCAGAGTTGGTCATTTATTTTATTTTTTTTTTTTTTTTAATACTGTTTTTGAATTCAAAATTACTGTAATGTGGAAAGAAATGCAAGAAACGTTTCTGCAAAAGGTCAAGGAGACTAGAATAACAAAAGATTAAGAAGAAATAATGGAATGGCCGACACCTAAGTAGTTGGAAATCAAGCATGAAAAATATATAAATTTGAATAAATGTCCAACTCTGGCAATCGTGAAATCCAATTGAAATTGGGTAGATTGGATATATCGATTTTTTTAAAACAGCGTCTCGATCGGAATCGTCACGCCGTTTTACTCGGCTTCCCTCGTGGAGACCGTGCAGTCGGAGATCGCGTCCGAGAGACCCGGAATTCTGGACGTTTTTCGCGACGGCGCCATCAGGTTGCTGGAGGTCAGCAATAAGGGCCGCCTCATCCCTATCTACGCTCTCTTGCCGCCCTCGATAGCCTACGGCGTGGCCAAATACCTCTTCGCTCTTATAGTGAGAGGTGTCACGAGCAGAATAATGCACATCAGACGGAGACACTCGCAGGAGTTGAGAGTGAGTATCCTGGTTAAAATATCCGATTCGAACCAATGAGACGGACAAAAAACCAATTAAAACCTGTTAGAACTGATTATTTTTCAATGCGAATTTTCAATGGATCAATCGGAATTACTAAGCAGGGTAGACGTCGATTTAATTGTGTCGACTGGAGGCAAAAGACTTTTGCATTAATTACAGAAGAAGACAAACAATTAATGACCACTTTAGTCATTTGGTTTCTAAGAAAATTCAAAGGGTACTTTTCGGAATCAGCAGGAAATTTCCTACCAGACAACGTCTTCCAACTTTACGAAATCGATTTTTTTCGCGGAAAACGTATCCCTTGTGTTAGGGTAAAAAAAAGAATCCCTGATTCCGATGGTTCGAAAACCGTTATGATACAAAGACTTTTGCATCAATTACAGAAGAAGACAACAAATTAATGACTACTTTAAAGTCATTTGGTTTCTGATAAAATTCAAAGATAAAATTAAATTCTGATAAAATTCTTTTCGGAATCAGCAGGAAATTTCTTATCGGAACGTCTTCCAATTTTACGAAATCGATTTTTTTTTTCGCGAAAAACGTATCCCTTGTGTTAGGGTAAAAAAAAAGTATCCCTGATTCCGATGGTTCGAAAACCATGATGCAAAGACTTTTGCAACAATTATAGAAGAAGACAAAAAATTGAATGACCACTTTAAAGTCACGAGACGCCGAAGCTGTTAGCAATTACGCGATTAACCGAGAAACATTGATTCGCAGGGCGCCTGCAGCCGCGACTTGGCCTCCGAGACGGTAGCCCAGGACATCGAGTTGCAATCGATTCTCGTCTCCATATGCGCGGCGGACGTGGTGTTCTATCCCCTCGAGACGGTCGTTCACAGGCTGCATCTGCAGGGAACGCGAACGATAATCGACAATCTCGACACCGGTCGCAGCGTGACGCCCCTGCTGACGGGATACAGCGGCGCGGTCGATTGCTACAGAACGATCATATCGACCGAGGGACCGCTGGGTTTGTACAAAGGCTTCGGGGCTCTCGTGCTGCAATTCGCAGTCCACGTGCTCGTGCTGAAAGCCACCAAGTGGATATTGACCGAGGTCGGGAGCGTCCTGAAACCCAAGCCGAAGATCGCAAAACACCCGCAAACCGCTTACTACAACGAGGCTTGAAATTAAACGTCACGTTTCGCGAAGAAGACAGAATTTAACGACAAAAACGCCACGATACGTATCCACGACTTAAAACACGGTCGCGATCCGACCGCTCGAAAAAACTTCCTCAAACCGGTAGCTCGCCGTGATATCTCCCTCCCCCACCTGGATACTATTTATTAAACTAGTCTGCAGACCCGCGGCCGAACGTGTCGGGATAAAACGCGTGTGATACATGTACTATATTATATATATATATATACTCACGGATTTAATTGATACGCACTTAGTTTTTTCTCCTTTTTGATAAAAAAAAAAGAAAGCGTGTACCTTCGCTTGATCTATAAACGAGATTTTTTAAAAACCGTTTTCGAAGGATTCGGCACTTGTTTGATTACTCGGTGCTGCGACTAATTGGCTTTTCTTCCTTTTTTTCATTTTTTTTTTTCATTTTTTTTGTTTGTAATCATAGACAATCCTGTAACGTTGGAGAGTTTATTTGCGATTCCCACGAATACGCTCATCGTGATTTACAGCTTTCGACGTTCACAATGTACATAAGTTCTCCCATTCAGTTGGTAATTGCGATCGGGGATAGAAAAGGCGTAGTCTCTAGTGTGTACAGAAACAATTCGTAATAAAATTGACGAAATAATCACGAGACGTCCCCCGTGCCGACCCGACGCGGAGAACCAGTGAGAAACACAGCAGCAGCCTCTCCGTGGTGTTTCATCTCCATTTATTATAAATATAAGTTCGTACAATGTAAATTAGCTATAATAACGACCTGGTGCACGCAGCGGATGTCGCGGCATCCGCGAGTAGTCACGCTGGATCTCCATTTTTTGCCTTACATTTATGGAAAGATTTAACTGCCTTCAGTGTGTGTTGTTTTTTTTTCTTTTTTCTTCTTCCGATAGAATCGCGAATCGTCCCAAAAAAATGGCTTTCCATTCTAATATCACATTCAAAATTTGAATATAATTTATATTTTCTTCCCTTCCTCATTCAAGCAAGATATATCGCCGTCCCGTTGTCGATGCGCAGACGAAGCGGAGTCTTCTTTTCTTTCATACGAACGCAATCATGTGTGTAGTGTGTTTCTCTTTCTTTCGTTTTTCTTTTCTCATCTTTTTTTAAATCATTTATTTACGCTGGAACATCGATTAGTAGAAACTCAAAAGGATTTCCCGGGAACACGAGGTTCTGGCGTCCTACAGCTCTTTATCGAGCGTCACGTCACTCATTTTTTTGTTTTTTAAATCTTTTTTGTTTCCTTTGCTATGAAGAAGATAAATTACCTTGCACGCGAGAAAATTAGCTTCTTCACCTCGATCGAGCGATCCAGGCGCAAGTTTACGTTCTCTTTAATATTCCCACAAAGTTCTACTAATCTATTGCTATGTACAATATATTACAAAGATCCTTCGTCCGTCTATACATTCACGTAAAAATAATTTGTCCCCGATTGTGGATTTTTTTTCCAAGTTGCGCGCGGTGACGCACAGAATTTTCGGCTCACGTTTCAGCATTAAAAAAAAAAAAAAAAACATTTCCGTAAATGACGACAAACTGTAGTGTAAGAACTGCGAGAGCGCAGCGTCGACGAAGCCTCGTCGAGACTTCGTCGGAAATAGCATGAACGGCAATTTACGAAACGCGACGCGCGCTCGTCGCGAAAACGGAATCCATTGTGGTTGGTTTTTCTTTCTGTTGTTGTTGTTGTTGTTGTCTCTTTCGATCTCTATCGACACGACTTGACGACACGAGCAAGGTAAAACTTTAAACATTTACTTTCGTTCTTTAGGATCCCCGAGTTTCGTCAGCAGGTTGCTTTTTTCGTTTTTTCTTTTTTTTTTTTCACGCGTATATCCTCTATCCGTTTAACGACGAATCGTAGAATTGGTCGACCCTTCTGTTACCTCGGGATTGATGTATCTATCTTGGGGATTGAACAATTACGCCGATTCTCCCCTTGAGCTAGTTGTTAACGTGCTGCGCCTGCTGCGGCTCGTCCTCGGTGGCCTCGCCTCGTCGCATGTACTGCGGCTTCTCGTCGCCGCGGACACAGCCGTCGGTCACGTGCACCGACAGCACGTCGCTCCCCGGCACGTCGAACATCGGCTCCAGCAGCAAAGTTTCCATAATGGCTCGCAGTCCCCGCGCCCCGGTTTTCCTCTCCATCGCCATCGACGCTATCGCGTCCAAAGCCTCGGCCGTGAATGTTAATTCCACCTTGAAAACACGTGAAAGTTGATTATTCATCCTGTCGCGCTTCTTCTTTTTTCCTCAAACTATTTCGCGGCGATAGGCAAATGTCAAAAGGAACACGTCGACTATGTCTGCGAATTTGACGAGTCCGTTTCACGGAAATATATAAAGATGATTCAATCGCTATCGTTACATTTTGTTTCACAAATTAAGGAGGTCTTGTCGTGTAGTCTTCACTTCGCATGAATTTGAGAATATTGGGAGAGAATTGCAAACACTTCTCGATGGTATAAAAGATGGAAAAAATTCATGTGTGTTGAAGGTACTGGAAATATTAATTTGGCATAATAATAATTGTAAAATGTTATTAACAAATTGATGAAAATAAGAAAAAAATTGTTTCCCCAATATCCCGGTGATTCCAATTTTTTTTTTTTTTGATGAAAATGATTCGTTATTTTTTCTAAATACATATGAATTTTTTCAGATTTTTAAGTTAACTTTGAAATTTGTGTTTCTCCACCCTATAAAAAACACAAATTTCAAAGTTAACTAAAAATTTTGTTTTTTTTACCGTACAAAAGATCCAAATTTCAAAGTTAACATAAAAATCTAAAAAAATTCATACGTATTCAGCAAAAACGAACAAATCATTTTCATTAAAAAAAATTCGATCACCGGGATATTTGTTAAACAATGAATCTTTCAGTGCTTTTAATGTGCATGCATTTTTTTCAGATTTTTCTACCATCGACAAGTGTTTGCAATACTCTCTAATTTTCCTCGAATTTACGCGAAACCAACCCAACACAACAGGACCTCCTTAACCAAACCAGAATAAAATCAAAATTGCCCTCACTTTGTCCATCGAAAAAAGCATCTGGTACTGCGGCACCATCGCGTTCTTCGGCTCGGTGAGAATCCTCACGAGCATATCGCGATCCAGAGTGTGAAAAGGCACGAGAACGGGAAACCGTCCGACGAATTCGGGTATCATCCCGAAGTCAATGAGATCTCTGGCCTCCACTTGACGCAGCAGAACGTCCTTCTCCTTATTATCATCCTCGGTGGAGGGCGACATGTTCGCGACGTCGGCGAGGGTGGCAGCGCGTCGTCCGGGGCTCTCGGACGCGGGGGTCGCACCGAACCCGAGATACTTCTCGTTCTTGCGTCGCGAGACGAGTCTATCGAGGCCGTTGTAGGCGCCGGACGCGACGAACAGAATATTCGTCGTGTCGACCTGGAGAGTGTCGCCCCGAAGTTTCCGCGAGCTGTTTCTCTCCGGGACATTGACGATCGTGCCCTCCAACATCTTCAGCATTCCCTGCTGAACGCCCTCGCCGCCGACGTCGCGCAGCTGGTGAATCCCCGGAACGGCGCCGATCTTGTCGACCTCGTCGAGAAACACGATTCCCATCTGCGCCCGATCGACCACGTAGTTCGCGTCCTGCAGCAACTTGGCGATCACGCTCTCGATGTCCTCGCCGACGTATCCCGCCTGCGTGAGCGTCGTGCAGTCGCATATCGCGAACGGCACGTCGAGACACTGGGCGATCGTCTGGGCGAGAAGAGTCTTGCCCGATCCCGTGGGACCCAGCAGCAGAATGTTGCTCTTCTCGAGCTTCAGCTGGTGCTGCTTGCTGTCGAGAATATCGGACCCGGGGACCGACGGCCCGGTCGCTGTTTTCTGCTGCTGCTCGCCGCCGGGCGGCACGTGCTGGAAACCCACGCCCAGCGGATTTCCGATGCTTGAGACGTGAAGCAAATCTGTAACGACGAAAAATCGGGGTATCGGCGCGGGTTCGCGGGCGTGAGGTGTACTCGAGAGGCTTTTCCACCCGGACGATGAGAGCTGCCTGCTTAGTAATTCCCATTGACACTGATAGAAAGTGATCCGAGGGCGCCATTCACTCTCTGTTTAGATGCACACATGATTTCAATGACTGCCCGATTTTATGTGATTTCAGGGATTTCAAATATTTCGTGATTTCGTAGAATTCTCTTTTTTTTCGAGTGATTTTGCAAGACTTCAAATGATTCGAATCGTGATTTCAAGAAAGTAAAAATCGGTAATTCGGTATCGGAAAATTCGAAGGGTACCTTTCGGAACCAGCAGGAATTTTGCCATTGGAAAAGGTTTTCCAACTACGATATCGAATTTTTTTTTTTCGCGAAAAACTTACCCCTTGCGTAGGGTGAAAAGAAAACAAAACGTATCCCTGATTCCGATGGTTCGAAAACCGTTATTCTTTAGATTTCGATTTCATGAATTTATGTGATTTCGATTTCGTGATTTCAATGGGACTGAACAAAAATCGAAATCGACGATTGCCGTAGACTTCGAGCGATTTTAAGCGATTTCTTTTGATTTCGTTGTTGATTTCGAACAGCGTGCTTCGGTGATTTCAGTAGTGAATGGCCCCTCGAACCGATCAAATGGACAAATTTCCGATTGACAAATAATCGGTTCAAATGGGTTTCAATTGGATTTTTGTCCATCTTATTATTTCCAATCGGATTTTTTAACCAGGGTTATTCTCGTCGTCGAGTCGTTAGTATTTGTCTGTGTTCGAAGATTCCGGTTAATCTCGAAGCGGGACGGGGGGGGATAGCGAGGTGGAAAAAATCTTATTTACGCGGCTTGAGACCTCTGTGTGTGAAGGGATGATTGAGCTCCTGAGTGCCCACGGGATTCGCGGCGGCCTGCACCGACGTCTGGACCGGCAGATTGTTGTGGATCCTCTTGTAGTGATTGTACACCGCCACGCTTAGCACCTTCTTCGCGTATTCCTGGCCCACGACGTGTTTGTTCAAGTACTCGAATATCTGTTGGCAAATTGCGTATCGTTATCGCGTTTACGAGAGTCGCGTGATTGCGCGCTCGCTGAGGCGAGATGAGCGGGCGGTTTTAACTGGATATCCTGACGATATTGAGGCTCAAATTTCGTCGCTCATTCACTAATATCCGGGGGACAATTTGTCGCACGTGCTAACATAATTTACTACGTATCGCGCGAAAATTTGATCACTCGTTAGTTGCACTCGGGCGATTTATTTTATGCAAAGAATTTTATTTTATTCAACGATTTATTTTATGCAAAGAATTTATTTTACGAAACGATTTATTTTATGCAAAGAATTTTATTTTACAAAACGATTTATTTCATGCAAAGAATTTTATTTTATGAAATGATTTATTTTATGCAAAGAATTTTATTTTATGAAACGAGTTATTTTATGCAAAGAATTTTATTTTACGAAACGATTTATTTTATGCATGCAAAGAATTCAATACCTTTTTGGGAGGTGGTGGTGGTTTCCTGTAGAATCCCTGTTTGGGATCCTCTGGCCTCAGAGCCTCCTTCAGGCTCCTCTTGGAGTCAATCTCGGAGAGCACTACGAAGAAGTGGTGGCACTTTTCGCACTTCACGAACCTGGTTGAAGCTGCAAAATTATTTGTGTAAATCCAAAACACAAAGTTTCAAGTTGTTCTTGGCTTCTTCGCTCCACGATTTGTACTCACAGACGAATGTTTCAACATGTGTACACGGATCCCCGCACTTTGGACAAGTCAGAGTGTTCTTCTTCCCGCCTCCCGTGCCGCCACTTCCCGATGCGCCCGCGGTTGTGGCGTTACCTCCGACATCTTTGCTGGGTGGAGCCGAGTCGCTGGGCGCCTTACCCAGAGACCCGGAGGTGGCGATCGACCGACTCGCGACTACCCTGACAATTTTATGAACTGCGAAACAGAAAAAGAGAAATAAATAAACAACTTTTTTTTTGTATCATCGAGCCTGCATTTCCGTACAGTCAGATCTCAATCAAGGCGACTCACCGTGGGTGGTGACATGATTAGAGGACGCTAAACGGCCAGCGCTAACTAAGCAGCAGCGAACGCAACTCATAGCTGCTAATCGTACCGATCTTCGCAGCGTCTATGAGCGAGGATGAATTTTCAAACCGACCGCTGTTTTCTCAAAAATAAATCTGAAAAGTCAAGTGCGTACTTTTGAATATAAAACGCTCGTGTGTCGTTTGTCACCGCGCGACACGCGCGCGTCGTGTCGTTGTGTCCGTCCTCTGACAGTCGCTGCCAGAGAGCAAGAATAGTAAACTCAAAGATTTCTACACGTGTTTTCGCGGTTTCGACATACGCGATATAGCCGCGCGCGCGCGCGCGCGTCTTTATAACTACATCAACATCGTCCGCGAGCAGCAAACAAACACGCTGGCGTTTTTCCCCCCGTCAACACTGACGATATTTGATCGAGAAACAAGAGAGACGAGCGTGACGAGGCGTTGCGAAACGCTCCATAAAGTATCCTCCATAAAATTCGCGTGTCCAGTTTGCGCGACGATTGACGTCCAAACGAAACCCGTCAGGATGACAGCGCGAGCTGCGTTTTTTATGCGTTTGTTTTTTTTTCGATACACCCGTCGCGTCGTAGCGCAAACGTTCATCGTCGCCACTAACCTTTCTTCAGGCCCCCGCGATACGATATCGCGGTCGAGCGCGATTCGTGGGTGACTATCGGGAATTTCTATCTCACGAACGTCCCATTTTCCTCAGGCACCACGAAAGAGAGAGAGAGAGATAGAGAGAGAGAGAGAGAAACACGAAAGCGAGACAGCGAAGCTGTCGGTGAAGCGAAGTAACCGCGGGACTCCGATAACGACGACGAGGATGTTTTTTAATCTATCGCAATCTGACACATCACGATCGGGAGAAAACAATCACAGGGGGCCAGAGGTAGAATTATAGCGCCCAAGGTCACCAGCGAAATGCGCTCCTCGGTTTGTTCTTATCGTCTCCGCGTGATCGCCTCGCACTCGCGTCCGTTATCAACACGACGCGAGCGGTCGAGCGCACTATTTTCATTACGTAATTTACCTTTAATGTTGAATAAACAATGCAAGATGTTTGCGAAGGTAACCCAAAGTCTCCCCCTATCCCCCAGTTACTTGGACGAACTGTCCAGGCCGACTGACGCAGCATCTCTCGGCGAAGTTTGCCAACATATCGCGGCCGCCTTTTTTGTGGTTCGTAGGTGGCGATCGGTCGCTCGGCGACGCCGCTGATTGGTTGAGGTTTGAGGGATTACCAGCTGTGGCCAATCAGCGTCGTCGGTCTCCTGTTGTCGGGCAAGTGATTGTAGTCGTAACTTCAAAAGGATTGTAAATCGTTTTTTATTGGAATTATATGAATAATTATGCGGGGTTTGGGTGTTCTTAGTTTGGAAATAAAGATTGTTGTATTAAATGAGGGGTATTATGTTGGAATGTTGATTCCCGCGGGGAAATCGTTATAAATATCTTGTTGTTGATCTTGCAAGATCAAAACGATAACTTTAAATGGATTGTATATCGTTTTTTATGGAATTATATGAATAATTATGCGGGGTTTGGGTGTTCTTAGTTTGGAAATAAAGATTGTTGTATTAAATGAGGGGGATTATGTTGGAATGTTGATTCCCGCGGGGAAATCGTTATAAATATCTTGTTGTTGATCTTGCAAGACCAAAACGACAACTTCAAATGGATTGTAAATCATTTTTTATGGAAATGATATAAATAATTATGCGGGGTTTGGGTGTTCTTAGTTTGGAAATAAAGATTGTTATATTAAATGAGGGGTATTACGGTGGAATATTGATTCCCGCGGGGAAATTGTTATAAATATCTTGTTGTTGATCTTGCAGGATCAAAACGACAACTGCAAATGGATTGTAAATCGTTTTTTATCGAAATGATCGGAATAATTATGCGGGGTTTGGGTGTTCTTCGGTTGAAAATGAAGATCGTTATATTCAATGACACGTATTATGTTGGAATATTGATTCCCGCGGAGAAATCGTTATAAATATCTTGTTGTCGATCTTGCAAGACCAAAACGACAACTTTAAATGGATTGTAAATCGTTTTTTATGGAAATGATCTGAATAATTATGCGGGGTTTGGGTGAATAATTATGTTGGGTCTTCGGTTGAAAATAAAAATTGTTATATTAAATGACGCGTGTTGCGTTCGAAAATTTATTCCCGTTGGAAAATCGTTATAAATATCTTGTTGTTGATCTTGCAAGACCAAAATATCACGATTGACCCGCAGACCGTAGCGCCGTCCTGGTGGCGATTTTTTCCTGCCGCACGACTAAACTGCAGTTGCGCGCGCAGAAACTCACGTGTCGTTCCAATGGCTGGTGTGTTTCGTAAATTCGCGCTGAATTGAAATATTTATTTATCCTCGTTGCCGAACGATTTTACTGGGCAACCGAACATGGCTGCTAAGAATATGAGTAAAATTGCAATTAACAATGAGGTAAGCGATGAAGTTTATTGTGTAAATCAGTGCGATTGGCACTCTGCATGTGGTGGTTTAAAAATTTGAGGTTAGGAAGGTTCAGTCGGTTTATTTACGGGAAATTATTATTATTACAAGCTACTGATTCTCAAAAAAAAAAAAAAAAAAAATGAATCACCAATAAACATCAATAAAATATCTAATCCTATTAAATAAAATATCTATACTAAATGACTTTGGGGAAAAAGAAAAGTTAAAACCTTATAAATTTATCGAGAAAAAAATCAGATGATATTGTTTAATGTTTTTTTAATATTATTCAATATTCTCTTTAAAAAAAAAAATTATTCCCACAGATTGTTCTCATGCGTCAGGCCGTCAGGCAATCACGTGTCGCTGTGGTACGGAAACTAATCAAGGAGGCAAAGCTGCTCCAAGCCAGGAAGCACGGCGACGAGAAGGTGAAGGAAAAATGCAGGCGGAAGGCTCAGAGGCTGGTGGCGGAGATTGCGGCTATAAAAAAACTGAAGGACGACGAGATCTCCAAATTTGGCGTCACAAACACCAGCAAACTGCAGGAGGTACTGAACGACACCAAATCGGAGCCAGCGACTCGAGTCATGACTCGGATGGCGTTTCACAAGTCGCTCAGCGACAGAATAGCCAAGTTCAAGGAAAAATTTCCGGATTACGAGCAACATTTGGGCCCAGGGAGGAAGAAATTGTCCAAGATACAGAGGCAGGCGAACAGGGAGGCGAGAAATGCGCTGAGAAAGTCCGGAGCTCCCGCGGAAGCCAACGGAACAAATTCAACGAACGAAATCGAAATGGACAACGAAATCACGGCGGAAAACGCAAACGAGGAATCGGGGGGAAGCAGCGACGAGAAAGACGAGAGTAACGACGAGTCGGAGGGTGAAGAAATTGAGCCCGCGGAAAGTAGTAAAATCGCGATGGACGTGGCTGAGGATTCGGTCGAGAGTTTAGCAACCGAACCCGATAAAATCGAAGTAGATTCGACTGAGGATTCGGCCGAGAGTTTAGCAATCGAACACGATGCAGAACCCGATAAAATCGAAGTAGATTCAACCGAGGATCCGGACATGACTATAGCAGCCGAACACGGTTTGGAACCCGGCAGTATCCTCAGAATACGAACACCGAGTTCGACGAAGAAACGGAAAATCGAGAAAGATTCATCATCCGACGACCATTCCGAAACTGAAACCGCCGAAGATGCAATAAAAACGGTGGAACAGCCGAAGAGGAAGAAAGAGTCGAAAACCAAATCTGTATCCCAAAATCCTGTAGAATCCACCAGTCCGGCTGATGAACCATCGGAAAAACCGAAAGCGATGCCGAAGAAGAAGAAGAAGACGCGAGACCGAAAAATCGCGAAGAAAGCTCCGGCGGAACCGAAGAAACCGAAGCCCATCAAAGTCGTGAGCAAAGAGGCGACTGTGAGGCGATTCGCCGATCTCATGGACGATAAACAGCCGGAGGAGCTCATCGAGGCGGCGGACGTTGGTTCGAGCTCGCGAAAACGCGACGTGAAGATCGAGAAGGAGGTGGACTCGTTCTTCATGACGGAGAACGGGGAGAGCGAGTATCTGAGCGTCGTCGTGCCGAGGGCGAAACCCAGCGAGGACAACGAGGAGGACGAGAGATTCGGTCAGAATCACGCGGCCAAGAGGCAGCAGAATTTCCACGAGAGGAACAACAAGTTCTTCAGCAAGATAGATCAGCGGGCGAACGGCGGTTACGGCGATAAATTCGCCGCGAACGGCGATAAATACGGCGCGAACGGAGGTTACGGCGATAAATTCGGCGGGGGCGGAAAACACAGGCAGAACGATTTCGGAGGGGGCGGAAGACAAAGGCAGAACGATTTCGGAGGTGGCGGAAGACAAAGGCAGAACGATTTCGGCAACGGGAGAGCGCCCGAAAAATTCGGTAGGAATTCAAACGGCCCCGCGAGAGCCCCGAGGAACGGGAGGCCCGAGTTCGAGAAGAAGAGCGAACCGAAGGACGAGGAGCTTCATCCCTCGTGGGCGGCGAGGAAGAAGCAGCAGGAGATACTGAAGCAAGGCTTCCAGGGCAAAAAGATCGTCTTCGACGACTGATCGTCGTCTCAATCTGTACATAATAGTTTGTTGAATAAAATGTTTTTTTTTAAGAGTATTTTCGAGCGACTATTGACCATCCGTCGGTTACGTAGGAATCCATCGATTGGATATCCACCGACAGAAATTTGAAGCCTTAGCTCGAGATTTTATTCTTTAAAAATATAAATATGAAAAAAAAAAAAAATATATATATATAAAAAAAAATATATTTTTTTACTGATCGCCGATCGGTGCCGAAAGTCATCGGTTTGTGGGCAATTTGAAGCGATTATGAATGCAATGTTCGAACCCCTTTGCATCTATAAAATGCATTTTCCATAAAATCGCTTTTTTGGATTTTATTTTTGGAAAATATCGCAACGCAATTTCCAACGTCACCCAGAATTCGTTATTGAAGCTTCTGCAATAAATAATTTTACCTCGTGGATCAAGTCAGGCCCTACGTAACCAACGGACGGTCAACTAAATCGTCTCTTCTTTCACAAAACCGGAAACTTGTCGCACTTTACCATCGCGTGAGGATTTTTCGGGAGTTCGATTGGTCCGGGAATCGTTTTAATCAGGTCATTCCAAACATCACGCACGTCGCGATAATCCATGAAATTTATATCAGCAAAAACCTCGATGATTTTGACATGACAGTTGTTAACAGGCGAGAGCCGCAACTCTTTTTTTTCTTTTACATCTCAACGCGCCTTCCGAAGTCCGTAAAAAATATCACACTCGACAATTCTCATTTTTTCTTAGAAAGAGTTCTCTGCTTCTCGGCGTGTGTGACGAGCTGCGAGTCCACCGGAAGTCCCTTGCGACGACGCACGGCGTCCATGTACTTCTTGGCGCGATTTCCGCTGTCGGCCTTTTCCCCGAAGTGAAGATACTCCTCCTCGGTCGACGGCACCCAGTAAGGATCCTGCTCGATGACCTGCGACAGATAACGAGTTCAATGTGAGTATCACCGAGTTATATATAATACACACACGGCATTCATGGGGCTCAAAAATTTATTCCCAACAGAAGCGAATACGAAGATCTAAATTATTAATTAGAAGATCTAAATTATATTGAAGTGGAATACTAAATTACACGAAGTTAAACAGATTAAAAGTACGGTACACGAATAAAAATATATAGAACGTTTGCTGTGGTAGCAAAAAAAATGTACTGTGATAGCAAAACATTTAGCTGCGACAGCAAAAAAATTCGTTGATACGGAAATCGATTAGCTGTCGGTCCCTAATTATTTTTCTACTTCTAGAATCCCATGTGAATTCGATGACCTGCGACAGATAACGAGTTCAATGTGAGTATCACCGAGTTATATATAATACACACACGGTATTCATGGGGCTCAAAAATTTATTCCCAACAGAAGCGAATACGAAGATCTAAATTATATTAAAGTGGAATACTAAATTACACGAAGTTAAACAGTTTAAAATCACGGTACACGAATAAAAATATATAGAACGTTTTCTGCGGTAGCAAAAAATGTACTGTGATAGCAAAACATTTAGCTGCGACAGCAAAAAAATTCGTTGATACGGAAATTGATTAGCTGTCGGTCCCTGATTATTTTTCTACTTCTAGAATCCCATGTGAATTCGATGACCTGCGACAGATAACGAGTTCAATGTGAGTATCACCGAGTCATAATAATACACACACAGCATTCATGGGACTAAAAAATTTATTCCCAACAGAAGCGAATACGAGGATCTAAAGTGGAATACTAAATTACGTTTGGATAATAATCTCGGCCGTTTTATTATTCCCCAAACGGCTCGGGCGATGATCATCGTCGTCGTCGTCGCGGAGAAACGTTTACGCCGAGGAACGGAGCCGAGAAGCGCGCGGGCGGCTTCTTCGTATGCGAGAAGAGCAACGCACACCTGAGAGCACCTGAGACGTCCTCGTGGGCCCAACACAAGTGGCCAAAAGCGGGAGAAGCGGAGGAAGAAAAGGAGCCACGAAGGGTCCCCCATCTCCCTTCCTCTCTCGTTGGAAACTCAGGCTCGAAACTGGCTACCGTGCAACGCGGGACAAAACTTACTCGTTCACGGATCCCCGGATCGCCCGGCTTGCGTAAGCCGGTAGCGCTCCGAATTAGCTCCCCACTATCCTCGCTTTCTAGCGACTCTTCTTTCCCGTCTTTCTCTCTCGCTCTCTCGGGTTTCTCGAGCCGGGACCAGGAGGGGACGGGAGCGACGGGTGCCCCACGAATCTTTTTCTTCCTCGCGGCTCTCGTCCGCTCTCCGTCCTTCTTCCTCGCGGGGACGACCCGGTGTTGGTCTTCCGAGACGCAGGGAGAGGGAAGGAGAGCCAAGGGGCCCCGAAGCGAAGTCTCGAAGCGTTTGGGGCAGCCTCGTTCTCTCGTTTCTTCCTCCTTCTCTTCTTCGTTTTTATCTTCTTTTTATCGTCTTCTTCTTCTCCTAACCGACGGAGTTTCTTATAATCCCAGCTCTTTCTTTTTATGCTTTTTTTTTCCTCGGTTTTTTCGAGCAGAGTCGCAAAGTTCCATTAAGGTTTTAGAAACAAAATCGCTAACGGAGACGACAATTCGCATTGAAATTGTGATTTTACGACGCCTCGCGGTATTTATAAACTCTTTAGTAGCTATAAAAAATGTATTTTCAATCAAATATTTTGGAGCAAAGGATCGATATTTTTCCATTTTTTTTTCTTCAAACTCAAATATCAAGTATCAAATATCAAATATTTTGGAGCAAAGGATCGATATTTTTTCATTTTTTTTTCAAACTATTTACAACAAGTAAAATCCCGATTGCAGCAAATCGTAACTTCGCTTCCAAAAGCAACACAGGACCTCTCGAGATCCGCGTTCGCCCCCCTTGGTTTCTCGCTCCATGAAGGCGCAACCTTCTCGTTGCCCTCTCGTCTCGCATTGAAATTTCCAAGACGGGGACACCTGGCTGCGTGGCGCGCACACACACGTGGATTTAACGCGTCGCCGATCCCACATTCGACGGGCGGTGGTTGCTCGTTGCCCCCGTGGACGCTTCTTCGTCTTCCTCCCGCTCCTTCTTTACACGAGCGTCGCTTCCTCCCTCTCTCGTCGGGGCGCCCTGGGAACGAATCCGGACTCCCGGCACCGGTCTGCCACTCGAGAATCTCGCCAAGCAGATGGCAACGCGCGCGTTGCCCCTCGTTGAAAACAGTTTTTGTTTCAGCCAGATTTGTTTTCGTTGCGGGCGTTGCGGTGGGTCGAAATGCGCAGGGAAGAAACGAGAGAGAAAAAGAGAGAAAGACGGAAAGAGGGTCGAAATGCGCAGGGAGAAACGAGAGAGAAAAAGAGAGAAAGACGGAAAGAGGGTCGAAATGCGCAGGGAAGAAACGAGAGAGAAAAAGAGAGAAAGACAGAAAGAGGGTCGAAATGCGCAGGGAGAAACGAGAGAGAAAAAGAGAGAAAGACAGAAAGAGGGTGGAAATGCGCAGGGAGAAACGAGAAAGAAAAAGAGAGAAAGACGGAAAGAGGGTCGAAATGTGCAGGAAAGAAACGAGAGAGAAAAAGAGAGAAAGACAGAAAGAGGGTCGAAATGCGCAGGGAAGAAACGAGAGTGAAAAAGAGAGAAAGACAGAAAGAGGGTCGAAATGCGCACGGAGAATTAATTGATTGATATTTATTAGCTTTCTCAGCTATTTGCATTACATTGCGTTACATAATTCTCTTACGTCTTAATACATTACATATTCTACTTACACGTGAATGGCACTTGCTTCACTACTTCTACAATATACTCTTTTAGCATTCTTTTAAATTGTTATTATTTTAAATTGAGAGAAGAGAGAGAAAAAGAGAGAAAGGCAGAAAGAGGGTCGAAATGCGCAGGGAAGAAACGAGAGAGAAAAAGAGAGAAAGACAGAAAGAGGGTCGAAATGCGCAGGGAGAAACGAGAGAGAAAAAAGGAGAGAAAGACAGAAAGAGCGAAGTCGACAGGGAGAGGAGGATGACGAGCTCGTCCCTCCACGCAGCTCGTCCTGAGTAAATGGCTTTCGTGCGGAGGTGGCGGCCGGTGGTGTAAACCAGCTCGCGAGCAGCAGCCCCACTCGAGTGGCCACAGTGGCAACCTGTTACCTCACGGTTGCGCCCCCCTCGCGCTCCCCTCGTGTTTACCCACCGAGTTTGCGACCGGGTAATCGGCGTCCGGGTCTACCCTCGTTTTTTCTTTCTGTTCCTTCGTCTCGGAAAAAAAAGAAAAAATAAATTCGCCTTCTCGCGAACGTCGAAGCCAACGGGGGCAGCCGAGCGAGTTACATGAAGTCGCCCCCGGTGATTTTTCTGCACCCGGCGATATTCTCGTTTCCTCCCGCTGAGAGAGAATGGCGGTTCAGCGCGCTTGAGGACCATTTCCTGGGGCCCTCGTGAGGCGATCCTCAACCCCCCCACGGCGGTCGGTTGGCTGATCGATCTGCGGTCGGAACGAGAATCACGCAATTGATCGCTTTCCGTGCGCCTGGCCACGATCGTTTCGCGACTCGCTCGGACGACTTCGGAAGTGTTGGGGCTACCTTCTTGTTCTTCTTGATATTTTATTGGTACCCTGCGCCCATGGGGGGCTAACTGTCTTTACGGGAGTGCCCCAAAGTCTCTTTACGAAATTACGATTTTTCATGAGGAGTTCCAAGCGGCAATTTTTGGATGGCTATTTGTGAGCCAGTTTTGATTTTTTGATCTGTGATTGGGTATAAAAATTGAATCTTAATGGAATAAAAATTGATTCTTAATGGAATCAATTTTTGATTCGATTAAAGTAATCTTTAAAATAAATCTAAAGCGGAAAATGGTTTCCTTTCTGCCCATCCTAAATTGAACCCATATTTTTATTTTTTTAGCACAGCGAGGGACAACGAGACGAGAAATTCGGACACCTGATGATACGCCAACCACGCATATATTTCCTGATAACACCGAAGGGTTCAACAGGCCCCCATTAATGAGCATTGAGTACATTACCTGGATTTCCGTTTCAAGGTTTGTGATGTCCAAAAAGCATTCGTTATTGAATAACAATCTTAGTACAGCGCTTATAAAAGTTGAACCGCGTATTTAAACCACGGTACACGAATAAAAATATATAGAATGTTTGCTGCGGTAGCAAAAAATTTGCTGTGATAGCAAAACATTTAGCTACGGCAGCAAAAAAAATTCGTTGATACGGAAATTGATTAGCTGTCGGTCCCTGATTATTTTTCTACTTCTAGAATCCCATGTGAAATCTACAAATCAATGATTTTCCGGGATCCACGATTTTAAATCGTGACTAAAATGCTACAAGACCAGAGAAAAAGAAACATTTAGCTGCGACAGTAAAAAAATTCGTTGATCCGGAAATTGATTAGCTGTTGGTCCCTCATTATTTTTCTACTTCCAGAATCCCATGTGAAATCTACACATCAATGATTTTCCGGGATCCACGATTTTAAATCGCGACTAAAATGCTACAAGACCAGAGAAAAAAATCTTGTCGCCGAGGGGGATGAAAAAAAATATTCAGAGGCTCCCGACGATCAACCCCCGTTCCACCGCGGTTCCCCCGGTGATCAGGGGACAAGAAGCCAGGGAGCCGGGGAACGTGGAGCGTGATGTAAAGCAACATGGGTTAAGTGTCCTCTGTACCGTTGCCCCACGAGGCGCAAAATCCCCCCCCCCCCCCGCCGTTTTTCTCGGGAGCACGTGATAATCTTCCGGCCTCCTCTCGTCGGTTGTTTCTCTGTAACCTCCGGGGCCGTGGTGGCCATTAGAAACGAGGAAAAACGAAGATCCGTTAGTCACCGTGAGTCGGGTCTCTTGTACCACAACCGACAGACCGACATATAACGAGGAGAGGCGACAGGAAGCGTTGAACTCTCGGCTTGCGGCGCGAGCCGAGTCTGAGACGCGGGCGAATTATTCCGACCTCGTGGTACAAATCGGCGGAGAATCGCGGGGAGGAAAATTGGGTCTCGTTGCTTACGAAGCTTGTGAGACTCGTTCGGACCGATTCGAGGCCATCAGGACGATTTCGGAGTCGACGGACCGGGCGAAACTTTGTCGATGTTTTGTCAGGCGTTGAAATTCGCTTCCTGGGCTTTGGGTACGTCGGGTGAATTCGCGAAACAGTCGCGCGAAACTTTGGTAATTGAATTTACAATCATTTCTATGACTTCTGAGGTCGAGTTGGAATTGTAGACTGCGCACTTTGAGTTTGAGTCGACTTGGAGTGGATAAAGGTGGCTGAGAATTTTGTCTATTGGTAGCTTCGACGTTCAGAAGCGATGGGAGGATTTTGAAAAAAAAAAAAAAAAAAAAAAAAAAACGGATGCTTTTGATGGATGAGACGTTGGGAACGGGAAAGGCGAGTTTGGACGAGGATCGCGAGGCCACCGGCGAGACTGGATTGAATTCCAGCTGCGAGTGGATACCGCGGAGATCTCTCGGCTCGAGCTCTATTTTTACTTTGGCTCCACTCGAAATTTCCGTAAATTCCGGAGCACATCAAGCCCAAACTATTCGCCGAGATAGGCGAAGAGGTGCGCGCGGTGAGATACATGAAAGAGATCCTCAGGCGTATCGAGGTTGTATTGGATTTCTCGAAATCCGTAGGTCATGTAGAATATATTCGAATATTGTGAATTACCGTCTTAGCTACTTTTCTTATATTGTGCAGATGTAAGAAGAATATTGAGAAAAAAAACAACGAAAAACCTGATCTTATGAATTCTGACAAAAAAAAATTACGAAAACATTTTTTTTTCTAAATAAAAAAAATATATTTTTCGGGATAGAAAATAGGAGTTGAGAATGATGGTATAGGTCAAATGTACTAATGTTGAAAAAAAATGGAATGCTTGAGGGGTCGACTTTAGTGTTTCTTTACTGGGCCCGGTTTTATGAATTCTGACAAAAAAAAACATCGAACTTTTTTTTTCTAAATCAAGTAAAAAAGGGTTTTTAGGGCGATTTGACAACGATGGTATAGGTTAAATGTCGAAATAAAAAAAATAAAAAAAAAATAAAAAGTAAGTGCTCGAGGGGTCGACTTTGGCATTTTTCGACCGGACCCAATTTTATGAATTCTGATAAAAAAAAAACATCTTTCTTTTCATATAATAGCAACAACTTTTTTTCATATAATAGTTAGTTTCCACTCCTCTGAATGCCAGTCCCTGATTACCCGAAAAAAAAACGAAATCCAAGTCTCCACGAAAAAAAAAAAAAATCGAAAACCAAGTCCACGCCGAATCGAGAGATGATCCATTAGCGCGAGGTCGGACGCCCGTCGACGTCGTATACGAGGGGGCCTTATCTGCGTTTCCAGCGCGACGCACAGACGCGTGCGCGCCTTGACCAACACGTAGAGATGCTAATGGGCCGCCCGGGAGATTACAGAACAGGAAAAGGTGTAGCACAGTAGGACACAAGGTGCAGCCGCTTGCGCGCGGTAAGTGGCCAGACGCGCGTCGAGTGGTCCGAAACACGCACGAGGAGAGCGAGGCGGTCGCGCGGCGCGTAGGTGGCGACAAGTGCGGAGGAGACGGTTTACGTAGGCTTTTAAATATCGCCTTTTTTTTCTTCCTCTTCTTTCCATCTTTATAAATAGAATAGCAGCCAAGTATGGACATGCCAGTGGAAATTCGAGGCTCTCTCGCGTGGACGCCGGAAGAAGAAGGTGAATAGATGAGCTTATGGGCTGCTGGCTTCGATGCACCAACGTGGAATGAAATTTGGTGAGTGATTTGTCACTTAACATAAAAAAAAAATTGTAGTATAGTGTTTTATATATTGTCTTAAATTCTTGTTTTTTTTTCCCTTTTTTTTCAAATGTTTACAGCTGGGGTTTTCCATAACAAATTCTCGTGAAAAGAACTGCGAACAAAGTCGAAACGTGGAGTCAACAAGTGTTTCATTCGCCTCTTATTCCTGTTACCTCCCAACACATAGAAGATGAGCTTGTGGACCGATAGCTTTGATGCACCAACGTGGATTTAAATTTGGTGAGTGAGATGTAACTTTGGATTAAAAAAATTATTTAGGGTAGTGTTTTATATATTGTTTAAAGTTCTTGTTAAAAAAATGTTCACAGCTGGGGTAGAAAAAAACTTGTAGTATAGTGTTTTATATATTGTCTTAAATTCTTTTTTTTCATGTTTACAGCTGGGGTTTTCCATGATAAATTCTCATGAAGAGGACTGCGTACAGAGTCTAAATGTCAAGATAATAAGTGTTTCATTGGGCTCTCATTGCCGCTATCTCCCAATATATAGAAGATGAGCTTATGGGCTGGTAGCTTTGATGCACCAACGTGAATTAAAATTTAATTAGTAATCAGTAACTTGGCATAAATTTAAAAAAAATAGGGTTGTGTTTTAGTATATTGATTTAAGTAGTTGTAAAAAAATGTTCACAGCTGCGGTTTTCCATCATAAGTTCTCATAAAGAGGGCTGCAAACAGAGTAAAAATCGAGACATCCAGCGTGGATTCAAATTTGGTTAGTAATCTGTAACTTGGCATATCAAATTTAAAAAAATGTAGGGCAGTGTTTTAGTATCTTGTTTTAATTTTTTGTTAAAAAAAATGTCCACAGATGGCGTTTTCCATGATAAATTCTCCTGAAGACGACTGCGAACATATTCGAAACGTCGAGACAACAAGTATTTCATTGGCCACCACCTTCCAACACACAAAAAAAGGTGTCCCCTGGATTATTCGGCCGGGACACGACGAAGCGGAGTCGCAGCCAGGCGCGTTAATTCGATTGAGAAGAAAAAAAGCAGGAAAAGAAAAAAATCAACGCGGCGCACCCGATGGATTCGTAGCGGTGAGGAGCAACAGCGACACCAGCAACATCAGAAGCTTCCATGGAAAGAGAGGCCAACATCTTTAGGAAGCCGTGAGCCATCGGAGGGGAACCGGGGCGACGTCGACGCGGGCACAAAACCGAGCGAGCGAGGCGACGCGACGCCGCGCGGTGACCCGCGGGCGTCGCGTCGGCGTCCAACCGCGGCGGCCGCGAGCTTTTTCCCCTCGGTCTCGGGAGGCGCGCGCGCGACTCGTCGTCATCGTCGTCGTCGTCTTCCCGCGGCTCGCGCCGCCTCGACGTCGTCGCTCGTCTCCTCTCCGCTCCATTCATTAACTCATTCTTGTTTACAGGAAGTTCCTGGGGGCCTCGCCCGGCCGTCCCCGGCTCGTCGTGACCGACGGCGTCGTCCTTTTCTCTCGTTCCACTTCTGCCGCCGTCGCCGCTCGATCGTCGGACGTCTCGGAGCAGCGACTGAAGTCGCGCAAAAAAATAAAGTATTAAAAGAGTATGATAATGGTATGAAGATGGAAGTATGAGAAGTATTTCTTATTGGACGAAAACATACTCAAATTATACTCTACCAATTTTTTATCGCACTGAGAGAAAAATCTAGTATTGGCAACTATAAAGTGACAACCATAAAGTGGCAATTATTTTTTATAGGCACAGCAACTATTTTTCTAGCTATGGTAACTATGACGCTGTTATCATAACTATTAATTAATTACCGTGAACTATAAAAATAGTAGCATGAACGAAAATTTGATGGTTGTGACTTGACTTTATAGTTACCAGAACTTACACGATTTTTCTGAGCGCGGAGTATGAAGTATGAAAGTATTATACAATCAAATACTGCAATATGAGATATAAAAAAAAAGTATTAAAAGAGTGTGATGATGGTATGAAGATGGAAAGTATGAGCACTATAGTATTTGATTGTATAGAACTTTCATACTTCATACTCCGATAAATAATTAGTAGAGTATAGTTTGAGTATGATTTCGTCCAATGCGACTTACTTCTCATACTTCCATCTTCATACCATTATCATACATTTTTAATACTTTTTTTTGCGCGGGGCAGCAGCGACTGAAGCAGCAGCAGCGCTAGCAAAGCGTCACGACCGAAGTCTACTCGAAGAATTGTTCAGCGAACGAAGAAGAGAAGCAAAAGGGAAGAAGAAGAAATGGTACTTTTTTTCTTCTTGGATTCTTCGCCTCTCCCTGCCTCGTGTTTTCGGCGTCCAGCGGTTTCCCCGGTCAGTCGAGAGCAGCCGAGGATCGTCGGTATTAATTTTGGCTCGAGTGCTCTCGGGGCTTTGTGCCGGGGGATTTTTTCCTTCCTGGTACCGAACGAGGATTACGACCCGAGGGACATTTTCATTTTCACCTGCGGCGCCGCACTGGCGTCGTATAACTTTTACCTCCTCGCTCCCCTCCCTTCCCCCTTGTGCTAATGCATCTCGAGCCTCTTTGTGCGCGCGGGTTGAGCGATAGAATTTCCGGGGACAAAACGCTGCGAGGGTTGGGTGGACAGAGGGCAATTGACTTGCGGGACGGAATTTGTGTAATCAGAGAGGGACGAATGGCTTAGGTGATTCTTCGCTTTTTTGCCGCTGACTTACTTGGCTTTGGATTTATTTTCCTGATTTTTGGGGGAGTCTCTACTTTTGAACGAAGAGATGCAAATTTACTGATCATCGACAGATGGCAAAATAGCGAAGTCCTCGAGGCTCTCCATGGATTTTAATGAACCAGCGGGACCTTCGAACGAAAAGACCCTTTGGTTGTTTGATTTTCGGCAGGAAAACAATAATTAACGTCGACGTGCCTGAAAAACTGCGGCTTGTGTTTGACCCGAGAGGCCGGATTTCCCCTGGCGAACGCGATTGGCTTGTGAGACCAAAATTTGTATGGTTTAAGTGATTCTAACGTTATTTAATTATTTTTTTTGTCTGTGACTTACAGGGCTTTGGATTTATTTTCCTGATTTTTGTGGGGTTCTCTATGTTTGGACGAAGAGATGCAAATTGACTGATCATCGACAGATAGCAAAATAGCGAAGTCCTCGAGGCTCTCCATGGATTTTAATGAACCAGCGGGGCCTTCGAACGAAAAGACCCTTTGGTTGTTTGATTTTCGGCAGGAAAACAATAATTAACGTCGACGTGCCTGAAAAACTGCGGCTTGTGTTTGACCCGAGAGGCCGGATTTCCCCTGGCGAACGCGATTGGCTTGCGAGACCAAAATTTGTATGGTTTAAGTGATTCTGTCGTTCTTTAATTCTTTTTTTTTGCCTCTGACTCACCTGGCTCTAAATTTATTTTCCAGTGTCACGCGGGCTGCACGTTTGCGGATGCACCGATATCCGGAGGCGGGAGACTCCGACCGAGGGTCGCGACCATCATCGACAAACGGCAAAACAGCGGAGCCCTCGAGGCCCTCCAGAGATGTTAATGAACGAGTGGGTTTCGACCGAACCCGGAGGGCGCGACCCTTTGGTTATTTGATTTTCGGCAGGAAAACAAGAATTAACGTGGAAACCTGCGGTATCTCTCTACCTGACTCGAGAGGCCGGACTTCCCCTTGCGAATACATCACCCTTATAAATATCCATGGGCAATTTCCATCCGGCGGTCGTACGGTACGCCGATGTTTACTCCTCACCGAGGTTTTCCAAGTATTCACGGTTCGGCGTTTTCTCCATTAACGTTAAATTGGCTGAACCACCGACAAACAGCCTGCGGATATCGTGAATTATTCGCAGCCTTCGACCTGCGAATAATTCACAGCTATCGGCGATACAATTTTTCTCCTCTTCGTCGTTTCCAGCGCGATATTTCCTTAAAGTAGTCTTTGCGTCTAGAATTCATTTCGCATAAATTCGAGAAAAATGAGAGAATAGCGAACACTTCTTGATGGTATAAATATTTGAAAAAAATTATGCACATTAAAGGTACTGCGAAGATTAATGTTGTATAATAACAATTGGAAAATTTTATTAACAAATTCATGAAAAGAACGGTTTATCGAATATTTCGATGATCCAAATTTTTCTTTTGATAAAATTATTCCTTCGTGTTTCCGAATACGTATGAATTGTTTCTGATTATTAAGTTCTCTTTGAAATTCGTACAATATTTTCCATATAAAAAAACACAAACTTCAAAGAGAACGTAAAAATCTGAAAAAATTCATACGTATTCAGAAAAACGAAGAAATCATTTCTATAAAAAAAATCGTGGGTCATTGAAACATGGGTTAAACAATTTTTTTCATCAGTTTATTAATAACATTTTAGAATTATTTTTATGCAAAATTAATCTTTTCAGTACCTTTAATATGCATGCATTTTTCAGATTTATAGACCATCGAGAATTGCTCGCAATTCTCTCTCATTATTTTCGAATTTATGCGAAATGAATACTAGACGCAACGACCACCTTAAGCACCTCAGTCTCAACACAAACAATTGCACAAATCTCCGACTGTTCACACCAAGCCGCCCCATTTTTATTGCCTCTCCTCCTTCTCTTCCCTCCACCAACATTCCCTTCATTCACCAATCGTCCTTCCTCTGAATCAACCAAACCGAGTCTTCAATTTGCATCCACCGACTCATCCCACGAATTTCCCCCCATCCAGCCCTCAGCCCCCCAGCAATTATCCCGACCGCCGTGTCCCACAAGGTCTCGGCCTTCAACCAACATCATTCAACAGCCTAAAAAGAAAACAAAGCCCTAGGTATTAAGCGAACGTCGGTCCCATCTACTCACGCTGATACAATTTTCTCTCTGTTTCACAGCGTGGCATTAAACGCAAGTGCCGTTAGGCACTTGCGTTTAGACCCCGGGTGCCTGGAGTAGCAGGAGGCAGAAGGAAGGAGGGCGAACGAGGGTTGCACAGGTCCGAGGAGGAGATATTCACGCGGGGAGCGTCCGAGGGTCTCCACGGTGGATCGCAGAAAGAGAGACGAGAGGCTGCAACAGAGCCCGCTCCATTGTTGCCCTGTCACCGGTTGATTGTCCGTATTGTCAATGGGACAATGGCGCGCCGGGGGCCTGAAACTTACACCCCGCGCGATTTGCCCCGGGGGCGAAGAGAGAGAAAGAGAGACAAAAACCGTCCCCTCTTCTTCTTCTTCTTCTCTGCTGACGCCCGGCGTCGTTGTGCCGGTCACCGGAGGAGACCGGCGGTCACCACCACCCTGGGGCCTCTCCACTGATTTTTCTACTTAGTTAGCCGAGGGTAGCCCAGTCAGGATGGACACGAGAGGAAGAGGAGGAGGAGGAGGAGGAGATGGAGGACAGCGAGACGACGAGCAACAGGCTGGCTGGAAGCCTCGCGCGATGCGCCCAACGACACCCGAAACCATGAGACCCCCGTGGCGCTTCGAGTGAGGAGCCAACGAAACGAGACGAGAGGGACAGCAGAGCCGCAGCAGCATAAAACAATGATGTGCGGCCGTGTCCGCGTCCAGCCTGTCACGGTATATTTCACCGTAGCGTTTCTTCCCCCCCGGGCGCCTTCCGCTCGTCGGTCTTATCGTCGCTCTTCATCAAAATAAAATAAAGGGACACCCCGGCGAGAGAGAGACTACGGGGCCCCCGGATCTAACTGCGATAAACGGGGCAGCTCGGATTCCCGCGCTATGGGAGACCCCGACGAGTCAGCGGGTCGCCGGATTTCGCCGGGGTGACTCGAGTGACTTTTGGGAGGATGAGGGGATAATAATTGGCGGAAGAATTATTGGTGGGTGTCTCTGGTGCGGAATTTCGGGGTGTTGGAGGTTTTTTTGGGGAATCTTTTTTTTTTGGGAAGAAAAAAAATTTGGGGCGATTTTGGCGATTTTCGGTCCGGAGCCGGATCTACGATTTCTGACGGAAAAAATATTTTTTTCGTCGCCAATTTTTTTTTTTTTCAAAATTGATTAAAAAAGGTTAATAACCAGTGTTTTCGGGGGTAGAATATGCGACTTGAGAATGATGGTGTAGGTTAAAAGACGATATTTTGAAAAGAAAAAAAATTGGGGTCGATTTTGGCGATTTTCGGTCCGGAGCCAGATCTACGATTTCTGACAGAAAAAATATTTTTTTCGTCGCCAAAAAAATATTTTTTTCAAAATCGATTAAAAAAGGTTAATAACCAGTGTTTTCGGGGGTAGAATATGCGACTTGATAATGATGGTATAGATTTAAAGTCGATATTTTGAAAAGAAAAAAAATTGGGGTCGATTTTGGCAATTTTCGGTCCGGAGCCAGATCTACGATTTCTGACAGAAAAAATATTTTTTTCGTCGCCAAAAAAATATTTTTTTCAAAATCGATTAAAAAAGGTTAATAACCAGTGTTTTCAGGGGTAGAATATGCGACTTGAGAATGATGGTATAGGTTAAAAGTCGATATTTTGAAAAGAAAAAAAATTGGGGTCGATTTTGGCGATTTTCGGTCCGGAGCCAGATCTGCGATTTCTGACAGAAAAAATATTTTTTTCGTCGCCAAAAAAATATTTTTTTCAAAATCGATTAAAAAAGGTTAATAACCAGTGTTTTCGGGGGTAGAATATGCGACTTGAGAATGATGGTATAGGTTAAAAGTCGATATTTTGAAAAGAAAAAAAATTGGGGTCGATTTTGGCGATTTTCGGTCCGGAGCCAGATCTACGATTTCTGACAGAAAAAATATTTTTTTCGTCGCCAAAAAAATATTTTTTTCAAAATCGATTAAAAAAGGTTAATAACCAGTGTTTTCAGGGGTAGAATATGCGACTTGAGAATGATGGTATAGGTTAAAAGTCGATATTTTGAAAAGAAAAAAAAATTGGGGTCGATTTTGGCAAGCTTTTCAGGCACGCGCGTGTGATTAGCCTAGTCATTCAAAAAGTATATTTATTTTGCAAAATTATTGAAGGGAAAAATGAGGAAAAAAACTACAACTCATAAAATTTCAAAGGTTTCAAAGGTGTCAAAGGTTCCAAAGGTTTTGGACCTCTAATGTCACTTTCTCTGAGCCTGGGGTAATTACGTACCCCGAGTGGCCGCCAAGGGTTAAAAAATCATACCCAAAGAACACAAAAAATGTCATTGGCAAAATGTTCGTTCGCAATAACAAGCAAAAATGTTTCTCACCTCCCAGTGGCTGAAGACGAGCTGCGGGCTCGCGAGGCCGGATGTTTGCGTACGCAATTCTCGCGCCAGCTGAAAGCTCTCGGGCACGGGGACTGTCGCGAGCACTCGAAACTGTCCGCCGAATCCCATGGCGCTCTCGGCCGCGACGACTCGGCCCTGCCGCTTGCCGAACACCGCGTAGAGTTTGCCTGCAACAGAGAGCAGAAAAAAAATATAAATTCTATGAGTCCCGCGCGGTTACAATGCCGGGTCCCGGCGAAAAATCTCGTCACCTCTCGCGCGGCGAGAGCCAGGTAAATTTCGACGGGCAGCTGGTGCAAACGCCGCGCGAGAGAGGAGGTATTATTGCATCGCGCTCAATGGGCGCGTATATCCTCCTCCCACGCGCGGAATAAGAGAGCAAGTGAACGGCCGGCGAGAGGTGTGTGACGACCGGAGAAAGAAGAAAAGTTTCCACGATCGCACCTGTGCCGCGCGGCTACGCCGCCTCCTCCCGGTGCGATATACATATATGGGTGGGGCAAAATGGGACGAAAAATCGTGAGCGAAAAATGCTTTTATGACGACGACCAAAATGTGTTTTTATCGCTTTTCGCCCAAAAATTCGATTGTAAACATCAATTTTGAGCGACGATAGAAAAATAGTAATGCGGGGCAAAATGGGACGGGTGAGCGAAAAATGCTTTTATGACGATAACCAAAATGTATTTTTATCGCTTTTCGCCTGAAAATTCGATTGTAAACATCAATTTTGAGCGACGATAAAAAAATAATAATGCGGGGCAAAATGGGACGCGTGAGCGAAAAATGGTTTTATGACGATAACCAAAATGTGTTTTTATCGCTTTTCGACCAAATATTCGATTGTAAACATCAATTTTGAACGACGATAAAAAAAAATAGTAATGCGGGTCAAGATGGGACAAACCTCCAATATCGTCAAATAGTGTTTTTTAACTTGGTGATATTTAACATCGTCAGTAATGATTATATTAAAAAAAAAAAGACTTTATAAAAAAAATTAATATTTTTTAAAGTATTTTTTTAAAAGTCGGATTGCTTGAAATGCTCAAAGTGGTAAAAAAAAACGTTATATTCCGATTATTTACGTGGAAATGAGTCACATAGATATTCCCGAAATGGGGATTTGTCCCATTTTGCCCCGCGAAATAATTAAAACTGGAAAAAAATAAATCAAATGCTGTCTCGTTCTGCCCCGCTGTCCCATTTTGCCCCACCTTCCCCTGTGTCCGTATACGCATGTTATGTAGCGACGGTGGAGCGCGCGAGGGGCCACTTTTTCCGTTTCCTGACGATCGGCGAGGAGCCTCATGGGTGCGAGTTCGTCCCGTCGGGACCGGCGCGCGTTCTCTCCGCGGAGCTCGGGGAAGGAGGAGGGAAAAAGAGCGAGAGAAGCGAGAGATCGTTTTCGTCCTCGCTGCTCGGTGGATTTGCGCGTCGCGCGGCCGAGACGTAAATGTCGGCTCTGCGATTCGGAATCGCTTTTTGAGAACAAATTTTTTCTTAACGGGCGCGATCAAACATTTTTTTCAACATTTTCACTCATTTTTTTAAACATTTCTTTTTTTTAATTATAATAAAAAAAAAGATTATTCAACAAGTACGTTCGAACTTGTAGGAACCAATCGAGTGTCACACCGAGAATAAAAACCTTATTAGGTTTATCGATTACATCTTTTTTCTTCACTGGCCGGAATAAAATATTTGTTGGGCTACAATTAAAGAAAAAAAGTTATTCATCGATTTTCATTTTACTTCGACAATTTAAAAAATGGAGACCAGTGTCATATATTTTCCAATGGCTCAAACAAATTTTTTTTCCTGCACAATTTATCGGAGTAACTAATTTTTTCATCAATACACAAATTCATTTCAAAAAATGAATTTATATATTCTAATTCATTTCAAAAAATGAATTTATATATTCTAATTCATTTCAAAAAATGAATTTGTATATTCTAATTCATTTCAAAAAATGAATTTATATATTCTAATTCATTCCAAAAAATGAATTTATATATTCTAATTCATTTCAAAAAATGAATTTATATATTCTAATTCATTTCAAAAAATGAATTTATATATTCTAATTCATTTCAAAAAATGAATTTATATATTCTAATTCATTTCAAAATATGAATTTATATATTCCAATTCATTTCAAAAAATGAATTTATATATTGCAATTCATTTCAAAAAATGAATTTATATAATCTAATTCATTTCAAAAAAAGAATTTGTATATTGTCACAAATTCAATAACAAATTCAGAAAAAAATCGTTCGTTTTCCCCGGAAACATCTAAAAAAACATCCATCGATAGTTTTCGTCTCCGCCGTTCGCTCCGTTTCTGCATCCTCCCTGCACGTCGCGTCCGCAGCGCGTGTGTTGCGCCTCATCGTGGCTTGTGTGCGACTGCAGGGACGTCGGTGCGCTTTTTTTTTTCTCTTCTTTTTTTTCTCTTCCTCTTCCTCCTCGCCTGCCGTCCGTCGTCTTCCTCTTCTTTTCGTCTTATTATTTGGGGTCCCGGTGTCAGGTGGCTCGGCTCTCGGGCGTCTCTCGGGCGAGAGAAACGTCTCTGGTTCGTGCGGCCGCGGTGGACCGGCGGAGCGGAAGGCATCCATATCGAGATCGGCAGCGATTCAGCCGCGCCGGACAGCCTCAATCTCCTCGGGTCCCTCGCTGCCGTTACACAGAGTCGCCGTTCAGGCTCCTCGACTGATCCGTTGATGGAAGCCGTTTCGAGCGGACAGTCCTTAAGTCCGCGATCGGAACTGCCGCGAGGAGACGAGGACGACGCTAACTAGCTACTAATACCGACGCCACGAACGGCGCGCATCCTCTCGGATGCTTCGATGGCCCAAATTTTTCTTTTGATAAAATTATTCCTTCGTATTTCCGAATACGTATGAAATTTTTCAGATTTTTAAGTTCTCTTTAAAATTTGTATATTTTTTCCATATAAAAAACACGAATCTCAAAGAGAACGTAAAGATCTGAAAAAATTCATACGTATTTCCGAATACGTATGAATTTTTTCAGATTTTACATTCTCTTTGAAATTTGTATATTTTTTCCATATAAAAAACACGAATCTCAAAGAGAACGTAAAGATCTGAAAAAATTCATACGTATTCAGAAAAACGAAGGAATAATTTCCATTAAAAAAATCTTGGGTCATCGAAATATTTGTTAAACCATTATTTTCATAAATTTGTTAATAACATTTTAGAATTATTATTACCCAAAATTAATCTTTTCGGTTTCGCTTTTCGGTTTCGATCCGTTGATGGAAGCCGTTTCGAGCGGACAGTCCTCAAGTTCGATCGGAACTGCCGCGAGGAGACGAGGACGACGCTAACTAGCTACTAATACCGACGCCACGATGACCGGCGCGCATCCTCTCGGATGCTGCGGCCGTCTCTCTCTCCTCTCGCCGACAGGATCTCCCTGTTAATAGCCGCGAGTTCGCCGTAGGATTTCCTCTCTCGCGCGACCGACCGACCGACCGACCGACGAGCAGAGAGAGTCCAACTACGGCCAGGAACAGAGCCGCGCTCGCGATGGCCGTACGAACCGGACGCGAGTCAGCGTTTTTGCCTCACCAATCATTACCTCTTCGTGAGGTCTCTCTCTCTCTCTCTCTCTGTGTACTCTGGCGCGGAGTGTGGATAGAGGCACCGAGAGCCACCACGCTGGCGTATTTACCGCGTGCGCCGCTTTTTTTTTGTTGCTGCTGCCTTTTTTTTTTGGGTTTAGTCAACGTTCCCAAGCGCTCCGGGTACTTAATTTTTCGAATTTTGGTCGTTTGCTGATTTGTTGATTAAAATCATTTTTGGCAACTCTGTTTGTGTTAGTTTTTCAATTTATTTAGTTTGATAATGTTTTTCTGTGTTCTTTATTTTTGGAAGTATCATTTGGAACTATTGTTATTGTTATTTATTTATTAAAACGCTTTACAAAATTCACGAAAATTACTCCTTTTACAAGATTATAAGACACAAACGAGAGTCACCACGCTGGCGTATTTACCGCGTGCGCCGCTTTTTTTGTTGCTGCTGCCTTTTTTTTGGGGTTTAGTCAACGTTCCCAAGCGTTCTGGGTACTTAATTTTTCGAATTTTGGTCGTTTGCTGATTTGTTGATTAATGTCATTTTTGGCAACTCTGATAGTGTCGTTTTTTAATTAATTTAGTTTAATAATGTTTTTCTATGTTGTTTACTTTTTGTGAGTATCATTTGGAACTATTATTATTGTTATTTATTTATTAAAATGGTTTACAAGATTCATGAAAATTAGTCCTTTTACAAGATTATAAACCACTAGCAGGTTGTAGTGGTTTGTCGAAAAAACATAAAATTCGATGAGAAAAATGCAACAAATGATTTTTCACTTTTTTCGAAATTTCGTGAATCGTTTTGATTAAATTATTAGTGCACGCTGGGATACTTGGAAAAAAATTCAAGCGAGGAATTTCCGGTTCGACTCGGTGGCGAAGGAAAGGAGAAGATCCGTGTCTCTTGCTCCGAGCCCGAGAGATGCCCGTTCGTTTGGCCTGGAGAGCTTCGGGATGCAGCTTCCGGTCGCGCCCTGTAGCACCTGCGCGCACCTGCCCCCCTCCCGCCTCCTACTTGTTTTCTTCCTCATCCTCCACCTCCTTCTCCCCAATCTCGCTGCCTTCGTCCTCCACGTATAAGGACGGCCGATGCTGAAGGAAAAAATCGATATCAAAGGAATCGATTATTAAACAAATTCGATTATGAAGAATCGACTATAAAAAAAATCGAAGATGAAGAATGGAGTATAAAAAAAATCGATTATGAAGAATCGAGTATTAAAAAAATTGATTATGAAAAATCGATTATGAAGAATCGGCTACAAAAAAAATCGATTATGAAGAATCGAGTATAAAAAAATCGATTATGAAGAATCAGGTATTAAAAAAATCGATTATGAAAAATCGAGTATTAAAAAAAATCGATGATGAATAATCGATGTTTATCAATAAACATCGGAACGTCGATTATTTCACATCGGTAATCGGAAAAAGGTAAGAAATCGAGACAAAAACAGCAACATTATTTTATGCAAATACAAATACACAATGATGCTTGAAGCAGCATCGAATGCTTATGATTCATGAAATTCACTCGTCACGAATAAAAAAAATTGTAATTAGCGATAGTTGATATTTCTATAAAAATTATTTACGTAGATACGAAGCGTACAGTGATTATTATATACTTTACATACTGTGTAATAACGCACAGACCGAATTCAATTTTTTAAATGGACGTTTCGTAAATAAATAAATTAATAAATTATTTAACGTTTGTTAAATAAACGTCGAACATCGATTAATCGGTTGTGACAAACAGAAGAAAAAAAAATCGATTAAAAACATCACCCGTCTCTACGTTCCATACGACGCCGGCGCATTTAATGCCGAGCTCGTCTCTCGTGTACCAAAAATTGCCCTGTAAATCCCTTTTAGATCCCGTCGACAATTCCACGTGTCGCGCGAATCCGCGAAGCTCCAGCTCGGATTTAATCTCGTCGTCGTTTCGCGTACGGGGAAATTAATGCGTCCCGCGCGCTCCGGCAAAAACGCAATTGAGTCGTTGTCCACCCACGTGGCGTAATTGGCCGGTCTGTGTATGCTTAATGGGCCATAAAATACGGCGCGGAGAAAGTGCGCGAATAAATACAGCGACAAATTGCTCGTTACGCCTTCGCTCATCGCGTAAACCCGCGCGTTCTCTGCTGCCCTCGCAGTTCACTCGCAATTAAATCGCGTCGCGAGCCGCGAATTTTAATACATTTTTTCTCGCTATCAGAGTTACGTGATTTATTTTTTTTCCCCACTCTGATTTTCAACGATTGGGAGTCTCGATATATCCAATCAATCGATTATCGTCAAATCAATTTGCAATCCTTTCAAAACCGTGAAAAAAATATTCGCGGGCGAATCGACAGCTTCGTTGCGAAAATCCCTTTAAATTCTCAATTAAAAATTTAGATTTAAAATTAGAAAATTTTATTTTATTTTCTAAAATTAATTTTCTAAATTTTAAATTTTCTACATTTAAATTTAAATTTAGAAAATTTAAATTCGCAGAGTCAAAGCCAATCGTCTCAAAATCAGCCGCTTATTTCTTATTCAGCTTTTTATTAGTGCAGCTTTATTTCAGCTATTCTTAATCAGCTGCTTACTTTCAGCTATTCTTAATCAGCTGCTTAATTTCAGCTATTCTTAATCAGCTGCTTAATTTCAGATATTCTTAATCAGCTGCTTAATTTCACCTATTCTTAATCAGCTGCTTAATTTCACCTATTCTTAATCAGCTGCTTATTAAAATCATTCTCGACCCGCGAGAGTCACGAAAAAAAAAAAGAAAAAAATCATCTCGCCCTCCTAACCTGCCAATAACCGCGCCTCCCTCGATATATCCCACGTGCATTTCGCAGTCTCCCCGCGGTGCTTGAGAAATCGCGATGGTAACTACGTGCCACCGGTGAGCTCGGCGAGCTCGCCGGCTCGCAAAATGCGCGCTGGATAAAAACGCGAGCCGTGGGGGTAGCCGAGTGCCGAGTGAGTCTGGTCGCCTGGGCAATGCGAGTATCTTACTCGAGTGCTTCTCTGTCTCCTTCTCTCCCTCCCTCCCTCTCTCTCTCTCTCTCGACTTGCATGCACGAGGAGAGGTTTACGTGCGTCGTGCTTGCGTAGCAAAGCGAAAGAGCGAGAGAGAAAAAGACAGAGACGAGCGTATCGCATGTAGGCAACCAAGAGGGGGGAAGCAGAAGGAACGGCAAGAGGACCAGAGGGAAGAGAAGAGAAGGGAAGAGAAGGGAGGAGGGAGGGGGAAAGGAGCGAACGAGCGAGCATTCTCTGCAACCGATAGTCCCAGAGGTGAGTGAGGTGAACCAGTACAGCCTAGCCAAACGCGGGACACGTTGGGAGGTGGAGGGGGGGAAGCGGACGAGTTGCTGCTGCTGCTGCTGCTGCTGCTGGCGATGCAGAAGAACGAATGAGGAGGGGGGTAGGGAAGGAGAGAGGGAGGAGGGGAAACGGGGGAAGAGTTAGGAGGGAAGGGAGGGGGAAGACGAGGAGAAGGGAGAGAGGAGGAGGAGGGGGGGGGAGAAGGGGGGGAATCGACGTCGTGGTAACGCCGAAGAAGAAGAAGAAGAGAAGAAGAAGAAGAAGAAGAAGAAGAAGAAGCGGTGGAGAGGAGCGAGGGGAGGGGAGTGAATGGACCACAACCTCCATCAATGAAGCAGCGGTTCTCAGTCGCGAGGAGCCCGCGAGATATCGACGAACGCTCTGCGTGTTTATCGCGCGTCACGCTCTTGGTATGCCAATGAATGTTCGAGAGCCGGAGGATCGAGAAGAGGGGGGGGGGGGGGAGACCTCTTCTCGATCCTCTCGATCCTCCCGCTTCCTCCCCTCGCGATCTCCGCGAGGCTCCAGGCTACTCGAATGTGGCTCTCTGGCTCTTCTGGATCTCCGTCTCTGTCCTCGGACGAGGACGAGGACGAGGACGACGGCGATTCTTCGTAATTCAGCGTCGAAAACAATAATATGGAGGCGTCGGTCGATGACCGGGATGACGATTTTGTTGATGGGATTTTTTGGGTTTTTTTTTTTTGGGGTGTTTGTTGGTTTGCGTTGGGTCGGAAGGGGAGATGGGAAAGGGGTGGTGGTTTGTTGATTTGGTTTGCGATGTTGTTGGGGGGGTTAAAAATGTGAGGCACTGATTGATGATTGATTCTGGAGAGGAGGGGGGAAAAAAGAACGTTGCGATTATGGTGACAATTTTTTTTCCAATTACCCCGATTATAGATTTTTTTTCCAATTGCCTCGATTTTAGATTTTTCTTTTCCAATTTACTTAAATATATATTTATAATATAAATTATAATAAATTTATATTATAATTTATATAATAATAAATCTTAAATATAATTTTTTTATTTTACATTGAACTTTGAATTTTATATTGAAATTTGAATTTTTTTTTTATAAGTTTCGTATCAATTTCATCGCGATAAATTAATGTCAATGGGCCCTTGACAAAAAACGATAGTAGGAAAAATCGTAATTTTTTGTCCCACCGTTGGAATTGCATCGAAAATGTGAAATAAAAAAAAATGCGACATTTAGATGTTAACGCGTGACCTCTTGAATTTTTGCATAGGTCGCGGCGGAAATCTCGCATGGTGCACGCGGCACCCACGCCGCGCGCGTCTTCGGCGTCAACACGAGCAGCGGGAGCAGCAGGAGGAGGATTGGCAAAAGGAGCAATCGGCGTGCTTGCGCGCGCGCGCGCGCAAAAGGCTCGCGGGAGATTCGTACGCCCACGCGTTCCGCGCTATACGTGGGCACGATAACGTAAGCTATGTGTGCCGTTGCCTGGCTGACGCGACGCGCGACGCTCTTCAAAACACGGGCGTCGCACGCGGGACGGACTCGCCGCGCACCAACCGGCTGCAGTCTCTCTCTCTCTCTCTCTCTCTCTCTTTTTCTCTCGCGCGCGCGGTGCACGGCGAACGGGCCCGGAGTTCGATTTACGCAACGTAAGTACGCGCGCATCGCTGCCAGCAGCTACAGCAGCAGCAGAAGAAGAGAAGGTAAGGCGCACGCTGGGCTCGTCCTCGGCCCGCGCGCAGCGACGTCCGAGAGGATTCTCTCTCGACTATATATGGGGTATTCACGCTAAAACGTTCGTCTCACGTATCACCGACTCGATTGTCGTGACGATATTTTTTTTTCGGTGTCAGCTGTCGATAATTTGAAAAAAAAAATATTATCGGGTCAATTTTTGCCGGAAGTCCACATAAGGCGATATTTGTTTTTTATATACATAAAAATATTTTGTTATTATATTATTTTTTTTTGTTAATATATATATATTTTTTTTTTTAATCAAGGAAAAAAAGTTTGAAACCGGTGTTGTTGGTATTGGAATATGCGAAAAATGCCACGGGGTTGATTTTGGCACTTTTTGGACAAAATCCGTATTTATGAGTTCTGAGATAAAAAGTCGTTTTTTTTCGGTATCAAGGAAAAACGGTGCGAAAAAGGATTATTGGGGGTGCAATGTACGAAAAAAGTCACGAGGTCGATTTTGGCACTTTATGACCAGAAGCCGGATTTATGAATTCCGACGTAAAAAGTCGATTTTCTTTCAGAATCAAAGGGAAAGAATTTCAAACCGTTATTATTGAGTGTGCAATATACGGAAAATGTCACGAGGTCCATTTTGGCACTTTTTGGCAAAAATCCGGATTTATGAATTCTGACGTCAAAAGTCGATTTTTTTTCAGGATCACGGAAAAAAAACATTCGAAACTTATATTGCTGAATGTGAAATATACGAAAAATGCCACGAGGTCCATCTTGGCACTTCTTGGCCAAAATCCGGATTTACGAATTCCGACGTAAAAAATTTAAAAAATAAAAATTCTTCATAAAAAAAATCAGTTTTTTTTTCAGGATCACGAAAAAAAAAAACATTCGAAACCTATATTGTTGTATGTGAAATATCCGAAAAATGCCACAGGTCCGATTTTGGCACTTTTTAGCCAAAATCCGAATTTACGAATTCCGAAGTAAAAATAAATAAATAATAATAATAATAATAATAAAAATAATTCTTCAGAATTAAAGACAAAAATGTCCGAAGAAGTTTGGCATAGGCCATCGAAAAAAATCAAATCAAGCTGGTCGATTCTGCTTCTGCAATTCGCAATAGCTTTTCGGCCGGAGTGTCCCATATGTGTCTATCCGCGAGTGCATAGCGTGTATATAAATACGCCGGGGTCGCGATGTGTGTACACATCGACGGGACGCTCGGTACTCGCGTTTGCCCGCGTGGGCGTACTTTCTCGATGGCACGAGGCCGCGAGGGCAAAGCAGCGCGCGCGAAAGTCCGGCGATACGGGGGACACGAGATACGGCGTGTATAGAGCGAGCGACGAGGAGAGGACGTATACGTACAAGGTGTACACAGGGGGAGATCCTGGATCCCGGAGCCCGCGGTGCGTCCGACAATCTCAGCCGCGGAATCGCCGCAACCGCGTTGTATTATTATATCGTCGCCGAGCGCGTCGCGGGAATCTCACGTCGTGTGTTACGTGCGCGATTATAATTAACACGATCTCGCCGCGGCGTATAATAACGCCTGGGTACTCCGGACACCGTTCGGCGGGTATTGTTTTTTTTTCTCCCGTCCAACTTCGCGTCGTATTGTAATTGGCTCCGCGCGGCGATAGATTGGCTAATCAGCGTTTTTTCCTCTCAATTATCTCCACGCGGTTTCGGTTTACACACTCGTGGAAACTACGGATCCGCCGGAGAGACAAAAGTGCTAGAAAATTCAAGACATTGAATTAACAATTTTTTAGAAAATTTAAGAAATTGAATTTAACAATTTTTTAGAAAATTTAAGAAATTGAATTTTAGAAAATTTTTGAAAATTGAATTTTAGCTAATTTTATTAAATGTTAGAAAATTAAAAAATTCAAGTTTTTAATTCTTTTAGAAAATTTAAGAAATTAAGTTTTTAATTTTTTTAGAAAATTTAAGAAATTAAGTTTTTAATTTTTTTAGAAAATTTAAGAAATTAAGTTTTTAATTTCTTTAGAAAATTTAAGAAATTAAGTTTTTTATTTTTTTTAGAGAATTTAAGAAATTAAGTTTTTTATTTTTTTAGAAGGATTAAGAAATTAAATTTTCTGAGAAAAAAAAATCAGAAATAAAAAGTATTAAAAATGCGATTTTGATTATTTCATTGAATTAGACGGATACGATTAAATACACTTTATGTAATTAATTAACGCGTATTTAATTTTTCACTCGAAAAAAAATAAAAATAAAATAAAATAATGCTTTACGATTCTCGATAATCAGTATTTATTGATCGTCGATAAACCCTTATTTCGCCGTGCAAATCCCGGGGCAGCGAATTCTCGCATATCCTCAAAGTGTGTTTTATTTCCATAGAGATTACCGCGCTGCTATATATCCGCCGTGAAATACATTTTATTGTGTCTCCCGCAGGGATATCGAAAAAGCGCCATTAGCAGACGCGCCGGCGGGCCAAAGGAGAGGGAGAAATAATGAAATTTCGCCTCGAGGTGCAGACCCATTAGTGCCTCTGGGATTTCCACACGGGTCTATTATTTTCGATTATTAATAATCCCGGATGTGGCGAGCGCTTCGCGAACGGAATTCGAGGCATCGCCCGCAGATATTAACGGATTTCACACGGAGGAGAAATTTTATTGGGACAAGTAAAAAGAGATACTTTTTTTTTGTTCGACGTTTAACAGATCAGCGAGGAAAAAAATGGAGCTTTGTATTGATTCGTCGCACCGAGAGAAAAAGTTTCCTTGTTTCCAAATAAATGGGAGGATTGAATTTTATTCATGGATTTCAATGAAATATTTTTTTGAATTTCAAGTCAAGTCAAATCAAGAAAACATTCATTTGTTAAAACATTCAAGTTATTGGTTAACATATCTGAATACTATAATTTGGTTGGTGAAAATCAAATTTATGAAAATAAAATGAAATATTTTATGAAAACAAAATGAAATATTTTATGAAAACAAAATGAAATATTTTATGAAAATAAAATAAAATATTTTATGAAAACAAAATGAAATATTTTATGAAAATCAAATGAAACATTTTATGAAAATAAAATGAAATAGTTTATGAAAATAAAATGAAACATTTTATGAAAATAAAATGAAACATTTTATGAAAACAAAATGAAATATTTTACAAAAATAAAATGAAAGATTTTATGAAAATAAAATATTAAATGAAGCACATTTTTTCATTGACTTCAAAGAAACGTTTCATAGGCCGAGATTCCATGGAAACTTCATTGAATGAAGAAAACTCTTTCCCTCGGTGTCTGGGAAACGCGCGCGTAACGCGGGCTCCCCAGGATATTTACCGCTCGCGGGATATCCTCCCGTTCCGCCGCTAAAGTCGGATAGAGCGCAGCGGCGACGAGTCCGCGTCTATCGCGCAGTCGCGGCCCGAGAGTCTCGCAACACGCGGGAGTCGCGCGCGCGCGCGCGAGATACGGCGAATCCGCTATTCCCGGCGGATGTCTCGTTCTCGTGGAAGCGTCGAAGAAGCGGCGCGACGGGGAGGAAGCAGCCTCGAGTGTTTCTGCTCCTTGGCGCGTCGAACCCGAGACTCCAGTCGTCTCTATATACGTATATATAAATATATAATAAAAGTTACACGACCAACGTAACACGAGAATTAAAATGCATTTGCCGCGTATACTGTTTGCGTTTGCGCGGGAAGAAAAAAGAAGAGAAAAAAAAAAAGAAAACGTTACGAACGGTTGGCCTACATGATATATCGGTGGCACGTAACGAATGTGGCCGCGAAGTTATAACCGCGCGCGAGAACCGAGAGAGACACGGCGAGCGGCAGAGAGAGAGGGAAAATACTGTACTTTGCCTCGTTTCTCACCTGTGTAGGAAGAAGTCGGCAAGAGGCTGAGTCGCGAGTCCGAGTCACTCGCGAAAATGTACCGGCTAAATCGTTGTCGTTATCGCGTCACTGCAGCAACGTTCGGAGGTCATCGAAGAACACAGTCGTGTCTTGATGTATCAAGCGTTTTTTTTGCGAAATTTTAGTTCGAAAAAATCGCATTTTGTCATCAAAATGATACCACGACTTTCGTGCGAGGAATATCTGCACATAGTCGCTGTATGCTCTGTACAATAAATTGGAAATCCCAATTAGTTCAGAGAACGAATAACCCGAAAACAAGACTTATATAAAAAATTGCGAAATATGTTATATACCCATTGATTTTTTTGAAGAGGGATAAATGTTACAGTACGGTTTGTTTTGTAGGTGTTATTTAATAATAATAATAATAATACAAACAAAAATAAAAATAAAAATAAAATAATAATAATAATAATAACCTGCGGCGATTATAAAACGATGCGCGAAGTTTTGAACAGCTGCATAAATAACTCATTCTCAATTAAAAACTGCTCTCAATAGCAGAAAAAAATGAAAGAGTCACACTTCTCAATTGTTTTTCAGAAACGGAAAAATGTTATCGAGAATAAATATTCTTTGCAGCCATTAAAATACCTACACATTATATCACAATGACTCCACGTTACTATTATTAATTACCAATTACCGAACCAATCGCAGCGACCATATTTCTAAAAGCCGCAGAGATTTACACTGCGCGCGGTGCGCATATATTTATACACAACGTATATTGTTTTGCCCGTAAAGCGGGACAACCTGTGCGCGAGCAGCGCCGGCGGAGAGAGAGAGAGACAGAGAGACCCGGGCTAAGGTACGAAGCGGCCCTCGAGAGCGCGCGGCGACCGTCTCGCTCGGTCCCACAGCCGGCAATGGCCGCGAGAAGGAGGAAAAAGCGCCCGGGGCGCGGAAGGCGAAGGCGACGGGGATCCCCACCTGGTGCAGGAGCCGCCGTCGCCGTCGCCGCCGCCGCAGCAGCAACACGAGAGACGAGAGCGAGCTACAGTGCGGCGACGATTTGGTCACGGGGTGGGAGAAACGGAGAAGGCGAGCGGGAGAGAACGTGGAAAGATGGATAAAGCGTTTACATATATTTATTTACCTCTCTCTCTCCCTTTCTCTCTTTCTCTCTTTCTCTCTCTCTCTCATTGCTGCCTCGAAGACCTGTGAAGACGAGACGACGGAGAAGAGAAGGCGAGAAAGAAGAAGAAGAAGCAGAAGAAGTTAAGCTAAGCTGGAAGAGCCGGAGAGGAAGAAGGAGAAGAGAGAAGAAGGCCGAAGCGCGAGGGACGAGCGGAGGGGGCAGAAAGACAGAGAGAGACCGAGCGAGCGAGAGAGAGAGAGAGAGAGAAAGGGGTGGGGGCACCCATTCATGCTTTGCCTCTCGTCTAAGAGACCAGTTCACCGCACAGCATACCTTCGTGTACCCCGTGGGCGCCATTCTACGCCCGGCATTCACCTACTACTCAGCCACGAGTCATCCGAGTCATTCGAGTCATTCGAGCCGAGCCGGACAGCCGCGCGACCGGGGACCCGATATACCCGCAGCTCCCGCGCGACTCTCCGTCACTCTAGTCGCCGCTCAGCCCGAGCTACGTTTTGTTAATTCCGCGGGAAGAAAAAAAAAAAAAACGAGCGACGTCGAACGCGACGGATTCACGCCCGGCTTTTGTTTACTCGCTCGACCGGCCGTTTTGTTAATTCCGCGAGGGGAAAAAAAAAAAAAAAAAACACGCGCAAAGTCGAACGCGACGGATTCACGCCCGGCTTTTGTTTACTCGCTCGAACCGGCCGCTGAGCTTCGTCGGTGCTGCGCGCGCGCGGGGTCGACACGTTCCAGCGCGTTTGTTGTACACGAGGAGGCGGCAGCACAGCGCGAGCGTTGTTTGTGTGTTTCCCGCGAGAAAGGTCACGACGCGAGGATTCGTGGAAGAGGATCGGCTTTTTCGTTTGTTTGTTTGTTGTGACGGAGTTTGCCTCGAGAAGTTTCAGCGAGGAGAGGGGAAGAGGTGCCGAGAGGGCTGCAGGAGGGAAATTCGTCGACAGTGCGGGAAGATGGACTTCAAATAATTGGCTCAGTGCGCGCGCTTTTTTGCTGAACGAGATTGGTTGTTTTGTTTTTTTCTTTTTTTTTTCGCGAGTCAGGTGCGACGACGAGGGACTTGAGTTGTTGTTGTTGTTTTTTTTTTTCGTTTCGTTTCTTCTTCTTCTTTCTTCTTCTTTTGTGTATTCGCTGCGTTGCTCGAGGGACACAGCGGACGAGACCGCAAATGCGATAGACGGCTTTAGTCGTCGTCGTCACGGCGAAACGAGTGTGTTATGTGATATCGGTGGCCCGCGCCCTCCCCCACCCCGTGGATAATATTATGCGGTGCAAAGGCGCGCCTGACTCGACGAGCCGGTGAGAAAGACGAGAGAGAGAGGAGGAAGAACGAGGGGAGGACGAGAAGTTTGCGAAACGTCGGCGATAATTCGCACACGAGGCTCTCTCGAGCGTGCGCGATCGAGTGGATAGACGTTGGAGTTTGGAGCGGGAGTGAGGAGAGGACGAGAGTCGTAATTGGCGAAGGGAATCGAGGAATAATCGCGCGGCGCTTCCATCATGCGGGGCTTGAGGCTCGTCGTGCTGCTGACCAGCCTCGCGATCACGAGGACGAGATCGAGCCTGCTCGGCGTCGAGCTCGACGAGGCCGGCGAGGAGTTTCTCAACGAATATCTGTCGCTCGACGAGAGCCGGTATCTCGCCGAGCTCCAGGAGTTTCAGGACGCCGCGATCGAGATCGATCTCATCGACAGCAAGAAGCATCGGCATCCACATCAGGAGCCGCGCGTGTTGTATCAGATTGGGGTGAGTTGGAATGACGAGTTTTTCACGTCTGCTGTACAAAAAAAAAACAAGGTTTGCGCCATTCGCGAAAAAATAGAATTATTTTGGGAGTCGAAGGGTTTTTTCTACAGTCTTATTTTTGGTAAATTATTTTGATACCGATTTTTTAAATAAATGCAATACTTGTTTTGAATTATATATATTATATTATTTGGGAGTTGAAGAATTTTTTCTACAGTCTTATTTTTAGTAAACTATATATTCTGATACCGATTTTTTAAATAAATGCAATAACGAAGATTTTGTAAAATACTGTGTCAGATAAGGATGAGTTCGAGTGACGAGTTTTTCACGTCTGCTGTATAAAAAAAAGAAAAAAAATGTTTACGCGATTCGCGAAAAAATAGAATTATTTGTTTTGGGAGTCGAAGAATTTTTTCTAGAGTCTTATTTTTAGTAAATTATTCTAATACCGATTTTTAAAATAAATGCAATATTTGTTTTGAATTATATATATTATATTATTTGGAAGTCGAAGAACTTTTCTACAGTCTTATTTTTAGTAAATTATTCTTATACCGATTTTTTAAATAAATGCAATAACGAAGAAGATTTCGTAAAATTCTAATGTTACCCAAAGTTGTCTCAATTCGCGTAAAATTTAACTGCCAATTGCCAGAGAAATGGCAAATAAATTAGTCAGCAGATTGACAAGTATCGGCTTGCAAAAAGAAAAAAAAAGAAAATAAGCGGATCGTAAAATATTTAGCACACAAACACAGTTCGACGATATGAAATCTTCGATAGCCGCGGAAAACCGCAACTGCACGTAGATCAATGATCCATAAATCGGTCAACGGATTCCTGACTGACGACCAACAACATCAAAACAAGAATAAAAAATTAATCACGCAGATCGTGAAACATTTCGTGCGGAAAGATCGCTTCGATTGACTGCCCAAGTACGAAATCAAAACATTTGTCCAACACGAAAAAAACAGAAATAATAATGATAAAAACCCCGTGACACAATATCGATTGGTTTCATTCAGGCATTTCGTTACAAGCCTCGTGAGTGTCATATACGTGGGGGGGAGAGGGGAGTCGGGGGGCTCACTCGATGTTTACTCGAGCCGAGTTGCCGCCGCCCGCACCTAACGCCCGACACGCCGACTGGCCCCGGCGTTCGAGTCTCCCGCGCGCCTTTTTTAGTCTTTAACGACTCTCTCGCCGTCGCAGTCGCAGCGCGCGTGTTTCGCGCCCACGAGCGCGCCTCGCGCCTCGCGCACATACGAAACGAGATAGACGTATAGATCGACATCGACGAAACAGCTGGCGGGCGGCTCGTTCCCGCGAAAACACCGGCAGCGAACAATTCCCAGCGAATTTCATCCTCGGCGCAGGCGCGCGCAGTGTTGACGCAAGCGACGAAGCGCAATTATAAGCGAATCGCGCGGCAGTCGCCGGTGCGCTCGGCGGCCCTCGCGGGATCTCGGTGAGATTCCGCGGATGCTCGGCGCACGCGCGCTGGGAATTCGCGAGCGTCTCGGGGCCAACTCGGAAAATAACGCCGCGCGCGGCACTTAAACCGCGGTGTAGCGATCAGCGGATCGGTGCGCGCGGCCCGCGTGCATCGGACGCGGTCCGAGGATCCCTCGGGGCTGCGCAGCGGGGAAGGGAGGAGGGAGGGGGGGAGGGGGAGGCGCGCGCATCGCGAAGGAGCCGGAGAGGCAGAGAGGAGGCGAAGAGGAAGACGGGAGGGAGAAAAAACGAAAACAAGCGAGGAAGAAGAAGAGGAGGAGAGGGAGAAGACGGACTAACGGTTGAGAGTGAGACGGCGCGAGAGGGCTGGAGATACGCGAGAGATGCTCAAGAGTAAAAACGTAGCCTGGGGCCACGAGTGGCGCCCACTCGACGTTCTCTCCAACCTGTCGCCGGCGTCCAACGCTCGCTCGCTCGCGACTCGGGTATAGAGCGAAATATACGAACGCGAACCGAGCGAGCGCTACGTGCGATGCGAGCGAGCGAGGCCTCCCCCCTCCCCCCCCCCTCCCCACAGCCCCTCACTCCCTCGTCCGTTGGCCGCAGGAGGCCCCGCAACACGCTCCATTCATAACAAGTCGACGCGTCTGCGCAGGAGCGAGAGAGACAGAGACTGCACTGACTGAGACACAAATGTGCTGAACTGAAGCGAGACGGAGACACAAATGTGCTGAACTGAAGCGAGACAGAGACACAAATGTGCTGAACCGAAGCGAGACAGAGACACAAATGTGCTGAACCGAAGCGAGACAGAGACGGCAGGCTGCGCGATGCCTCGGCGAGGCGAACGTCGTCGTTGACACGGACAAACGTCGATCGCCGGATTCTTATTTCCTCCTGTCTCTCTTCGTCTCGACGTTTCGCGATATGCGCGCGCGCGCGCGCACAACGGGGCAGCGGGTGACTCTCCGCGTTGTCCCCTCCCCTTCCCTCCCCGTCGCCCCTCGTGTGACTCCCGGCGGCCGCTAAGCGGAATGCAGTCGGCGCTTGTGCGCTGCTAACTTGCGCGTGCGTTTTTCCTCGACGATCGCGCACGGATCATCGGGCATGTCGCGCGCGCGGCTCTCTGTATTGATTTCGCGGCGATGGGTCGAGACGCTGACCTTGACGAAGACGGGCCGACTCGGGACTGGGGCTCCTATCGTTGTTTCGAGGGGAGGGGAATTATGATTAGTAGCGCGATTGCAACGGAAAAACTGTTGGAATTTTGGTTGTCTTTGTTTTTTGTTTGATTCTTCATTTTTTTGGGTTTGTTTGTTTGAAGAAGGTGACCGAGTGACCTTGAGATGGAAATTAAATTGGAAACGGAAAAACTGTTACAATTTTGGTTGTTTTTGTTTTTTGTTTGATTCTTCATTTTTGTTAGGTTTGTTTGTTTGAAGAAGGTGACCGAGTGACCTTGAGATGGAAATTAAATTGGAAACGGAAAAACTGTCGCAAGTTTGGTTGTTTTTGTTTTTCGTTTGATTCTTCATTTTTGTTGGGTTTGTTTGTCTGTCGAAGGTGACCGAGTGACTTTAAGATGGAAATTAAATTGGAAACGGAAAAACTGTCGCAATTTTGGTTGTTTTTGTTGTTCGTTTGGTTCTTCATTTTTGTTAGGTTTGTTTGTTTGTTGAAGGTGACCGAGTGACCTTGAGATGGAAATTAAATTGGAAACGAAAAAACTGTCGCAATTTTGGTTGTTTTTGTTTTTCGGTTGATTCTACATTTTTGTTAGGTTTGTTTGTCTGTAGAAGGTGACCGAGTGACCTTGGGATGGAAATTAAATTGTTTTGCGATCTGCCGGGTGATTCTTGTGATTATAAATACCACTCGATAGAGTAAACAAAATTCATGAGCGCCTGTTTTTTTTTATCAAGTCGGCACCGAGAAAAATGCATGCAAGATGCATGAACGCGGGGCGAGTTCGATTTACACGAACGGTTGTGTCCCGGTCGTAATTTACTCGCCGCTTGCTTGGCATTTGTCCTCGGGCTGACCTTGATAAAATGTCAACTCGGTGACGACGACGTTTGACACACGCGACGCGAGAAGTCGACGCGTGTTTCTTAGGTGCAGCTCTGCAGTTTTCACTCTGGAGTTTGCACTCTGCAAACGGTGCAATTGCAGCGTTTCTGTATCACAGTTTTTCGCCTTTTTTGCGTAACAGACAAACAGACAGACAACTTTCCAAAATATATATAAGATTATTACATACAACTATAATCGCAGCCAAAGCGCCATAAATATTCTATACATCCGCTGGATATATTTAGATGAGATACATTCGAGACACATTTTAAACACCCAAAAATATATTCATTACATACATTTGCAGCCAAAATTTCGTTATCTCTCACATAGAAAAATAACCAGTGAGTCAACGAATCGATTGTTGTATAACGAATTTTTCTTTGACACAAAAAAATGTTCATCTACCACAGCAAAAAAGATTCTTACCACTCCATTGATATTTTTCTCCGTGCCCTTCCCCTCCCCGTCATACCCTTCATTCCCACGAGGGCGCCTTCGAGCCATGACGTTGAAGTTTGCATCGTTGGAATGCAACGAAATTCCGAAAAAAATTAATTCTTATTAACCCAAATGATGAAATTAGGTATAAAAAGTCATCGTATCAATTAGTTTCTGTAATGATTATTTATACCTAATTTCATCATATGGGTATAATAAGAATTAATTTTTTTCGGAATTTCGTTGCATTCCAACGATGCAAACTTCAACATAATTTCGAGCCAGAAGCGCGGGAACCGTCGTTTCGCAGCCAGTGTGCCAGAGTGGCCTGAACGACCCAGCGGGACCGGATCCTCTATATGCCACACGTACCCCGCGTATATAGGACACGCCGGATCCGGCGTGCGTAACAAACAAGCACAACACGCGGTGCATCCGAATCCGGCGCAGGGTGGAAAATCCCGCGCGTTCTCCGACGGGGGCTGGAAGGTTCTCTCCCGGGTCTCCCGCGGCGGCGGCGGCGACACTCCAGGGCATCGGGTTGTGTTGTCAGTCGGTCGGTGGAACGTTAGACGTAACCAATACATCTCCCCCCCCCCCTTTTCCCTTCCTCCTTCCCTTCCCCTTCGCTTGGCTCGGTGTACACAAAACACGGGCCGCGCCTTCGGGCTCCTCGCTAGAGGCTCTCGGCGCTCCGCTCTCTTCGGTCATCTGCGTAGCGGGGGCCACAACGCCGAGTGCCAGGTGTCATGTTCGTTGCGGTCGTGGGAGAAGCGGGAGACTCGTGAGAACTTCCGGATCGCTCGCTCGAGGCCCTTCCGGTCCTTCCCTATTATTCCCTCTTAGTTTACTGCCACCGTTTCAATTCCCCGCGCCGACGCTATATATATATATATATTTTTTTTTTTCTTCCTTTTTTTTTCCTCCGCGCCGAACGAGGATCGACGCGAGATGTAGGCAGAAGTTTGCGCGCCAAGTCTTTCTCCGTCTCCCTCGTTTCTTATTCCCCTCGACCGTTTCTTTCCACCCCTCTCGCCTTACCCATATGGAAATAAAGTATATGCAAAATATATAAAAGATGTATTCTAGATATACAGGATATATTTTGTCCGAAAACTTCTATATGTCGGATATATTTTAGGATATAATACGAAATACACGCGAGTGAAAAAGATATCTAAGATATATTCGAAATATATTAAACATTTATTTTTATTGTTTTATCGTCCGAAAAAGTTATTGTATATATTCTAGATATACAAGATATGTTTTGTCCGAAAACCTATATATGTCGGACATATTTTAGGATATATACGAAATATACGCGAGTGAAAAAGATGTCTAAGATATATCCAAAATATATTGAAAATGTATTTTTATTGTTTTATCGTCCGAAAAGTTGTTGTATACATTCTAGATATACAAGATATATTTTGTCCGAAAACTTGTATATGTCGGATATACTTTAGGATATAATACGAAATATACGCGAGTGAAAAAGATATCTAAGATATATCTGAAATATATTGGAAATGTATTTTTATTGTTTTATCGCCCGAAAAGTTCTGTATGTCAGATATATTTTCGTATGTATTTCTTTTCTCAATCGCCAAACGTGCCACTTCCCCTTCACTTCCTCCTCGATCCCCCCCCCTCCCCCTTCTTCTCCCTCTCCCCCCTCACCCCTTATTTTCCCTCTCCCCCCGTGCTATATACACACGCAGCGAGCTTCTGCTTCCTATCCACACGATCCATTATAACGCGCGTCTTCGCTTCCCTCGTGTTCCCCTCATTCATTCGTCCCTCATTCATACCTTGCGCCACGCTCTCTCCGAGCTCCCTACGCATCCACCACTTCGATTCTTTTTTTCTTCTTTTTTTTTCTCGTTTTCTCTCTCTCTCTCTCTCTGGTGCGGAGGGCGCAGGGCGCACGCGCAGTCCTCGCCATTCATGTTCACTCGCCGTTCTCTCTTGCATTCATAAATTTCGGCTTAGCAGCCTCGCCGGGGAGAACGAAGTGGCGCGTTCGTGACTTACGCGAATGACGTAGCTGGACGAATTCTCTTCCTGTACTATTTTTTGGGGGGCGGGGGGTGGGGGGGATTTTTCTTTGTCGTGTGTCGCGGACTTTTCGGGGGTCCGGGCGAGGAAATACTTTTGTCACAGTCAATCATTTTACACCCGACTTCCGATGGTCAGACGAAAAGTGATTAATGAGTCGTGAGAAACGCTTGAAAAATTGCTGTGAATTTTATTTTTGAGTCGAATATAAAAAATAAAAAATAAAAATGTTTCTTAAGTACAAGAAAATCTGTCATCAAAAAATACTTTGCCACCGCTAAGTTATAATAATTATAACGTCAAAACCGTCGCTCGACATTTTCAGCGGGGCTTTTCGCATAACGTTGAAGTTTGCATCGTTGCAATGCAACGAAAATAAAAACAAAATATTAATTCCATAAAAATAAAAATAATTCACCCCCATTAGGGGACGAAATAATTTTATTCTTCATGCTCTTAGTCGTCATAATAACTTTTTGTAGGCGGTATAATAATTTGATTTCGTTAATGTTTTGTCGTTTTGCTTCCTCATAGAGGAAGCTTTGTTTTCGTGAAAATTTTTTTTTTCGAGATTTTCATGTTAACATACTTAGAATCACCTAAAACGTCGAGAAAAGTGGTCTAGAAAATATGTCTGTATGTGTGTATGTGTGTATGTGTGTGTGTGTGTGTGTGTGTGTGTGTGTGTGTGTGTGTGTGTGTGTGTGTGTGTGTGTGTATGTATGTATGGTCCAGGCACCGAACATTCAATTGTTCATAATTCAGGAATGGCATGATGGATCGAGCTAAAAATTGGCACGCAAGTAGAGTATTAAATCCTCTGTAATTCACATATTTTAAAAATTAAATATATCCATGTATACAAATTTTATCGAATTTTAAATTTTTCAAAAAAATGGCGTGATCGCTCTAACTTTCGTAAAAGTTCGACGATTCAGCTATATACTTCATCATAAATAAAGACACGGTTAATGTTGTTTGGTATTGAATTTCAGCGAAATCGGTAAAGCGGTTCCGGTTTTATAGAATTTTGAATTTTTCGAAAAAAATAAATTTTGCTCTAAATCACGTCGAATCTCATCAAATGAACCAAAATATTCAACAGTCAAAAAATAACATACAGCGCTGCCACGTATAAAATTTGGTGACGATCGGTAAAGTCGTTCGGATTTTACGCTGTTATGAATTTTTTTAAAAATTAAGATTTTCGTTGTAACTTATGGAAAAGTTATTAAAGTAAGTCAAAACTTTGTATCTAATCAAAATTAGATGTAACGGTGTTTGTAACGGAGTTTTCTTTTGTTCAGATTAAAAAAAAGTTGCAAAGTAGAACTTTGCACACTGCTTCCTCATTAATTCCCCTTTTTCACAAAGCTTCCTCTATGAGGAAGCCAAAGTTAATAAATAAGCTTCTTCATAGAGGTGGCTTTGTGAAAAAGGGGAATTAATGAGGAAGCAGTGTGCAAAGTTCTACTTTGCAACTTTTTTAATTTCGTTGCGTTGCGACGATTCAAACTTCGAAATCTTTTCGCAAAATTTCGCCCGCTCAGCCGGCGCGTCGAATCAGCATGACACTCGAGGTCTGGGAAATGACTAATGAGAATTAAATAGCGCGACTGAGAGTCAGCAATTGCATACGGAATAACCGCGCGCGGTTAAAACGTCCACATGGCCGCGCACGGTCGACACTTCGGCCGCGTCGCTCGGCGCGAAGTTGAGACACGTGCCCGGCCGTAAATGCTCGGCTGGTACAAGGATCATCGACGAGTATTGTGCTGAATGCTACTCAATTCGACACGTTTCCTTTTGTTGGTCTCTGTCTCTCTCTCTGCTTCGCTGTCATTCTCGTCCCCCCTTTTGCCTCTTTGTGTTATTATTATTGTTGATTATTGTTATTATTACTATTAGTAATATCATTACGAGTTCGGATGACGCAGAGATATCGCGATCGAATGACGCCCAGTCCACATGACGTTGAAGTTTGCATCGTTGCAATGCAACGAAATTAAACGACAAAAATAAAAAAAAAAAATTCAAAATTCGTAATAAAAAAAAAAAAATTCAAAATTCAAAATAAAAAAAAATGAAATTCAAAATTTCATAAAAAATCAAATGAATCACCCCCATTAGGGGATGAAATTTAAAAAAAAATGAAATTCAAAATTTCATAAAAAATCAAATAAATCACCCCCATTAGGGGATGAAATATCTATATATTTTTTTTTGCATGCTCTTAGTCATTATAATAAATTTGTATAGCTGGCATAATTATTTGGGTTCGCTAATATTTTGTTGATTTTAATTTCGTTGCATTGCAACGATGCAAACTTAAACGTCATCAGTTCACGATACATCAGATCCTCCCCCCTCTACTCACGCCTTTCTGATCTGCCCCCCCCCTCCCTTCTTTTTCCCCCCTCGCCAAGCTGGACGACGAGAAACGCGAGCTCGAGAGGCAAAAAAACGCGGGGCCGGAAAGCTGCGTGCGGAACTGTCGGGACACGGGGGAAAAAAGTCAAACGCTCCGCGGCAAAACGGCGGAAGACCATTTCCTCGGAGATTTCTTTGCTCCCCGCGCGAACCGGTAGCGCGTTCGCGTTGCGGCGCGCTAAACGCGCGTGGATATAAATTCTCGTCAGGTGAAAAAAAAAAAGTTTCTGTCGTGTCTTATTTTTGCGGACGACGTTTGTATTTGTTGGTCGTGACGTTTGTGGGATATAAGTTTGCGAGATATCGGGGTGGAATTGAGGAGAGGCATTTTTTAATAGGGTCTGAAAAGAAATGTGTGATTTTTTATTTTAATTTTTCGAAAAGCGGCTTGTGACATTTTTTAAAATAATTTCGTCATTATTAAAAATGATGGAATTATAAAATGTCATTATTAAAATTATAATTCCGTAATTATTAAAAATGACGGAATTATAAAATGTCATTATTAAAATTATAATTCCGTCATTAATAAAAAATACGGAATTGTAAAATGTCATTATTAAAATGATAATTTCGTTATTATTAAAAATGACGGAATCATAAAATGTCATTATTAAAATAAAAATCCCGTCATTATTAAAAATGACGGAATTGTAAAATGGATAGAAAATAACGATAAGATTTAATTCCGGGCGAGACGTAAGATTGAAAAATCTAAATTAATTTGACGACGCTGTCGACGCTCGGGGGCTTGAAATTCGCGTTTCACTTCGCGACACACGGAAATGGACCGCTCGATACAACATTTTTATTTAGGCAACCCTCATTACTTGCGCCTCGCTCGCCAAGTGTACACAGTGGAAGATACGGCAGTGGGCTCGGAGGCCCGACGGCGTCGGACAGGACGTGCGTGATTGCCTCATTGACTGGATTGACAACCTCTGAATGGAGTTGTTACGAGTGAGACGGCGGCAGAGACGGAGAGACACTCGCGCCGCGAACCGATGTTCTTTTGCCCGGGTGCGCGAGGCCTCGCGTATGCGCGAAAGCCTCGTCACATCCGCGCGACTCGCCTCGTCTCGTTCCTTTTCAATCAACAATTTTCCGCGGACGAAAAATTTAGTCCGTTAGTTTGCATTCGTCTAGTCATTTATTTAATATCATATTAAATATTAAATGCAAAATATTTAATATTAATCATATTGAATGTTACATGTAAAATATTTAATATTTATTATATTAAATATTTAATGTAAAATATTTGAGATTAAATATATTAAATATTTATTATAAAATATTTAATATGATATTAAATAAATTACCAGACGAGTGCAAACTAACGGACTAAATTTTTTTCGCGGGGAATATTTCATATTAATTATATTAAATATTGATTATAAAATATTTAATATGATATTAAATAAATTACCAGACGAATGCAAACTAACGGACTAAATTTTTCTTCTGCGGAAAATATTTCATATGAATTATATTAAATATTTAATATAAACTATTTTATATAAATAATATTAAATATTTATTATAAAATATTTAAAATGATATTAAATAAATTACCAGACGAATGCAAACTAACGAACTAATTTTTTTTTTCGCGGAAAATATTAAATCTTAATTAGTTTTAGTAATATATTGATCAGAGTTTCGGCCAGGTGCGAGTTTCGATTATTCGCGAGGCCTACGGAGCTCGACCAAACGCACGTAATTTTCTTCCTACGTAAAGAGCCAGTGAAAGCCGCGCGAGGGCGCGAGCTCGCATTGGAAAGTGCCGGGCTGTCCTGTCTATCCCGTCGAGACGCTACCAGCGTCCACGCGTCTCGCAAGTGCCACGGAATAAATAAACTCTCGGCTCTTTCCACGGAATCGAACATAATCGTTTCGCTAATTGCCCAACGCCCACGATTTCCGCCGCGTTTATAGCGCCCAAAAAAAAAAAAAAAAAAAAAAATTGGAAAAATAAAAATAAAAATCGTAGTTTCGCGACTCGAAGTGCAAAAGTCGTTTATTGCCCGCAAATATCTATCGCGTTCGAGTATCGCATTTTCGCTGGAGAAAAATTCGCGGGGCTGAAAATTTCCGTATCAGATCGAGATATCGCGAAATCTCCCACGTGGATCGCGAGCCGCGCGCGATTTGCGTAACGATTCGCGCAACCTCGTTGAAAATATTCGCGGCAAAACGCGATATTATAATTCGCTCCTTGAGGCGAATCGTCCGCCTTTTCTGCATTTGTGCAATTTCCGGCGACGCGAGGCACATTTTTCTCTCCCCCTCCCACCGTGGATTTCCATTCACCGCGGGAAATCGAGGAAACTCGACGTCGACGTGGCGATGCTCGTTCCGCGTCGTTGAAACGCGCGAAAAGTGCCCCGCGGTGAGCAGGAAGAATGGAGAAAAGGTGGGACGCTACAGAGAGGGGGGAAAAATACGTCAGACACGGCCGGAGATTCCGAGGGTCAGATCTGGTTTGTGGACACGGCGAGCGTGCAAAATTTTCGTGAATGGACGAGGCACGTGGCGAGCATGTTGAACGAGCGAAAGCACAGAGAAAAATATGAACGGAGTGATATCAAGATTTTTACTGTGGTAGCTGAAAATTGTTTTGCTTTGGCTGAAAATTTTGCTGTGGTAGCTGAACATTTTTCTGCTTTGGCTGAACATTTTGCTGTGGTAGCTCAACATTTTTTTGCTTTGGCTGAAAATGTTGCTGTGGTAGCTGAACATTTTTCTGCTTTGGCTGAAAATTTTGCTGTGGTAGCTCAACATTTTTCTGCTTTGGCTGAAAATTTTGCTGTGGTAGCTGAACATTTTTCTGCTTTGTTTGAAAATTTTGCTGTGGTAGCTGAAAAATTTGTTAAAAATAATTTGTCAAAAAATTCGTTAATACAACAACCGAGTTGTTATCACTCCCTGATTATTTTTATTCGTGCGCTACACCCCCGACTTAATTTTTTTTTAATTATTAAAGCCAGAGTGAGCGACAGGTCGGAAAGAAAAACCGCGTTAAATTAAACGGAACGTATCAGGAGTTTCCGGAGGAAACGGCAACGATTTAAAAAAAAAGAAAAAAAAAAATTGTATAAGATCGTGAGGCTCGTAACGGTTTTAGAAAAAGCGACGATCCTGAGATGATCGAGAAGGAGGAAACGAAAAAAAAAAAAAAAAAAAAAATACATCTGCGCTCGGTGTGCAAACGTGGCCGGAGGTTCCAAGAGGCTATTTAATGGACGCGGAGCGTGCGAAATGTTTGTGAATGGACGAGGCACGTGGCGAGCACGTTGAACGAGTGAAAGCTGCACCCCCGAATTTTTTTTTCTCTTTTTTCTTTCTAGCGAGAGCGAGCGACAGGTCGGAAGGGAAAAACCGCATTAAATTAAACGTAGCGAACCGTTTCCGGAGGAAACGGAGAATCGACGTTTCCACAAAAAAAAAAAAAGAAAAAAAATGTGGCGCTAATCTCGGCCGGAAGATCGTGAGGCTCGCGCGCGCGACGGTTTTGGAAAAAGCGACGAGGGATAAAAACGTGAAAGAGAGGAAGCTGCAGGAAGGAAAAACTCGTCCGGGATCGGGACACGAGAGGTATTAACGAGCTGGCGAAGGAAGAGGGAATAAAGTGTGAGCCGAAAATCCCTTTTCAAAGCCCCCGGGGCGAAGGAAATACCCGCGTGACGTGACCCGCGTCCCTTTTCTGATTATATTCGCTCGTGTCGCTCCCCTCTCTCTCCCCCTCTCCCCCCTCCCTCCCCCTCGAGCACACTGTAAATCGTCGAGGCGAATTATCCTCTCTTGTCCGCGGACTTTGCGCTCACTTTTTTTTTACTTCCTCTGAAAAGTCGTTACAGAATTCGCGGAATCGAATTTCGTCTCGCGAACATTTCGCGAAAAGCCTCACAATTTTTCTAATATTCGACGACAAAAGACAACAACGCAATTTTAATTTCAATCGTCTGCTAATGGTGACCACTGGAATCAATCTTCGCTCGTGCATTTTTTTTTATCGACAAGATTTCACCTTGTCTCGAATTAAGAAAAAATATAAAAAATCAAGTCCTTCCAAATTACCTGCGAAAAAAGATGTCTTTTTTTTTAATTGATTAAAAACAAGTCCCTTCAAATCACCAGCAAAATTTACCTTTGAAACTAACTAAAAAAATTAATTTCTCTCGGCACTTTTTATCGAAAAAAATCTCACGTTTTCCTGAATAAAAACAGTCCCTTCAAATTACCTGCCAAAATGTACCTTCCAAACTAACTAAAAAAAATTAATTTCTGACAGCACTTTCTATCGAAAAAAAAATCTCACGTTTTCCTGAATAAAACAGTCCCTTCAAATGACCTGCGAAAATTTACCTTTCAAACTAAAAAAAAAAAAAAATTCTCAGCACTTTTTAATCACAAAAACCTCCCGTTTTCCAGAATAAAAAAAACCAAGTGCTTTCAAACAAGCAATAAAAAAAATATATATTCATTTAAGAACCTAAAAAGCAAAACCAATGGGACAGAATCGAGACAAGAATGTCCGGAGGCTCGTGGCCCATTAGCTCGCGGCCATCTCGTCCCGATCGATCGGCCGAGACGACCGCACGTCCCGGTTGAGTGTGGAAGAGTCGGTCACTTCCGGGGCCCGGGGTGAGCACAGGTAAAAAGGTATTCGGAAGGATAAGCCAGTCAAAGACGAGAGGGGGGAAGAGGGGGAAGAAGGGAAGAAGGAGAGAAGATTGTTTTGATTCGTTTTCTCTCCTGTCCTCCTCTTTCCCCGTTTCGTCTCTTCCTCCACGTAGCGGCGCAAGTTGGCCTCGGGGTGAAGAGGCGACGATAGAATCCACGTGGTCTTCTCTTCCTCTCTCCACTCGTCTCTCTCTCTCTCTTTCTCTCGCTCGGCCAAAGCGGCAGCATTGTCGTTTATACGGAGTGGGGTCATCCGGTTTATTCTCGGCCGGCGCAGACTTCCGCTATTTCACTCGAAGGAAGAGACCAGCAGCGGCAACGTCGTCGTCGTCGTCGTCGTCGTCGTCGTCGGTCTATTCAGCCATTATTTCACTACCGGCGGACACTAATTTGCCTCTGCACCTCTCCTCGTCCACCGAGAGACCACCGGCTCTTTTTGTCCGATCCATTAGACTCGCCGCGGGCCCCGGGAAAAATGCATTAGACATCTCTCGCCACTTCCGTCCCTCCCCGTTCTCTCCGTTTATCGCTCGGCACTTCGGCCGCTTTTTTTCCCCCTTGATTTGCTACTTTCCTCGTTCGATTTTCTTTTTTTTTTTCGCGTTCCACGGGTTCGCGAGATTTTTGCTGGTGTAACGTTGCTGGATTCTTTCAATTTTTTTCAAATCTAGTTACTATAGTTAGTTTATATTTATTTTTATTCGTCGTATAATTTTTTATTTTATTTATTTACTATCATTTTGTCTTTATTAAATTAAAAAACGTTTTTGTTTATTACATAAAAAAATACATCTCTCGCCACTTACGTCCCCCCCGTCCTCTCGTTTATCGCTCGGCACTTCGGGCGCTTTTTTTCCCCTGGATTTGCTACTTTCCTCGTTCGATTTTCTTTTTTTTTTTTCGCGTTCCACGGGTTCGCGAGATTTTTGCTGGTGTAACGTTGCTGGATTCTTTCAATTTTTTTCAAATCTAGTTACTATAGTTAGTTTATATTTATTTTTATTCGTCGTATAATTTTTTATTTTATTTATTTACTATCATTTTTTCTTTATTACATTAAAAAATTCTTATAAAAAAATAAAAAATAATAAAACATGAAACTTATTAAAAATAAATTAACTTATTTACAATGAAAACAAATTTAAACTTATTAAAAACAAATTTCTTTTTAAAAATTCTTATTAAAAACAAATTACTTTTTAAAAATTCTTATTAAAAATAAATTTCTTTTTAAAAATTCTTATTAAAAATAAATTTATTTTAAAAAATTCTTATTAAAAACAAATTTCTTTTTAAAAATTCTTATTAAAAATAAATTTCTTTTTAAAAATTCTTATTAAAAACAAATTTCTTTAAAAAAATTCTTATTAAAAACCAATTTATTTAAAAAAATTCTTATCAACAATTTTTTTTTAATTCTTATTAAAAAAAAAAAATTAAATCTTATTAAAAATTCTAATATCCTGATTAAAAAATGTTCATCCGATCCCATTCTATTTTTATGTGAAAAATAACAAAACTAGTTAACAAGGCGACCGAAGTATCGTGAAAAAAAAATAAATAAATAAAAAAAATAAGAAAGCTACTAAAATACATGTCGATAAAACGTTTCCCAGATTCCGCGGATCGTTCGATCTCGCAAAGATCGCCCGATCGATCGTGCAATTTCGACTCGAGCGGACGCGCAGCCGATTGATGAATAATGTAGCGCGCGTGATTCGAGAAAATCGTGCGGCGTGTCCCGCTCGCCCCGTCCGGAGATTCCATTGAAGCTATTCTAATGGCTCCGTGGGAAGCGACAAGTTAATTTATTGCCAACGATCGTTTTTTCTCCCCTCCTCTCCCTCCTCCCGTCGGCGCGGTTTCTCCGCGCGTCGCTGATTTCTCGATAGGTGCGCGCGGGCAGCGTCGAGCATGCCAAGCGAACGAGTTTCGCGCGAGCCAAGAGCGACGCCCAACTCGCGGCGAGGCGTCTGCGGAGTTTTGCATGCATAACGATAAAGCGTCGCTCGCGGGCGCCGATCGTCGTCGTCCACCCACCCGACCGGCGCGCGGCGTTTATCCTTGGGACACGCGGAATCCGTTCACCCGCAACTGCGGCCGCTGTAAACACCGCGAATATACGTCGCGCGTATTTACGTGTTTTACGCATCGCCAGCGACTCGCGCGATCCTCTCGATCGCCCGCGTTTTGCGTTTCATTCAAGCGATCGATCGCCCGGAATTCGGCCGGAACGACAAAACTATATAGCTTCGCATCTTGCGCCGACTTCTCGGACCTTCGAGGCTGCTGTTTCGCAATCACGCCCCGACGATATTGTGACGTTGGCGTTGGCGCCGACGAGAAATAGCGCGAGGTGAGAATTGGCGGGAGTCGTAATTTTCGACGGAGACGAGGAACCGAAACTAAATGGAGCAGTAAGAAAAAAGACACTGAAGAATTTTCTATGAATGTTTACTGCAGCACATAGGAATTTTTTGTTGTGGATACTGAGCGCCTTAAATTTAATATAATTTTAAATATAAATTAAATATTCAATTTTTATTTTGTTGTAATGTTAATTAATATTAATTTTACGTTGTAAAATTATTATTATTATTATATGTATATTAAAAAGAAAATCGTGTTTTAATCAAAAAAATGTTTTGTTATAATAGTAACTGATATTAATATTATGGTGTAAAATTTATATTATTGGTATATAACAATTTTACGGTATAAAATTAATGTTATATATTAAAAAGAATATTCGTATTGGTGTCAACCCGATTTTAGTAATTCGTCATTAGTAAAAAAAAAAAAATTCTCAAACGACCTCGTAAATCACGGCCCTTAAAAAACCATCCAAATACTTCCACAGCGCCATTCTCAATAACCATGAACCACAAAATCACAAAAAACGAGCACGAAGGCGAAGCAGTTTCGCAATAACTCTGCCTATATCGACGCGACCGAGAAATCGCGGCGGGTATTCATTAAAGTCGATACCGGTCGCGATATGATCATCGGTGCTGCACGTGCAAAATCGAAGCTAGTAATTAATGGGGCGAAAACATAGTAACAAACACCTGGACGCCTAAGTAGGCTGGAAAATAATAACGAGTGGAGTAAAAAAAAAGGAAAAAAAAAAAAAATTGGCGTCCAACGCAACTTCCGGCGAACGCGGAATTCGCGGCAGTCGCGCGGCTGTGATTTACGAGTGTCGAGAGGCACCGAGTGGCCGTGATAATCGGGGGGGGGGGGGGGGGGAACGTCGGGCGAAACGGTTTATTCGAGTAGGTGCTCCACCGGCGCCGGGCTGTAAAACTGTTTTAATGAAGCGTCAAGGGAGGGAATTGATTGCTATCGATATTTACGTTACGAGCGGTGAATTGATACTAACGAGGGTACGTGACATAACGCTCGTCACTCGTGATTATACGATCATTCGGTCACGTACCGGAGGCACCGAAGGCACCGAGCGCTACCCGTGTGTAAACTCGTCACGCGCCTTGATAAATCAGGAAGGATATGATGCACCCGTGGTGCGTCGGGCCTCTCTGCAGGTGTAAATATGCATTTTAAACGCGCCTTCTGTGTTTGTCGACTGTCATTATGTCGACGAGACACGGGGAAAAATGTCGTCGAGAACAGCCGTGTTTACTACCAGCCACACGGAGAAAAATAATCGGGGAGTGATGACGAATCTTTTGCTGTATGAGTTTTTTTTGTTGTTGGAGGAAAATGTTTAGAATTTGTTTAGAACAGAAATTATGTTGAAGTTGGAATCATCGTTGGAATGCAACGAAATATAAAAAAAAAAAAATTCATTATAATTAACCCAAATGATGAAACTAGGTATAAAAAGTCATCATATCAATTACTTCCTACGATGTTTTTGATAGCTAATTTAATCATTTGGGTTAATTAGAATTGATTTTTTTTGTGATTTTCGTTGCATTCCAACGATGCAAACGTCAACATCATCCACAGAAAATGTTTGGCTATCGTAGCAAAATTTTTGTTTCAAATCAGCTTTTCAAATTTTTAAATTATTTTTATTCTTTTAAATGAATCAATTGATGATGGAAAAAGATAGAAAATGATTTTTCGAGATAATTGATTTTGTTGTCTTATCGAATTTTTAATTCAACTATTTTGCTCTGTTTTGTTCAGATATGTTGAAGATATATATAGTGCGTTCAGGCTGTGGATGTAAATACGCATTTCAAAACTTTCTGCGTCATACTGTTTGTCGACCGTCATTGGCGACACGTGGAGAAAAATATTGTCGAAAACAGACGCGTTTTGTCAGGCTGGAAGCGTAGTTACAACGTGCCGCAATTTTAATCCTGCTGCCGACGCAGTCGATTTTTTACATTTTTTCATGTGCGCTTATTTACTTTTTTTTCAACGTGGACAAATCAACGACGCAACCATTTTTTTAATTCCTAAAAGCATCAAATTTTAGTGCACTCAGTTGAATTAATCCTGTCTATTAGATGTTTCAATTTAAACGAATTTTTATTCCATCATTTATCTCCAATTCACTCGGAGAGCGACAATCCTGTCTGTTCGATGTTTCAATTTAATCGAATTTTTAATTCCATCATTTATCTACAATTTGCTCGACAATTGAGCGAAATAAATTGTCGCCGGCTCACAGACAACGCAAATATATCAAAGATCTTTGGTCCCTCCTGCACGGCAAAAAATACCGTCAAATTATTTCCCCCACCCAAACTTTATTTCACCTGCTGCGAAATTTTGAATTAATCCCAAAACATATTATAAAAATTCATAAAACGATTCATTAAATTCATTTATTCATATTAATTAATTTATTCATTTTAATTAATTTATGCATTTTAATTAATTTATGCATTTTAATTAATTTATGCATTTTAATTCATTGATTCATTTAATTCATTGATTCATTTTAATTCATTGATTCATTTTAATTCATTGATTCATTTTAATTCATTGATTCATTTTAATTCATTGATTCATTTTAATTCATTTATTCATTTCAATTAATTTATTCATTTTAATTCATTTATTCATTTTAATTAATTTATTCATTTTAATTAATTTATTCATTTTTATTCATTTATTCATTTTAATTCATTTATTCATTTCAATTCATTTATTCATTTTAATTCATTTATTCATTTTAATTCATTTATTCATTTTAATTCATTTATTCATTTTAATTAATTTATTCATTTTAATTCATTTATTCATTTCAATTCATTTATTCATTTTAATTCATTTATTCATTTTTATTAATTTATTCATTTTAATTAATTTATTATTAAAATTCATATATTTAATTCCCTGCCCGGTGCCTCGAGGCGCGAAAAATCTAAAAATCCCGCGAGCGTCGAAGTCCGTCCGAGTCGCCTTAAGTATTACAGCCGCGGAGAGCTGAGACAGCATTCTGAGCATTCCCGAGCGTTCCCATAAAAATACAAAGCGACGGAAAAACGTGAGCGTCGGGGAAAGTCAGCCAATAGCGCGGCGCCAATTTTCGCTGAATTCAACGAACTCGCCGACCGCGTGGCCGCGTAACTTTATAGCCACGTGACAATTAAGCAGCTGCGGGGCACTCGCGAATATTGTTTCTCTCCCCCCCCCCTTACCGAGTGTTCTGGCTTTTCCTGCGGGGTCTCTCGGGCTCGTTGCTCTCACTTGACTCGCGCGCCCGACGTGAATCGTCTCGGGTGTCGCGCCTCACCGCGACCTGCCCGACGTGCCGCAATTCCGCGATCTTCCACGGCAATTGTCACATCTGGCGCGAATAATTGGTCGACGGCCAAGTTTTCTCGCGGCGAATATGATTCACGACCCGCGATTCTCGCTACCCGCGAGACGCGACGATAACGAGACCAATTAATATCGTTTTCGCCTGGGGAATGGATTATCCCGGAATTGTCGCGACGAGCGCGAGAGATTCAGCGATTCCGCGGCCGAGCGTCTTGTGTCTTCCGGGAACATCGCACAGAAGGCTACGAATAATTCCGTGACACTCGCGCGCGCGGGTTGAAATTCTGCGAGTTTTAATTAAAGTAACGAGCGAACGCGACGAGGGAGAAAAGCGGACTCGTCGCTTTTGGTTGTAGCCGCTCATCTTTTCCCGTATTTTGGTCTCTTCGAGGAAAATAAAATAAAATGACATAAAATGACATAAAATCGAATAAAATAAAATGAAATAAAACAAAATAAAATGGAACGAAATGAAATAAAATAAAACTAAATAAATCAAAATAAAATGGAACGACATAAAATAAAATAAAATAAAATAAAAAAACCAGGCTGAAGGACCTCGGTTGATGGCCTGTTGGCAATTATAGTAGCTCACATCCACTGTATGGAAGGAACAAAAATTTTACTTATATTGCCAATAAATACAATTACTACTACTAAAATAAAGTGAAATAAAAAATTAAAAAAAATAAATTAAATGGAATGAAAAAGAAATGAAATAAAATAAAATAAAATAAAACGAAATAAAATCAAATAAAATAACATCAAATGAAATACAATAAAATAACATAAAATAAAATAAAATAAAATAACATCAAATAAAATAAAATAAAGAGAAAAACCCGGTGTTCCTCGTTGTCACCGCTAAAGAGGAAAACCCGAGGTGTTTTTCGTTTCCGTAAACCGCGGGCGCTGACAACAAAACGTTTGCCGACTGTACGGTCGGCGTTATAATTAATATCGCGCGGACGAAACTCGCGGGTAAAGAGAGACCCGGAGAGGTGCGTTTTAATGACGGCCGCGAGGTTTAAAAACGTACGCGCGAAGCGGTGCGTGAACGGGTGTTTATTGGACCGGAAGTCGGGAGGGTCCGGATGCCGAGCAAAAACGCAACGCTTGACCCGGACCACTCGGCTTCCGTCTCTTTTGCTCTTTTCCCCGTTGACGCGCTCCGATGACTCGCATTTTCTGTCGTGCGCTGCTTCCCCCGTCCCCCCCCCCCCCCTTGCCCCCCGCAACCCCCGATCTAACGGGGTGGCGAACGCTTTATGGTGTTTTTTTCACCACGGGCTTTTACGCCGGAGTAAAAAACGCTGTTGTCACGGTTTCTTCGATTATATCGATTTTCGGACGGTAAACGATAGCGACTGTTTCGACCTCGACAACCGAACGAGTTGGCCACGGAATTTTATCGGTTGCGACGTACGAGTGAAATTAACGATTTGTTGTGTATGGATTTTTTTTTTTTTTTTTTTTTCGACGTCAAGAATGCGCGGAAAAAGATTTGTAGAATTAGAATAAAAATGCCGATTTATTTAATTTCTGAAATTTCTTTGAATTATTTTATATATCTTACTTGTAATAATCGTAGTAAATGGCACTTTATAATTAGCAATTAAATGACAATGAAATTAAATAAATGATATGACAATGAAATTAAAGGATAGAATTAGAATTAAAATTACGATTTATTTCATTTCTGAAATGTATTTCAATTATTTTATATATCTTATTTATAATAGTCGTAGTAAACAGCATTTTATAGTCATTTAATTGCTAATTAAATGACAATTAAATGAAATAAATAACATGACAATTAAATGAAATAAATGACATGACAATAAAATAAAATTAATTAAATTAAATGACGATAAATAATTAATTTATACAACAGTCTGTATAAATTAACGGTGCTTGTGGGTGACCAACTGGCCATTGACCGAAATCCCTGAGCCTTGTTATTTACAATATTTACTTCTCGTTGCAGGATAGCGAGGAGGAATTGCCGGAATGCTCGGATCGGAGCGAGGTCTGCAGCAAGGTCGATTTGTATGGTGCACCGTGGGTCGAGAGGCAATGCAGATGCCCGGGCGGGCGTGCGTGTCCGAGCAGCCTTCACGCGGACGACGGTCACACCATCGTCGACAAAACGCGACAGTACAAACTCTGCGAGCCCGTCAAGAGGCTGCCCATCTGTCGTTATTTCAAGTGAGTATTTTTTCACCTTCTTTATTTATTTATTTTTTTTATAAAAAATATATACCCGATAATTCGTAAAAAAGAAAAAAATCGTATTCAGTCGATAAAGTGAAAACCATCAATAGAGCCTCAGGGAATTCTTGTTGGTTTTCGATTTTTCCTATAAAAGTCCGCCAGGCTTTGATATTGAAATCCGAAGAATCTTCTTCGCGATCCCCCCAGGCGTAATGTTTAAAATATCTGAAAACAAAATGCGCAATCACTAATTTTTTTTTTTCGTTTCTTTTTCTTCCATTTTCCACAGAGACGTGACGTGGACGTTGGCACCGGGCGGGGGACCGGCGAACGCGACGGTTCAGCGGGTTCACTGCCGATGCAGACCTGGCAGCGTGCCATACCTCGTAAGGAGACAGCCTCACAGGTCACCCGAAGGCAATCCCGGATTCATCTACGCCTTCGCGTGCTCTCCGCAGAGTGTGAGTTCACTTATTCATTCCCACTGCGCGCCTCTGGCGCACACGTCGCGAGGTACTCGGCGACGGGACACGACCGAGTGGCTCGATAATTATTTTCATTCAATTTAATCACTCGGGTTTGAGGAATTTAATTCAAGAGGTGCCACAGATTGTCCTTAAATACCGAAATAAATTGTATATAAATCCCATTACAATTTCTGCCGAAAAAAAAGTTTTTAACATTCATTCTATTTAATCTGCAAATATTTATATCCGCTTATAAACTCAATAATCGAATTAATTTACACACAATGGCAGCGTCGTTAAAAAAAACCCTAAGGATCTTCTGCTCAGTTTTCTTTCTCTCGTGAAAAAAAAAAAAAAAAAAAAAAAAAAAAAAAAAATCGCGCCCTTAGTTACTATGGTGACTTTTTATACCCATTTTCATCATTCGGGTTTATCACCATTTTTATTTGTTTAACTTCGTCTCATTCCAACGATGCAAACTGCAACATCATCAATAATCAGATTCCATGATGTTGAAGTTTGCATCGTTGGAAAGCAACGAAATTCAGAAAAAAAAAATTCTAATTAACCCAAATCATGAAATTACGTGTAAAAGGTCATCATGGCAATTAGTTATTATGTTGACTTTTTATACCTAATTTCATCACTTGGGTAAATTAGAATTAATATTTTTCTGAATTTCGTTGTATTCCAATCATGCAAACTTCATCATCAGATTCCTAGAGAAAACGAACTAACAAACAACGACCCAAATTTAATCGCCACGACGACAAATAACCAACGATCTCCTTTCTTTTTCTCCCAAACAGAGGCTACGCTGCCAGCACAAGGAGCCCTGCAGGCTGTTCACGGTGCGGAAGCGGCGAAGCTCCCAGCTGGAGGAGGTGAACGCCTCGCCGCTGTGTCAATGCCCAAAGGGCCACAGGTGTCCGAGGCGTCACACGGATCCGGGCTCCCTGCCCGCGAGATCCTACTCCGGGGTCCTGGAGATCAAGACCTACAGCGGCTACTGCGTGCCGTCCCATCACTCGGAGCCGGTCTACACGCTATGAGAGTAAACATCATCAGTGGAAGACGAGAGCGAGGAGGGCACAGAGCATCTTGTGGCCCGACGCGTTTCGGCCGTGGGTCGCACTCTACACGTTTCGCCACGAGTTCCACGCGCGGAAGCACCGAGAATGTCGGCTCCTGCGGCGGCACATTGACCAAAGTTTCGGAAGTTTCGTCAAAGAAGCCTTTTTCGTCGCGAGAAGACAAAAGAGAGGAGAGGGGAAAACTCGCCGCGAGGCTGCCGCTGTGCTCGAGACTCTCTCTGGAGTTTCGCCACGCCGAGGGACAAGTTCCACGGGCGCTCCCGAGGGGCTCGGTGAAAGGCGCTCGGCGAAATGTTGAAATACCGATCTCTACACGAGCGGAGCGGCTGCCGAGCGGCCTCTTCGCGCTCTGGGCCTCCTCGCGTCTACCTTGTCGACCATCGGTATGTCCCTCGTGGATCTCTCTTCGCGGCACACGATCGAGCGCCGCATTCCGCCGATATCGCACCGGCAGTTGCCGATGCTCAGTTTTTATACGTCTCGAGACACACTCGGCTCGATCGGCATCGCGGCCACCTGCTTTGTACCTGGGACACTCCGCGTGCCTTCCTCCGAGCTTCCACGAGGACTAGATTATTATTAACTTGATAAATAAATTTTAGGAATGGAAAAAAAAAACGAGAGAAACGGAAAAAACAAGTGCCTTGTAAAGGTCGTGACGATTCACCACAACGAAATAGTATTAAAGCTGATTGAAGTTTCGAGGACGAGGGCGAGGCGTTTTTGTGACGCTACAGGCGACACTGAGGCAGAGGGAGTGAGGAAGGGAATGGAAAAAAAACTTCATCAGCGGAAACACATACGAAAGCTTTAAAGTGACGAAGTTCGTGTTTTTTTTTTTTTTAGTAAGATATAACGAAGTATAAACGTCACGCTCTGTTATTCTGTACGATTATTACAGGAGTTATCGTTACTTGTATAGACAGTGTATAGTGCATTCCATTTAGTTTTATTTAGCGATAGCCCGCGTACTATCGACAATTATTTACCTACCAATTGCTATCAACTACTATTATTATTGTGACTATTATCATTACTATTTACGTTATTATTATTATTATTATTATTATTATTATTATTGAGAAGGATTTGAAACGGAGTACGCGAGGAATTTTTTAAATGTTGTCGGTTAAACATTATATTCATTATATACAGCTATTATTATTAATATTATTACTTTTAATTGATGGTCTATCGTTTGTAATTCTTCATGCCATTATTACGAAAACAAAAAAAAGAACCACCACTGTACATATCCGAGCGAAGCGACGCGACTCGTTTGTATAATCGACTAATATTTTTTTTTGTGCAAAAGAACATCGTGAAATCGATGGTTCTTTTTTCTTTTTTTTTTTAAGAGAGAGAAAGTGTTTGGTGTGCGTCGATTTGACATTGACGTGTTTATATAATTTCTTCTTTGATTCCCATTAATTTAATAAAGTATATCACGACTCTGTTGACACGATGACTTGTTGCTTCTTCAGTTCCCCTTTAACTTGGAATATTCCCAAACGAGCTCGCCGTATTTTTTTTTTTGCGTTCTTGGATTACATTCAATTTCCGGCGGAAATTTTGAACGTTTGTCTTGAAGCGAAGAGTTGGATTAACTGAATAAGTTTGACGCGGGACTTGGAAATTAATATTTGTTTCGCGAAACGATATTCCGAAACTACTAATGAGCCGAACGTCTGGTGCACGAGTCGAACATTTTCTAGTTCCAACTAATTATTTATATTCGTCCGTTTGTTCTCGGCTGATTCAGTCGAGTCAATCTTATCTGTCTCAGTGGACTTAAGATCCGCGTTGCGAACGGTAAAACGCAAGTTGCCGCTGCCGGCAACTTAGAGAATCCTCGGAGAAATTCACTGAAGGCGCGACGAAGAGATGGCGTTGATAGTGTGCAGTGCCAAGTTTAGTGGATCCGCTGCACGACCATGCGGGAGATTCCCACACGGGCGAATCGCCGACGGTGTCGGACGAGTTTGCATTAAAAACTCGGGGCTTACTGTCAACACAGCTTGCGACTGAATAAGCGAGCCGCACGTGCGCTTTTCAAACCCTCTTGTTGTTTCTCCGTCTGTCCCTCCGACTGTGTGCAGTTCTTCAACGAAACTCGCGCGTGGCGAGCTCGCAGCACGGGAACGGATACAATTTCATCGCGACCCAGTTCCGGTTACTTTACGAGCAACTTTTTCATTTTTCACCCTTTCATTTCGGAAGTTGGCGTCGCGAACAACGCGAGTTTACTAGAGGCGAAAGGTATCGAGCTGTGTGTATCATTCGCCGCGCAGATTTCCAATTTCGCAGCGGGTGTTCGGAGAGCTTCGAACTTTGCGAAAACATCCCCCGGCATTCGTGATGATAGTCGCAGTTTTTTTTATTAAAACAGAACATAACGAAAGCCAATTTTCATCGAGACTTCACTAACGACAGGCAGCGTTTCCATTTATTTTTTGTTCATGTAAATAAATTTGTAGTATATTTTTTTAAGCTTAGAATTGATTCCGATCCGACTTCAACGATTGGGAAAAAATGGAAAATTTCATGGAGACTTCACTAACGATAGGCAATATTTCGATTTATTTTTTGTTCATGTAAATAAAATTGTAGCATATTTTTTTAAGCTTAGAATTGATTCCGATCCGACTTCAACGATTGGGAAAAAATGGAAAATTTCATAGAGACTTCACTAACGATAGGCTATATTTCTTTTTATTTTTTGTTCATGTAAATAAATTTGTAGTATATTTTTTAAACTTAGAATTGATTCCGATCCGACTTCAAGGATTGGGAAAAAATGGTAAATTTCATGGAGACTTCACTAACGATAGGCAGCATTTCCATTTATTTTTTGTTCATGTAAATAAAATTGTAGTATATTTTTTTAAGCTTAGAATCGATTCCGATTCGACTTCAACGATTGGGAAAAAATGGTGAATTTTATTTCAGTTTTACCTCCAAACAGGATTAAATTTTTAAACTCAAATGGGGTATTTCATTACAGACCCCACCGCGGCTCCGTTGAGGTACGAATATTCCAAATGATATCGTTACGCTGTGTTGGCGAAACCGCACGCCGAAATGTCACACTCCACGTGGGAAACGTATATCGGCGAATACTGTTAATGGTCGGATGATATAATATGCCTTGTCAGAGAAGGCGATACTTGCTTTGTGTGGCAAATCACTCTGTGCCGGCGGTTTATCGACGCACACAGAGAGATAGAGCGTGATCGGATAACGCGGCCACGATGCTCGACTGTCAGGCGCCGAAATAGCATTTGGCCATTAACAAAGCCCGGCCAGACAACGGGCTGTCCCATTTAATTCCTCAGTTCCAGCGTCCTAACGCCGTTAAAGTGCATCGCCTTAATTGAACAATTTTCACCCGCGAAACGCGACACCACAATTCGAGCCATGAAAACCCTTGATAAAAAATACGTCTAGACGGATTTTTCTTTCAGAGAATCGTGATTATATCTTTTGCAGCTGGAAATCGACCCTCAAAGCCCATACGAAGGCGTCATTGATATGCGATTTTTCGGAACGTATAAAAACCATATAGGGGCCAAGATAATTTATAGAAGAAAAAAAAAGTTTGAATGAAAAACTCACCAGTACAGCCGTTTTTGCCAGACTGATCAAAACAATCGTTACTTCAGCAATCAAAAAATGATGCAGATACAAAATGACTCCGAAATTTCCACAACCAAACAGAGAAGGCACAACGCGTTTCTCGACACGAATATGACTGAAGCTCTGTGCCTTATTGGCTGGTCTAATTATTTGCCTGATAAAAACAATTGTTACTTCAGCAATAAAAAATGATTACACACAAAATGACTTAGAAATTTCCACAAACTAACAGCTGAAGCACAACTTGTTCCTCGACATAAATTTGACTGAAACTTCGTGGCCTGTCGGTATAATTATTTCCAGGTCTAATTATTTCCCTGAAAGACAACCAACCGACTAACACAACCAGTTTCCTGGGTCCTGCAAACCCCCTATCCGGTCCAAATATTTCCCCAGCATCCAAACAATCCATCCACAAATTAATCACTCCAGTCCCCATAAAAAATATCAATTCTTCCCTAGCTCCAATCCTCCACAAAAATAACGTTGAAGTTTGCATCGTTGCAATGTAACGAAATTATTTTCTATAAAAAATATTAATTCCATGAAAATTTTGATAATTCACCCCCATCAAGTTGTGAAATAATTTTATTTTGTCATGCTTTTAGTCGTTATAATAACTGTTTATAGCCGGTATAATCATTTACTTTCATTAATATTTCTTTTTTTTTTATTTCGTTGCATCCCAACGCTGCAAAACTTCAACGAGACCCCGTCTCACAATGTTTCCCTCCCAATTCCCATAAACACCTTGCATACCAAGGGCTCCACTTTCCGCGCGATATCTCGTCAGGCCTCAACGTCGGCAAACTTCTCGCTCCACTTTAACGGTATCCGGTACGTGGGGATATCGAATATCGCGTTTCACGCGAGTCACCCTGTACCGCCGTGCGGCCGCACGGCGGACCTCGTGGCAAGTGTTATAGGTATAAAGTTGTCTATGGGAACGTTGCGGTCCATCAACCCCTTCGGACTCCGCGTTCCCTCGCCGCGATTACTCGATCTCCTTCCTTTTCCCGGTCCCGGCCGCGCTCGCGGCTCCGTGATCGGTTCACTGCCGCGGCGGCGCGCATGTTTCTCCAACTGTATCCAATAACTCATTACCCCGCGGCACCGCGTCACCACGTGTCCCGCGACTCGCTCGCCATAGCGCACGGAAAGTGCATTCGCGCGGCTGTACAGTGAACACTCCGATAAGTTAAGGTCGCGGGACCGAAAACCGATTAGGCGATTTCGATAAGTTAAGGGGGACTTCTATCTGAGGAGCTGCATTTTTCAGGTGCATCCTGCACATTCGGGACATTGTGAACTCACATTGCAGCATTGGGGAAAAAAAATTCAGCAAAATGCCTCGGCTCACAGTCGCAAGAAACGTCTTGAAAACACCTTAAAACATCGTGAAAACGCCTTAAAAAATCGTGAAAAATTATTTAAACGTCTCGTCCCCTCCCAATTTTTCAGATTTTTGCGGATGCTCGGGTTTTATTTTTTTTGGGGGAAACGAACAAATGTAGACGACTGCGGTTTTTTCTATTTGTTATTTACGTTTTAAAGTATACAATGGAATTTTTTTTTGTTAAAAATTATCGGCGTCCCAGGTCCTCAAACACAATTATCCAAAATAAATGGCTACCACTCTCCTGACCACTGTAATTAAGCGATCAGCCTGAAATTGTGCATACATACTCGAGAAACATGTCTTCATGGAATGACGGAGGTTTTTTTTTTCGATTACTGCAAAATTAACAAAATGGCGGCGTTCAAAAGATTTTTCCCCCATGTGTTTCGTATAAAAACATTAATAAAAAATCGAAAAATGAAGTTGTCGAAAAAAACCTCCGTCATTCCATGAAGACATGTTTCTCGAGTACGTATGCACAATATCAGGCCGATCGCATAATTGCAGTGGCCAGGAGAGTGGTAGCCATTTATTTTAAATGACCCTGTTTAAGGACCTCGGACGCCGACAATTTTTAACATAAAAAATGCCATGGTATACTATAAAACGTAAACAACAAGTCGAAAAAAACCGCAGTCGTCTACTGTTGTTCGTTTTCCCACAAAAAAATAAAATTAAAAAACGGTGCTCCAGGGTAGAAGTCCCCCTTAATTTATCGAAGAGTCCACTGTATACACGGCGCGCGTTCCAGCGTTGCCCGCTCGCCGCTTGTCTATAGGATACCCGCTGCCAATCTGTGTGGCATGTAACGCGCGCCCCGTGACGTTTCAACTTATACAAAGCTGAATTGCTCTTGGCCGTCGAGTCCGGCTCCGATGCCTTCGGACGTACCGCCACGAGGTAATGGCACGTGCCGCAACGACAATCAGCCGGGACTTCCAACTTCAAACAAACTGCACGTCGATATAAAGGCGCATACCATGAAGTTTACCGCTTCCCTATGTGCGGGCTGGAAGCTAATCTCCCACGCGATGTCGAGTAGAAAAACGAAGCAGATTATTCCAATTAAGCCGGTTTGCCTCGTGTTCGCCGGCCGGCCTCACAAGCGGGAACCACGGGAGGAGCTTTCAAGAGCTCGACTGACGTTTTTGATTGGGATCCTATTCGCTTAAACGTAAAAATGCCAGAATAGCAACTACGAACTTTTATATTTTTTATTTTTTTTATCGGAAATATATTGGCTTTAATCTATACCAACGTTCTCAGCCCACATGTTCTGCCCTGGAAAGCATTTTTTAAAGTTGATTTAGAAAAAAAAATATTTCGGTGTTTTTTTTGCAGAATTCATAAAACCGGGTTTGGTCGAAAAATGTCGAAATCGACCCCTCGAGCATCCCATCTTTTTTTTAATTTCGTGTTTTGACCTATACCATATTTCTCAACTTGCATGTTCTGCCCTGGAAAACACTTTTAAGTTGATTTCGGAAAAAAAAAATATTTCGGTGTATTTTCGTCAGAATTCATAAAAGCGGGTCCGATAAAAAAATGCCAAAATCGATTCCTTGAGCGCCAATTTTTTTTTTTTCTTCGAAAATATCGGCATTTAACCTGTACCATCGTTTTCATGTCGCTTTTTCAGCCTCGAAAAACACTTTTTTATTTGAATTAGAAAAAATATATATATATAGATGTATTTTTGACAGAATTCGTATAATCAGTTCCGGTCGAAAAATTCAAAAGTCGATCCCTCAATGTTTTTTCTTTTTTTTGCTTCCTCATAGAGGAAGCTTTGTTTAACAATAAATTCTTAAACTATATCATTGTTCATACTCCACAAACACTTTTTTCTATTACCACCGTCATCCCGTGTAAAATCCTTAAAAATTATAAGACCGATTTTGCCGGTCGACCTGCCTCGCAAAATCGCTGCTCATGCGCCGCAATATCCCAACTTCAAAACCGCTTTGGCCGGAATTGGCTACGCCAGTAACCTGACACGTGTCTCGAAAGTACACAGCGAGGACTTCAACTTCAAACTAACTGTGCGTCAATAAAGCGAAGTTTGCTCCCTGTCTGCCGTTGAAGTTTCGCCGCGCACGAAGTGCCGAGAATTAATCTCCACTACGCTGGGCGGAAAATCGAAGTCCATTATTCCAATTAAGGAGATACGCAAGTATGAGAGATCGCAGCTCGGAAATCCTGCAATTTCCGTGATTCGTCAGACGGAGGATTATTATTTTCCGTTTCATTTTCAATTCCCGCGCTCCGTCGATTTATACGGTAAAACCCCTCAACGCACCTCGTAACGTAGAAGTTTTATCGACATTTTAAATGGCTGCATTAAAATATCACCGGGAATAAATTTCCACTCGTCGGAAGAACCACGAGCATCCGGGGGTTTTAATTAAAAACGGGAAGCTCGACTTTGAACTACACTCGGTAATCATTGACTGTGTCGAGATTACTCAAATGTCCATTAGCTACTTATTTAACGAGTCGCGAATGTTTGTCACATTTATACTCGGCAATTGACACTTTGGGGGCTTCGCCCCCGTTCGCTCGATTCGGCGATAATTTTATGTATATTTTACGTAATTGCAGCTGTCGACGTCGAAAGTTTCGAAAAAGTTTCAATTAAAACATTTCTATGCACGAAAATCGCGTTAATCTCATTACCACAATAATTATATTTTTAATTCACGTTGACAATTTTTTTTTTTTTCGATTCTGCCAATTCGATTTTTAAACCCCCAAAACAGCACAGGAGTCGACAGTCGCTTTCGTCACGCCTGATTATCCGCTGTGATAATCGTATTTCTTTTTTTTCAATGCTAATTAAAAAATAAAAATACTCAATTAAAAAAATTCTCCGCACGAAAACCGCGTTAATCTCGTTACCACAATAATCACGTTTTTAATTCACGATAATAATTTTTTTTTCCAATTCTACCAATTCGATTTTTAAACCCCCAAAACAGCACAGAAGTCGTCAGTCGCTTTCGTTACGTCTGATTATCCGCTGTGATAATCGTATTTCTTTCTATTTTTTTTTCAATTCTAATAAAAAAAAATAAAAATACCCAATTAAAAAAATTCTATGCACGAAAACCGCGTTAATCTCATTACCACAATAATCACATTTTTAATTCACGATAATAATTTTTTTAATCCAATTCTACTAATTCGATTTTTAAACCCCCCAAAACAGCACAGAAGTCGACAGAAGTCGCTTTCGTTACGCCTGATTATCGTCTGTATCCGGCTGTTAGCGTCATAAATATCGGGGATCGCGGCGGTCGTGCGCGACATAATTGGAAAACATGGCCCGAGTGTGGCCTCCGGCTAATTCGCGGTATTAATGCAAAATTTGCTATTCACCGGGCCGGGCGCGCGACGATATATCCCGGTTATTATAGCGTTGTTACAGCGCCGCTCGGCATTGAATCGCGCGTATACGTTCGTTTCGGCCGAGGCCTCCGCGCCGCCCGGCGCTTCGTTAAACCACTATTATCGTCGGTTGCGGCCCCTAAATTGTTCAATTACGTGAAGCTTTGGTCACAGCCGATTAATTGAATTTAATTCAATACCCGCGGGCGCTGCCGCCGCGCGCCGAGGCCTCGCGATCGTACCCGGGGTAACATGACCCACTTCAATCTCCGGACTTTTATTTCGCGATGCAACTCGCGGCTGCTTTTCGTCGAAAAGCACTTTCGTCGCTCTTACCGTCGATTCCCTTCGATTCCCTCGAAATTCTCTCTGCCGTCGCTTTGCGACTGAACGTCACGAGTCCTCAAACACGAACGGATGGATATATTGGTCCACTTGCGCTGAGCCGTTCGTTTTGCGGAAACTCGTCAAAGCCGCAGAGACGTTCGATACGTTATTGAAATTTGGCTGAGTGAATAAATAATTACCAGGGATTTTATTTTCTTTTTTTTGCGTTTTTAGCAGAATTATACCTTTTTTTTTGTAAAAGGCATAGAAATAAATTTCACGAAGAAATTAATTATTAATGCGCAGACAGGATGATTTTTTCGCGAAACATGGAAGAGAATTAAAGGAATTAATATTTTGTTACATTTTAAATCATTCTCTTGCCCCAGGCCACAAATTTTGTCATTTCGCAAATATTAATGGCAGGCTGAGTAAATAAATAATTACCAGGGATTTTATTTTCTTTTTTTTTTGCGATTTTAGCAGAATTATACTTTTTTTTTGTAAAAGGCGTAAAAACAAATTTCACGAAGAAATTAATTATTAATGCGCAGACAGGATAATTTTTTCACGGAACATGGAAGAGAATTAAAGGAATTTATATTTCTTTAAATTTTAAGTCGTTCTCTTGCCTCAGGCCACACATTTTATCATTTCGCAAATATTAATGGCAGGCTGAGTAAATAAATAACGGTCAGGGATTTTTTTCTTTTCTTGTGCGATTGAAGCAAAATTATACTGATACTTTGTTTATTATAAAAGGCGTAAAGACGAATTTCACGATGAAACTAATGACCAAAACGCAGGGACACGATAATTTTTCCACGAAGCATGGAACTAATAAAGGATTTAATATTTCATTAAATTTTAATTCATTTTCTTGCCTGAGGCGCGAATTTATCAGTCTTCTTGAACTCTCATATTTCCCACCCTGTCCAATAAAAATCCGAAGACCAGTCAGAGGTAGCCATAGTACAATAAATAAAAAAAACCCTTTACAGCCTCCGCAGCTCTGCCATCATCGACACTTCCTCGCGTTCCTCACCGTCCACAGAAGTCGCCTTCGTTCCCCGAAGCCGTAAACCAGCATTTTGCCCTCTCATCGCAATAACAATTTCACCGTCCCCGCCAGAATTTCCCCCAGCGCTTGGGGATCGTCGTCATCGTCGTCGTGGTCGTCATGGACCGCGGCGAATTCGCGTCTGCCTAACAGCTGCAACTTTCTTGCCGTCTCTGCTCGCGCCGGAGGCGTCAAGATCCGTCGATTTCGCTGCCTCTCGTCGCGTTTCCCTTTGATCTCCTATCCAGCGCATAGTTCATCGTCGTTCTGCACCCTGGTAGAAAATCCACAGCGTGAAATCCGGCCCAAGTCAGGCCCTGGTAGGGCCAACGTGGCGGTCTGCTCAACGCTACAGATTTTCTACACTCAGACAAATCGTGTAAATTCTAGAAACTACAACGTGACAACCATTAATTTTGTATTCATGCCACTATTTCGAAAAATAGTTACTGGGACTACAGAAAATCATCGTAACCTTACGGTTGTCACTTTATAGTTGCCAATACTATTTTTTTTCTCTCAGTCATGATAGCAACGAATTATTCTGAAGACTATTTATAACTAATTTAATCATTTGGGTTAATAAGAAATACTTTTTTTCTGAATTTCGTTGCATTCCAACGATGCAAACTTCAACATCATAAGAGTACACTGTTAGAAATATTCGGTGTGAAACGCTGCTGGTGTGGACATTTTTCCTAGTGTTACTTATTACAGTGTTGATAGCAACACTTCTTATGGTGCGAAATTAACACCAGCCAATTCCTTAAATTTATTCCTGTGTAAAATGACGACACATTTTATGACGTTACAGTTCGCATCGTTGGAATGCAACGAAATTCAGAAAAAAAATTAATTGCAATTAACCCAAATGACGAAAACAGGTATAAAAAGTCACCATAGCGACCAAGGAAACCAAAAAAACAATAATTCGTGCCCTTCATCATTTGGGTTAATTACAATTAATTTTGTCTGAATTTCGTTGCATTCCAACGATGCAAACTTCAACATCGTCACATTGTGACGTTAAGATTTGCATCGTTGGAATGCACCGAAATTCAGAATAAAAAATTAATTGTAATTAACCCAAATGACGAAAATACGTATAAAAAGTCACCATAGCGACCAAGGAAACGAAAAAAAAACAATAATTCGTGCCCTTCATCATTTGGGTTAATTACAATTAATTTTGTCTGAATTTCGTTGCATTCCAACGATGCAAACTTCAACATCGTCACATTGTGACGTTAAGGTTTGCATCGTTGGAATGCACCGAAATTCAGAATAAAAAATTAATTGTAATTAACCCAAATGACGAAAATAGGTATAAAAAGTCACCATAGCGACCAAAGAAACGAAAAAAAAAACAAAAATTCGTGCCCTTCATCATTTGGATTAATTTTTTAAAAAATTCTTCTGAATTTCGTTGCATTCCAACGATGCAAACTTCAACATCGTCACATTGTGACGTTAAGGTTTGCATCGTTGGAATGCAACGATGCAAACTTATCACGGCTCGTTATCACCGTGATTCGCGTGGACTTAAATAGACACCATCCTGGTACAGTTTTTAACACCGCATTTTCAACAGTGTACCAGGTCAGCTCGCAGCACGCGGAGAACGATGTAAAACACATCGGGAGGAAAACGAGAACGCGTGCGTCGAGACCGGGAGCTCGCGCTCGGCTCTTCCGAACGCTCGGTGCGCGCGTGCGATCAGAAGCTTCATGCGCTTTCAACTTCGTCGAAGGCCATCACAGCGCGAGCCGCGCGGATGAGTCGTCGGAGGTTGGCAGGAGCCGAGCGAGAGGGTTTCTCCTCCTCGGCCGCCACCTCGGCCACCTATTCAACCTCATCATCATTATCATCAACCTCATCACGTGGGCTCCACGCTCGCTCGCTCGCTCGTGTATACATCAAACGTGTCCATACGCGAGAGAAGACAGTGTCGAAGGTCCGTGAGAGATTTCGTACCGCGCGCACGGCGAAGCAGCGCGGCATTAAAGTGGAAACGAGCGCCCCGAGCGCATACAGAGGGAGATCCGAGAAGTTTCACGCTCGCGCATATGCGCAGCGTGCATCGTATTATAACCAGCGGCGCTGGCGGTTTCTCTCCTGGCCTGTTTCTCTTGTCCTAGGACGAGGAGAGAGAGAGAGAGAAAAGACGCGCGCGCTCGACTCACGGGCCTTGATCTTGAACGAGACCTTTGCCTGCAGCCACGACCGCGGCCGACGAGAGCGGAGACGCACGCTCGATCGTGGAGTGTAGAAAGCGATCCTCGATCACTTCTATTGCCTCGATCTACAACCTCCGGTGCACAATATTCTCTGCGCGCGCGCGCGAACAGAGAATACGGCTACAGGGTGCGTCAGAATTCAGAATCCCCGGATGGTACCGACGGTGTCGGGTCGACAAGCGCATGCGCGAAAAGTTTCGGCGTCGAAGTGGCGATAGGTTTCCCTGACAACACCAAAGGGTCCATTTGTGATGATGCTGAAGTTTGCATCGTTGGAATGCAACGAAATTCAGAAAAATAAATTAATTCTAATTAACCCAAATTATGAAATCAGGTATAAAAAGTTGTCACAGCGATTAGTTGCTATGATGATTTTTTATACCTAATTTCATCATTTGGGTAAATTAGAGTTAATTCTTTTTTCTGAATTTCGTTGCATTCCAACGATGCAAACTTCAGCGTCATCATTTGTGAGCATTTAGTACACTAAAGCCCACTAACTGGGTTTCCTTGGCTTCAACTTGGACTTCAATCTGAGTTGCGTGACTTGGGTACAACTTGGATTTTAATTTGAGTTGAGAAACTTGGGTTCTACCTGGACTTTAATCTGAGTTGCAAAAATTGGGTTCTTGGACTTTCATCTGAGTTGAGAAAATTGGTTTCAACTTGGACTTCAGTCTAAGTTGCGAAACTTAGTTTCAACTGAGCTTCAATATTAGTTGAGAAGATTGGTTTCAATTTGTACTCCAATCTGAGTTAATAAACTTGGGTTCAACTTGGACTTCAGTCTAAATTAAGAAACTTGGTTTCAACTGGGACTTCAATCTAAGTTGTGAAACTTGGTTTCAATTTGCACTTCAATCTGAGTTGAGAAACTTGGTTTCAATTTGCACTTCAATCTGAGTTGAGAAACTTGGTTTCAACTTGATCTTCAATCTAAGTTGAGAAACTTAGTTTCAACTTGGAGTTCAGTGTGAATTGAGAAACTTGCTTGCTTTCAACTTGAACTTGAATATAAGTTGAGAGACTTGGCTTCAACTTGGACTTCAATCTAGGTTGAAAAACTCGGCTTCAATTTACATTTTAATCTACATTCAATAACTCGAATCACACTGGAATGTCCGAGTTGAGAACAAATTATTACTCAATTTACATAAAAAGCACAAGTTGAGCCCACATTGGGGCGAAATCGAGCGCAAATTCAGGACAATTTGGCTCAACCTCAACCCCAATTTGGAAACTGCCACGAACTTGAGGCGACATTTTTCGCATTCCCTGGCACGAGAATTCTGAAGCACCCTGTACGCTCCGCTCTCGCTGCCCGCGCGGTATGATAGATAGACAGATAGATTTTAGATGCGCAGCGCGCCGTGCCGCAGCCGGGGTACCACTATTTTCACCCGAGACAACATCGCCGTCTCCGCGACGGTACTGCGCAGGCGCTCGATCATAATTTCTAATATCATCGATCGTACGTTATCTCGTGTACGGCACAGTTTGTTGTTGGTACACAGCGCGCGCTGCCCGCTGCTGCTGCTGCTGCTGCTGCTGCTCCCGGCGCTCCCTCCCCGGCGATGAAAGAAAAAGTGACTCGTTTGTGGGACTCGCGTTATCTGCACGCTGCAGTCTTTCTCTTCTTCCCGCGCGGCTGTGTTGTGTGCAACACACGTGTGCAGCCCCCGTTCGCGAGGCGATACCGGGGGTACCACGACGACGTTGTCCCCGCGATCTTCGATCGCCGCGCGCGCGCGCGCGCACAACGACGACTACGTGACTACTCGCTGCGCTACAGACACGTTACCAACTTTACGAGACACTTGAGAAATTTTATCGTCCGCTCTTACACGACGTTCCTGCCTTGCCTGACGGTTATTCACGGGGCCCCGCGGCCCCGCGCATGAATAACCGGATGGAAATTTTGTTTATCGGTCGATTAAGGTCTGTAAAATCGACGGGGAAATTGATTTTTAACGCTCGGTTAATGCGAAAAACGTCGTTTTTACGGGTTTCGATTTTTCCCTCCCGCGCTACTGTATTGGAGCGGTGAGCGTCTTGCGGCCTCGTGCGATTGGAAATTACAGGCGTGTTACACACGAAACGACTTGAGGCAATTTGCCGCCGGTTTGCCCGATGAATTATCGGGGCGTTAGACAGTTTTTCTTTTCTTACTTGAAATTAAATTGAATCGTCAGGCGTCGTTGGTAATCACCTCGCAATTGATTGCAATTCGCTCCGCATTTTGGTAAATAAATTTACCCGTAATTCTAGAAGTGGGGATCGTAACGATTAAAATTATAGAAAATTATAAAGAAAAATATTATTAATAATGACACTACTAAAAATAATAAAATACAATAATTATTAGTAATCACATTACTAAACATAATAAAATAAAATAATTATTAGTAATGGCATTACTAACAATAATATAATAAAATAATAATTAGTAATGACATTACTAACAATAAAAAATAAAATAATCATTAGCAATTACATTACTAACAATAAAAAATAAAATAATTATTAGTAACTACATGACTAACAATAAAAAATAAAGTAATTATTAGTAATTACATTACTAACAAAAATAAAATAAAATAAGTATTAGTAATGACTTTACTAACAATAAAAAATAAAATTATTATTAGCAATTACATTGCCGACAACAATTTATTACATTACAACAACAAAAATCCCACAATCGTCCCACACGAGTGACGACAAATTCCCATCATAATCATCATCATCCCGCTGTCCCCGAGCGAAAGGACGAAGCGCAAAGCTCTAAAACGTTTTTGACGCTCGACCTGGCTCAACGAAATCGTCCGCTCGCTCAATTACATCAATCGATGTAAACCGTCGCGGCTGTGACTCCGGCGGCGGTGGAAAAAAAGTCGCTCGAACAGAAAAATACAGTCGGCGAGCGAAATGCCCGGGAATTACGATACAGTTTAGTTTCGAGGCTCCCGTGTGCCTCGTGCCCCGTTATAATTACATTAAAGCGATATATAACGTCGTTACACCGTTGTGTGTGTGCGCGCGCGGATCGCGGTTCACGATAGCGTTCGAGATGTATTCCGAGCCGCCGCGTCTAGAGACCGAGGAAGCGTGAGGGTCGCACGTTACACTTCGGATGGGCGGTCGTTTCGATTTTTTTTTTCTTTTCTTTCCTCTTCTTCTTCTTTTCCTTCCGTCACGCGCGCGTCCGCCGCTCGTTCGTCCGTCGCCGGCGAGCGCCCCGTGCACTTCCGGCGTGAATCGATAGCCGCCACTTTCTCGCGGGCATCTGGGCCAGCGGCCCAACACACCGAAGCCTCCTTAAGGTAGTCCTTGCGCCTGGTGTCGAGTTTGCATAAGTTTTCGAAAATTGAGAGACAATTGCAACCATTTCTCGATAACATAAAAATCTGAAAAAAATCATGCAAATTAAAGGCACTGAAAAGATTAACTTTGCATAATAATAATTCGAAAATGTTATTAACAAATTGATGAAAAAAAACATTGTTTAACAAATATTTCGATGACCCAAGTTTTTTTGTGGATGAAAATGATTCCTTCGTTTTTCTGTATACGTATGAATTTTTTCAGATTTTAGAGTTCACTTTGAATTTTCACATATTTTCCCTATAAAAACACACGAATTTCAAAGTGAACTCTAAAATCTGAAAAAATTCATACGTATTCAAAAAAAATGAACGAATTATTTTCATAAAAAAAAAAGTTGGGTCATCGACAAATTTGTTAAACAATATTTTTTTCATCAATTTGTTAATAACATTTTAGAATTATTATTATACAAAATTAATCTTTTCAGTACCTTTAATGTGCATGAATTATTTCCGATTTTTATACCATCGAGAAATGTTCGTAATTCTCTCTCAACTTACTCGAATTTATGCGAAATGAATATCGGTCGCAAGGACTACCTTAATCCGTGGCGGCAGCAGCAGCGGTGCCATCGCGAATCAAGCTAATTATCCTTAGCTCTATGGTAATAACGAGACTCGGGGGGGGGGGGGGAGCGCCTCTTTTAAACCCCCTTCTGGCCCCCCCGCAGTCTTCGTTGTACTCAGCGAGTTTCGCACGGCGTGTAAGCAAAATGCTGAGACACGAACGAGTTAGCGAGTCGCGCACGTGGTTTCTGTGTCGAAGAAAGTATCGTCGTTTAAATAATCAAGAAGCCCCGCGTGTACGCGACTCGTCGTCGCCTCAACCTCCTTTGGATATATGCGCGCGCGCGGTTGAGTTTCCCGCGTTTGGATTCTTCGGTCCAGCCTCGGCCGGGGATATGAAATATGAGGCGATTCGCGTGATGAGACTGATGGCTGTAAATGCGCGGAGGCTGAGTGATGATTGAGAGTGGAGAAAAAAAATGATGGTGATAGTGGGGAGGGTGAGTGAGTGGTGGAAGTGACGATGAGGACGTGAGGGGAAAAAATGATTTGGGTGATTCTAGACGATTCGTGTTCAGGAGAATTGGGGAAATTAATGTAGGAGGTCGTTGATGGACTGAATCGCGTCGTCCCAGCTGGCGAGATATGGAGGTTATATGTGGATTTGTATTATTTTTTAATTTACAACAATTATGTGAATTTAAAACAATTATATTCTAATTTTAAACAATTATTAAAATAATTAATGAAAAAAAGATAATTATTTTAATTTAAAACAATTATTTTTTAATTTAGCTGTGGGTCATTTAGCTATACATTTTCTTAGGACTTTCATCGACACTTAAGCCCGAGGCAATTCAAATTTTTTTTTAATTGACACTTTTTTAAAAAGTATTTTTCATCCAAAGTCCTCTGTATTTTTTAAAGTGTTTTAAAGTATTTTTTAAACTGGGTCTCGGAAAAAATCGTTCAGTCGATTTTTCGAACCTGCCAAATTCCTGTTGATTTGTAATAATTATCGATAAAGTGAGTCATTTTGATAAAAAAAAATCAATCTTAAATAAATAAGTCCTCTGTATTTTTTCACCTGCTTTTGTTAGTCATGCTATATTTTTCGTCCTTCTTTTAGTCCTCCCGACATTTTTCCCAGGATCCAATAAATACATACGAGGCACGAATATGAATATTCAATAAATCCGAAATCGCCATCACATCCACAGACCAAAAGCAGTGGCGATCGCTGGCGAACGCTGCACAATTTTTTTCTTCCCCGACTGGCCCGAAGGAAAGCGCAAGGCCGCCGGGAGCCCCGGTTGACACAGAAGAAGCCCGCAACTCGATTACAGAATCAATTGAGGCAATTGCGGCGATTCGATCGACCGGTCGCTGCGGCCGAGTCGAGAATTCCGGGAGGCTGCTCGAGGAAGAAAGGAGGAAAAAAAAAAAAGCAAAGACGTGTGGACGAAACGGGGCGTTGGCGTTATGTACAGAGAGCTCGGCTATTGGTTCGATCGCGGGGCGAGCTTTTCAGGTCGCGCCTCGATACTGTCGGGTCGCGAATACTGCACACGTCGGACACCCCGGAGCCACTCGGCGCACATAGAGCGGTACATATAGTATGTGCTCGTATAAATACCGAGTGCACTTCACGCGCCGCTGAGACCAGGTGATCGTGGGTTCTGCCGATTGCGATTCGAGATCGAGTCTCCCCGGCCGACCGGCCGACCTATACGCCCTGCGCACGTTTTCCACTTACCCACACCTCGCGCTCGATACCTCGGCATGGTGACCGCGATGAGGGACAACCCGCGCGTCGATCGGAAGCAATTCGAAAGAGATTTGACCCCGCGACCCGAAGCTATTCGCGCTCGCCGCGTGCGGGAGAGACCGGAGACGCCGGGATATTTTCGAGAGGCGAGAAACACAGCGACGAATCGACGATGCGTCGGTATAACCATTCGTCGGGCATGCAAATCGCTCTTCGGGCGACTGAGAAAAAAAAGAAAATGGATAACTAAAAAAGAAAATTTTTTAAATTGCAGCGATATTAAAAAAAACTAATTGCAAATCGTTCTCCGGGCGACTGAGGAAGAAAAGAACATGGATAACTAAAAAAAAAAATACATTTTTAAATTGCAACGATATTAAAAAAACAAATTGCCAATCGGTAACGGCGATTAAAAGTAATAGGAACAAAAATTGTTATGTGGATTTTTCGACCTCGCTGAATTTTAGCTGTTTCGTGATATTTATTGCGCCAAAAATTAGTCTTCTCAGGGCTCGAGAAAAAAAGAAAATTGGAAAGCTCGAAAAAAAAAAAAAAAAAAAAATTTAAGTAAATTGGTACTGGGAATATTATTCGTAAGAAAATGATAAATGGGTAACGACAGTGAAGATTAAAAGTGGGTGTCGGAAAAAATTGTTCAATCGACTTTTCGAACCTGCCAAATTCCGGTTGATTTGTAATAACCCACATGGAAATAACACATATGTAAACAAAAAGTTCTATCTGCAATATATATGTTGCATATAAAAATATATGCAACATATATGCGAAGTATAGAACTTTTCGGTGACATATATTTTTACATATAAATATTTCCATGTGGGAATTATCGATAAAGTGAGTCTTTTTGTTTAAAAAAATCAGCTCAGCATAATAACAAAAATAATAATTCATCGTGTAGATTATGTACGATTTTATGCTATATACGACTGTAGTAAATAGCAGTGAATGCGCACTTCGCGTGTCGTTCGGTCCAGTCGATTCGGGCTCGCGATCGAGATTCGAGGTTCCGCCTCGAATGTGGCTAATATACGCGTCGCACGTTTCCACTTACGCGCGGCTGATTGCGACCAATACTCCACATGCGACGCGCCCGTGACCGCGACGAGGCCGGGCCGCGTCGATCGGCGGCAATTGGAAGTAGATTTGACCCCGCGACGCAAAGCGATTCGGGCCTCGGCGCTCGAGAGAGAGAGACGTTGGAATATATTCCGAACGCTTTCGAGCACGCGACTATTGGACGGTTATCCAATCGTCGAGCGGATAAAAAGGCTTCGGGTTTTAATTCACTCTACCCACCGCTTTTTGTCGGCAACGAATTTCACTTCACACCCATTTCGACGTTTTCACATCTTGTGACGTCAAATTTAGTACGATGATCGGAAAAACTTTTTCGTAAAAAAAGAACTACGTTTATTTTCCTCACAAAATGTTCATCTGCGAATAAAAACAATTTAAGAAAAGATATCCGACCTCTTTTCCGAGGTCGATTTTGGCGATTTTCGGTCCGGAGCCGGATCTACGATTTCTGACAGAAAAAAAAAAATTTCGTCGCCAAAAAAATATTTTTTTCAAAATCGATTAAAAGAGGTTAATAACCAGTGTTTTCGGGGGTAGAATATGCGACTTGAGAATGATGGTATAGGTTAAAAGTCGATATTTTGAAAAGAAAAAAATTTGGGTCGATTTTCGCGATTTTCGGTCCGGATCCGGATCTACGATTTCTAACAGAAAAAAAAAAATTTCGTCGCCAAAAAAATATTTTTTTCAAAATCGATTAAAAAAGGTTAATAACCAGTGTTTTCGGGGGTAGAATATGCGACTTGAGAATGATGGTATAGGTTAAAAGTTGATATTTTGAAAAGAATAAAAATTGGGATCGATTTTCGCGATTTTCGGTCCGGATCCGGATCTACGATTTCTGACAGAAAAAAAAAAAAATTTCGTCGCCAAAAAAATATTTTTTTCAAAATCGATTAAAAAAGGTTAATAACCAGTGTTTTCGGGGGTAGAATATACGACTTGAGAACAATGGTATAGGTTAAAAGTCGATATTATGAAGAAAAAAAAATCTGCGGTCGATTTTCGCGAAAAGTTTTTCAGGCACGCACATAATAATTTTTTTTTTTTTTTCAGGCAAGCACATAATAAAAATCCATAAACATAAATAATTCGCTGCCTAAAACACAGCCCACAAAAACTGCCTCAGTCTGCAGATCCCCCTCACATCCATATCGAAAATTCCAAAATCCATTCATCATCGCGACGACCCCGGGGAAAAGGTCTCACGATCCTCAATCCTCGAAGGCAACGAAGCTCGATGATCCTTCGCTTAAATGAAGGTCAATCCGCGGCCGCGTTTAGAAATTCTCGTGCGTGCGTTTCGCACGTGGGAGACGGTGAGCTCCGTGTGCACCGCTAGACAGAGCGGAGATCCCGACGGGGAGATAAATAATGCAGAGATAGCCGAAGATAGTGGCTGGATTTCGCGCGCAAGGCTGACCAGAGGGACCTTGTGCGCGGGTCGCACACGTCGAAGACGCCGCGCGAGCGACGCAACACAGACATCGTCGTCGTCGTCGTTTGCGTTGGCTGAGATCAGCCGGGCGAGATCGATTTCCAGGTCGCGCGTGTAGAGATCGAAGCCTCGGGAGCCTCGTGGCGTATCAGCCACCACGGCGACTCGGGTCCCGGAGATCGCGGAGATGCATCTGAAATTCCACAGTGTCTGTGTCTCGCCGTTGCTGCTCCGTCCACCTCCGGTGTAGCCGTCGTCGTCGTCGTCGTCGTGGCTGCTCCACATGTGACACGTCCGTGACCAGAGTTGTAAATCCCTAAATATTTCAGAAACAAAGTTGATGCTACAATTGGTGTTGTGATTATTAATTAATAATTCTAACACTGCGAAATTTTTTATAATATGATGTGTACATTTTTTAATGGCTGCAAAGAATATTTGTCTTGAATAAAATTTCACGGAAATTTTCCGGAATAAAATGGAGACACGCGATTGATGCATTTCGAAATGCATTTCGAAATGCATCAATCGGAGGACCGCTAATTCTTTTTCGCATATTCCCACAATTTTTTTTATAGAATATGCGGTATCAATCAGAAGCTACTCAGAACTTTACACGTCATTTACAATCGCCACGGGTTATTATTATTAAATCACATCTGCAAAGCAAACCGTACTGTGTAAAGTTTGTATCTTAAATTAATGGGGATTTACAGCTCTGTCCGTGACCAGCGCTGTGAATTTTGCTTTCGACCACGCCCGACGTCTGCCCGGCTACAATTGGTGTTGTAATTATCAGTTAATAATAGTAACACCGAGCAATTATAATATAATGCGTACATGTTTCAATGGCTGCAAAGAATATTTGTCCTGAATAAAATTTCACGGTAATTTTCCGGAAAAAAATGGAGACACGCGGTTGACGCATTTCGAAAGTTACGGAGGACCGCCAATTTTTTTCGCAATTTCCCACAATTTTGTATAGAAAATGCGGTATCAATCAGAAGCTACTCAGAAGTTGACACGTCATTTTATAATCACCATGGGTTGTTATTATTATTAAATTACACCTGCAAAACAAATCGTACTGTAACGTTTGTATCTTATATTAAGGGGATTATTAATTTGAAGTAGCACTTTTTAATACGAAATAGCATTTTTTATACAAGAAATGTCGTTAACTAAATCTACTCCAGCTTCCTCTTAATGAGAATTTACAGCTCTGTCCGTGACCATCGCTGTGAATTTTGCTTTCGGCCACTGAACTCTGAACGTTTGCCTGATTTTCCAGCTGCTGGTTGCTCTGGACTCCGGGGGCACCCGGTGAGCTAAAAGCACAAGGGGAACCCGGCTGTCGGGTTGCTCGGCATCCTGGAATATTCGGTTCGGCGTGGACAAGCGGAAAATGGGCCGGGATTTGGCCGGGATCGAGTGGAGAGCCCGGAGACTCGATTAACGAGAGTCCGAGAGGCGACTGGACGATCGATTTCCATGCGCAGCTTCGCGGCGACTTTGCCGAGCTGAGAGAGTAAGAGAGAGACGGAGATGGAAGGTGGTTAATGTAGGGTAGGTAGATAGGTGGGCATAACTCCTCGAGATCTAGTTTAGATAGTGTTGGACTGCTCCGGTGGTGATGCTGCCGATGTTGTTGCCGCTGATGCTGCATACGAAGAACTGGACGGGCGAGCAGCAGTCTGTTTGCTCGCTGCGAGACGAGATCCGAGAGACACAGACGTGCGATGCAACTCCGGCTATGGGAACTGGAGCAATTTCATGCTCCACGCGTTTTTTTTTTTTTTTTTTTTTCGACGAAGGCGAGTCATGGGCTGAGCAATCGGCGATTCGCGAATTAATGGGGAATAATTTGTTCGGTTGACATCGGAGGAATTAATGGAGAAATCTGTTTTTTATTTTCCATTTTTTGTTTTTTTAATTTGATTGCTGGTAGGATTGCTATACGTGTTTTTGCGCGCTTTGTGGGTCAGACGGTTGTGGTCGTGATTTGTGGATTTTTTCATCGACGAACGAGCTACGACTGCCCACCGATTGGCAATTTTTGGAGTAATACAGTTTTTCGTATGGAAAGGTACAAAAAAATGTTTGGCTCGATTTGGAGCAATTTCGTGCTTCACGTGTTTTTCTTTTTACCTCAACGAACGCGATCCATGGGCTGAGCAATTTGCGATTCGCGAATTAATGGAGGAATAATTTTTTATTTCTCGAATTTTGTTCTTTTTTAAAAAGTTTGTTTGGCAGATAGAATTACTACATGTTTTCGCGCGATTTGTGGGTCAGACATTTTTTTTTTTTCGATTAACCAGCCGCGACTGTCCGATTGGCAATTTGCAAATAATCAATGTTTATTTGTTTAATGGAAAAGCAAATTGTTGCTCTGTTTCTGGGTTATGCAAATGTATTGAAAGGGCAGATCATTTCGATTTTCAAGTTTATTATCTACATTAGCGAGATTATTGGTTTTTTTATTTATTTTTTTTTACGTACGTGGGCCACACTATTTTTTATTTGTTTGAAAAAAGGAATGAAATACATTTTAGCACGTTTTGTGGGTCAGTCATTTGCGGTCGTGCTCTGTAGATTTTTCATCCGACGAACGAGCTGCGACTGTCCATCGATTGGCAATTTTCGAACTGCCAATCATTTTTTTTGTTTTTTTTTTCGTTTTTGCTTCAATGGAATCGCATTTTTTCGCTCTATTTGTGGGTTATGCAAATGTATCGCCACGGCGCGCATTTCATCTCGATTTTAATGGCCGCGGATTCTCGAGTTTAATCAGTCTGCTTGTCGGCCCGAGTGGGCGCGAGAATTTCGTCGAAGTGAAAATTCCCGGTGCGTGTCAGCCGCGCCTGGCCGGCTGCCGAGTTCGGACCGGGTGGGCGGACGCGGCCGGCAGTAGTCGCGATGCGTTATCGATCAGACGCGAATAATCGGTTATCCGACGCTCGCGAATCGCCGGACGCGCAAAAGTAGCGTTCGATTCCGCTAATGCGCGAGCTGCTTCCGTTCGCCTTCGACGCGTGGGCGCGATCGAGGCCAGACTGGCGTCATTCGGCTTCCACTTAACGACCAAGTTTACTCATTTTAATGTCTTCACAAACATATTCACAAAAATCACACCACATTATTTTTGAAAAAAATGTCCAATGTTTATCGAAAGAAAAGTGTCTCAAAAAATGTTAGACATTATTACAACGATTTTTTTTCTGATTATTACTGAAAGAAAAGTGTCGAAAAAAATTACAAAAAAAAAAGAAAAAATCTCTGCTTTTAGTTATCATCGACACTAAAAAATATCCAGGTTGACCCAGCGTCGAATATCCCATGTTAAATAATTCTTGCTGTAGTATTTACAAAAAGTGTTATACATACAAAAAAAAGAAAAATTCTAATCACCATCGAAAAAAAATTACCAAAATATAAAAAAGAATGAATTATATAAAAAATTAAAAAAATAACCAAACAAATATAAAAAAAATGTACCAAAATAAAAAAATGACCAAACAAATATAAAAAAATGTACCAAAATAAAAAATAACAAAAATAATCAAATAAAAAAATAACAAAAATAAAAGAATAACCAAAATAAAAAAAATAATAAAAATAAAATAATCTGTTCTAATTATGATTGACAATAAAGAAACGTCAATGCCCACTCAGCGTCGAGCGTCCCGTGCACAAATCGCTGTAAAATCGAAATCGGAAATCGATGCGAGGGAACGAATAAAAATCGCGTATACTGCACAGGGGTTCATCGCACTCGAGGCCACAGCTGAAAATCGAATAACCCACGGTGGAGCATAATGGAAGAAAAATCCAGTTTCCGCGCTGTCGTTCAGCCGACAAGTGCGCGCGAAGGTCTCCGGGAGTGACTTAATTATCCGCGTATTCGACGCCGGAATGCGGGCATCTGGTTGAACGGCTCGATAATCGTTTCTCGCGCGGATCGGCGAAGAATCGGCGGATTGCGCGACGCAAGAATCGGGGAATGCAGTTCGCGACGACGACGACGAGGAGGACAAGGACGACGACTCGGGCCGGCGCGAGCGCCGCGACCATTCAAGCGGACAGATAGAATAAGTTTCCTCGTTCGATATCACGCTCGACGGACCATCCCGCGCGCTACTCATTTCCACTCGCGCGTGGGAGTTGAATAGCGGGCGAATCCCGCTTCGCGAGAGAGATCCGCACTGATGCAACACGTCAAAGCCACGTCCGTGGAATTCCATCTTCTTCCGCGTTTTCTTCCCTCGCCGAGAGGAGATAATACGTTTCATGAGCTACGTGGAAATATTCTACGTGCAACTGGAGTGTGATTCGAGTTCCTTTTTTTTTTCTCCCCCTGCGCGTGAAAAAAAAGGTCACCTTTGCACCGTCATCGACGCTCGCGGCTGATCGATGATTTCGATGATTTTCGCGCGAGAATTCGGCGCGCGAATAATTCCGGCAATTAGCGTTTGACGATTTTTTTTTAAAATAATTAGTCGACCGAATGAGCCATGAATTATCGTAGGGAGGCGAATTAACGACGCAAACGTGTTCGAATTGTTTGTCCGTGCGACCCAATTTAACCGCGAATTTTGCGTACCGCGAAAATAGTTTTGGCAAACAATTATGCGACCAACGGACTCGCGCAAATGTTGCGCATTAATTAACGAAGAAATACGGGACACCGAGTCGAGCCTAATGGCTGGATGAACGGGCAGCAAATAAATAACTGAAATTGTGTTTCTCTCAAACGATTCGCGAGGAAAGAACAAGTGCTAAATTTACCTCTACGGTGTTTTATCGCGAATTGTAATTTTATTTCGATTGCCATCCCTGATTGTGGCAAAGTCTTTTGTTGTGCACAATACATTTTTTCCTTTTCCACCGCAGCTAATTTAAACTTCATTTTGCGCGATTAACCCACTCGAGCGAGAATAAAAATACGTCGATGCAGCTATAAATCACCTTTGTGAAAAAAAAAAAAAAAAAAAAAAAATGGAGAACCTGTGAAGCTACCACGAATTAGCAGAAAACATCTATCTCCGAAATTAATTTATCGATCAATTGTACAACCAATTGACTAACCCGTTTCGCACATTAATTAACGAACAATTATTTATTTAACGAACAATTTAATTAGCGAACGCCGAGTGGATTCGCTAATTGCCTCTTAATCGATTATATCAAGGAATCAACAAGCACTAAATTTACTTTTCCGGTATCAAAACAATTTTTTTCCATTGCAACCAATTTTAACTATACTTCACTGGATTTTGCGGGATTAACCCACTTGAGTGTGAATAAAAATACGTCAACGTGGCTATAAATCACCTTTGCGCGAGAAGAAAAAGGGAAAAAAATCGGGAGAACCTGTAAGGCTGCCACGAAGTAGAAGAAAAAATGTTTTTTCCGAAATTCATTTGTCAATCAATTGTACGACCAATTGACTCGTGACTTTCACATAATAAATAACGAACAATTTAATTAACCAACACCGAGCGAGCCCGCTAATTGCCTCTTGATCAACTATCAAAGAATCAGCAAGGACTAAATTTACGTCTCCTGTATCAAAAGCAGCCGATTTTAACTCCACTTCGCTGGATTTCCCGGGATTAACCCACTCGAGTGGGAACAAAAATACGTCGACGTGGCTATAAATCACCTTTGCGCGAGAAGAAAAAAGGGGGAGAAAAAAATCGGGAGAACCTGTAAAGCTGCCACGAAGTATCAGAAAAACATTTTTCTCCGCAATTCATTTGTCAATCAATTGTACGACCAATTGACTCGTGACTTTTGTACAATAAATAACAAACAATTTAATTAACTTGAACGATTATCAACGAATCAGCAAGCACTACATTTACTTCTCCGGTATCAAAACACTTTTCTTCCATTGCAGCCAATTGTAACTCTACTTTGCTGGATTTCCCGGGATTAACCCACTCGAGTGGGAACAAAAATACGTCGACCTGGCTATAAATCACCTTTGCGCGAGAAGAAAAAGAGGAGAAAAAAAAAATCGGTAGAACCTGTAAAGCTGCCACAAAGTAGAAGAAAAACATATTTTCTCTAAAATTCATTTGTCAATCAATTCTACGACCCGTGACTTTTGCACAATAAATAACGAACAGTTTAATTAACCAACACCGAGCGAGCCCGCTAATGGCCTCTTGATCAACTATCAAAGAATCAGCAAGTACTAACTTTACTTCTGTATCAAAACACTTTTCTTCCATTGCAGCCAAATTGAACTCCACTTTGTTGGATATCCCGGGATTATCCCACTCGAGTGGGAACAAAAATACGTCGACGTGGCTATAAATCACCTTTGCGCGAGAAGAAAAAAGAGGAGAAAAAAAAATCGGGAGAACCTGTAAAGCTGCCACGAAGTAGAAGAAAAACATATTTTCTCCGTAGTCGCCCACGCCTTCGTATTCTTTGTTCCCGATCCGCGAGGCGAGTTCAGCGACGACTCGGCGTGGGCGACGTAAGCCAAGTCGTGTCGCGCGTTCAACCGCGTTCAATTGCTTCTGCGGCGCACTCGTTGGTCTCATGCATCAGACTCGTGGCGCGGTGTGCAGCATCGCGGTGAGACTATTTACAGTGGAACAGAGAGCGGTGCGCGCGAGGCGCGGGAACGAGACGAACGATACCACAAACTCGGGCGAGTCAGCACGTGCTCCTATTTACCGCTGGAAAAATCCGCGTATCTCGCGGGCGCTACAGCTCTGCGTATTAGCATACCGCGCAAATTAATGGATTCAATTAAGTGCCCGTAACTCGGGGTTAAAGACTGATGGCCGAGATTTGATTTCAATGCGTCGCGCGCTGCATTAAATCTCAATTATTTTTAGCCTCGAGGTTTAAATTAAATCTCAATTATTTTCAGCGCCCGAGGTTTTAATTAAGTCGCAATTATTTTCGTAAATCATTGGAATTAGATTGAATCGAGTTCGCGAATGAATTTATTTTTGGCAACGGCAATTGTGTTTTTTTAGGCGACTTTTTTTTCCTAAAGTTATACGAGTCGAGAATGATGGGCGATTAATGGCTGTGATAATCGTTAATGGATTCTATTGACTCGCCGTAAGTGGAGGTTGAAGACTGACGTTCGAGATTCGATTTAAATGATTCGAGCATCGGAATCCCAATTATTTTTTGTGCCGAGATTTGAATTAAGTCGAATTCGCGACAGAATTTATTTTTGACAACGGCCACGGCGTCTTTTTCTGTGATTGTTTTTTCCTATAATTACGAATCGAGAATAACGTCGACAAATTAATGACAATTAATGATAATCAAAGAATGTAAAATTAATGATAATCAAAGAATGTAAAATTAATGGTAATCAAAGAATGTAAAATTAATGATAATCAAAGAATGTAAAATTAATGATAATCAAAGAATGTGAAATTAATGATAATCAAAGAATGTAAAATTAATGATAATCAAAAAAGTAAAATTAATGATAATCAAAGAATGTAAAATTAATGTAATCGCCACTAGATTCCGTAACTCAAGGTTACTAAATCGCGCGTAACGTTAAACCCTAATTTGTTTTCAACGCCGACACGCACACCACATTAAATTTACAGCAAAATTTATTTTCAACAACGGCAGTCGTCTTTTTCGACTCCCGAAGCCCGCGAGCAGCGCAAAATCGAGACGTCTGTCGATGCTAATGTCCCGAGTACTTTGCACATGCAAAACGGCACTTGACTCGTTAGTGGGCGATGAGACATTGTCGCCGCTGCATTGTGCGCGTTTTGAACTTAAAGGCTCGAGCGCAAACGCCGGTGTTAACGAGAAAACTTGTGGGGAGGCAGAGACGAGAGCGAGGGAATTTCGTCGCGAAATTACGAGATGGGGATTATGACAACGAGGAGCCGGGGAGCAACGAACCGAAATTCTAATTAATGGCACACGCGAGAGAAGTTGGTCCACTGATGAGACGCCGCGACGGGAGGACCTCGCGACGCGTTTCCATGTAGCGGCGTGTTTCGCACGTGTATGACAGTTAATAAAATAATATGTAAATTTATATGTATACGATACACGTGTATATAACGCATGTGGGTGTCGCACTGTCGCCGGGTCCTCTCATTATACCGACGGGGGAGAATCTCCGGCGTGTGATGGTTATTGCATCTGGTTAGTCGTTGGTAATACACTGGGCCATGTTGAATAACGTGCACGCGATATTCGAGGGTGATAAAGCGCAACGCGCTCGCCAACGAGAACACGAGAGCTCAAGGCGGACGGATACTTAAGGGCGTAAGACGAGACCAGAGTTATAAATCCTCATTAGTTTAAGAAACAAACGTTACAGTACGGTTTCGATTCTAGGTGTGATTTAATAATAATAAAGTGTGTTATTAAATAATAATAAACTGTGTTATTAAATAATAATAAATAACAATAAAAATAAATAAATAGGGAAATAATAATAAAAATGATTATAAAACGATGTGTGAACTTCTGAAAAGCTGCGTAGATGCCTCGTTTACAATAAAAAAAATTCTGGGCAATTGCGAAAAAAATTCACGATCATCTGTTACTTTCGTGTTGCATCAACGACGTGTCTCCATTTTTTTAGGAAAATAATCATGACATTTTATTCAGGATAAATATTATTTGCAGCCGTTGAAAAATGTACACATATTATAATAACTCCGTGTTACTGTTATTCATTAATAATTACAATTCCAATTGTAACGTCACCTTTGTTTCCGAAAGATTTAGGGATTTACGACTCTGAACGAGACGAGCGTAAAGATTTCGTAAATGCGAATTTGTGGTGAAAAATGTAAACGAGAAAAACATGAATCAAAGTTTTATTCATTCATGTTTTTCAATTGAATTTATTTGGAAAAATAATAAATATGTATTTATATAGTGTAAATTCAATGAAAAAAGGTACATTTATTTTTATTTCCAAGCAAAAGTAATAAATAAATCTTTATTTATATTTATGCCTACGTGAAAATAGCAGACGTGCAGGAACTTGTATTTCGTGGATAATTGAAATGAAATAGTCTAGACGTAATGTCTATAATTATTCGTGTGCAATATGCGACGAGGGTTGCAATTTTCCTAACGCTAATTCCACAGTATTTCACTCCCGACTGCAACCGCTGCTTTATTAGAGCCGATCGCTTTCTGTAACATTGTACGAGGGGTGATGTACTTTCATTAGTGAGGCCGTGTAACATCAACATCGGGGGAAACTCCATTGTGTTACATTAATGTGGGAAGAGATTTGTGCGCAGTGTTATCGAGAAACACGCGATCGTAATTGTGGCGATCGAGATAATTCAGTGCAAGCTGCGGGAAAAAGCAATTGTTTTCTTGGAAAATTCGCTTTTGTTCCTCAAGGTGATTCAGACACCTTTTTAGCAGGTAAAAAAATTATTATTCTATGTGAAAGAAGTATAAAAATACCAGAGCAAAAAAAAACAACAAGTGGCCCACGAAATGCATCCACGACTCATTAATTCCCAAGTAAAAAGTGAGTGAAAATCCACCTCACGTTCCATCATCGTAAAACATATTCCTCAAAGTGATTCAGGCATCATTGAACCGATGAAAAAGGCCTCAAATAAAAATGATCGTTCGTAAGAAATAAAATTATACCATAAAACGCATCCAGGCGTCGCTGGTCCCAATTGAAAAGTGAATGAAAATCGACCCTCAATCATCGACCCAAGCTGACCTCCATTAATCCCCAGTTTCTTCCCATCAAAGCCATACAGGTAATTAATAAAATAAAACAACAAAAACAAACCAGTTGAAAAACAAGCCTATCAATCCTACCATAAACTGCACATCCAGGAATCACTGCTCCCGACTGAAAAGTGAATGAAAATCGACCCTCAATCATCGATCCAAACTGACCTCCATTAATCCCCAGTTTCTTCCCAACGACATAAAGTAATAAAACCAAACCAGTTGAAAAACAAACCCATCCTACCACAAACTGCATCCAGGAATCACTGCTCCCAACTGAAAAGTGAATGAAAATCGACCCTCAATCATCCTCCCCAAAACCGACCTCCATCAATCCCCCATATATTCCCCACAACGATCGCCATGCAGGTCATTACCGCTGATTGGATTTCGAAAGTTTCCTCACGCCGGACTGTATGACGAATAACTTTCATCGTTGAAAAATCAGCGATGTTACAAGCGCCGAAGAAATTTGATTGTCTCGCGGTTAATGTGGGAAAGGATTTACGGCCCGTTCGGCTCCTCGCGGGTACATCGAGAAAGGTAAGATTATAATCGTGCCGGCCGAGTGAACCGCAGCAGCCGAGCGCGCGGATCTCGCGCGAGGCCCGGGTAAAGAGAAGGACGAGCAATCGATCATCACACGAGTTTCCACGTGCTGCTGCTGCTCGGTCGGCGGGAGTAGTCGCGTTGCACTCGAGTCGCGGCGTACGCTGACTTTCCATCGTGACTCTGCGAACGCCGTGTGGCAGCGTTCGGAGCGTCGCGCCGCTGGACGCCTGAAGCGCGCGAGTTTCCCCCGCGGCGCAAAACTTTTCCTCGTTCATTTCCCGGCATCTCCCGGCCTCTCTCTATGTGTGTGTCCGTGAGTTTCCCCTTCCGCGGGCTGCCGAGGAAGTTTTGAGCGGCGAGAGAAGCTGCGTCGCGAGGCGAACGAGCGATACTGGAGCAACGAGCCTCGCTGTACCCGGCGAGAACTCTCGGTGCCTGCTGCACGCCTCGCCGCCTTTCTCTCTCTCTCTCTCTCCCGAGCGCGTTTTCCTCTCCACGTCGCCGCCTCCTCGTCCTCTTTCTCCTTCTCCTCCTACGGATTTTCTCGAGCGTGCTGAGACTATCCGCTTCTTCGTCGACCACCCGGGGGAAGCGCGTCGGGTGCTGCTGCTGTCTTCTGCTCCTTCTCCGTTGCTGCTGCTGCTGCTGCTGCTGCTGATTTCTGCTCCTTGTTTGTTACTCTGCAACTCATACTGTTGGTGTTGCTCTTTCTCTGTTGCCGTTGCTGATGTCTTCTAGTCGTTCTCTGCTGCCGCTGCTGCTGCTGCTGCTGCTGATTTCTGTTCTTTCTCTTTCTCTGCTGTTGGTGCTCCTGATTTTTGCTCTTTCTCTTTCTCTGCCGCTGCAGATTTTTGCTCTTTCTCTTTCTCTGCTGCTGCAGATTTTTGCTCTTTCTCTTTCTCTGCTGCTGCTGCTGCTGATTTTTGCTCTTTCTCTTTCTCTGCTGCTGCTGCTGCTGATTTTTGCTCCTTCTCTTTCTCTGCTGCTGCTGATTTTTGCTCTTTCTCTTTCTCTGCTGCTGCTGATTTTTGCTCCTTCTCTTCCTCTGCTGCTGCTGATTTTTGCTCTTTCTCTTCCTCTGCTGCTGCTGCAGATTTTTGCTCTTTCTCTTTCTCTGCAGCTGCTGATTTCTGCTCTTTCTCTTTCTCTGCTGTTGTTGCTGATTTTTGGTCCTTCTCTTCCTCTGCTGCTGCTGATTTTTGCTCTTTCTCTTTCTCTGCTGCTGCAGATTTTTGCTCTTTCTCTTCCTCCACTGCTGCTGATTTTTGCTCCTTCTCTTCCTCTGCTGCTGCTGCTGATTTTTGCTCCCTCTATTCCTCTGCTACTGCTGCTGATTTTTGCTCCTTCTCTTTCTCTGCTGCTGCTGCAGATTTTTGCTCTTTCTCTTCCTCCACCGCTGCTGATTTTTGCTCCTTCTCTTCCTCCGCTGCAGCAGCTACTGCTGCTGAATTTCCGCTCTTTCTCTTCCTCCGCCGACGCCGCTGCGCCTCTACTCTAGCGCTGTGCAGTAGTACTTCGAGAGAGTCCCAAGGAGAAAGAGAAAGAGCATGCCGAGGACACCGCGAGACAGAGAGAGGGAGAGGAAGGAAGCGAGGAGGGAAGGAACTCTCGTTGCGAGGAGAAACACACCGCAGCGACGATGACGATGACGACGACGACGACGACGACGAAGACGACGAAGACGACGAAAGCCACGAGCCTAGAGGATTCAACCGGTAGCCGGAGGTTTCTGGTTGGCTGATAAGTGGGACTAGCGGGGACTCATAGGCAGGACCCCTCCTACGAGAGGCCCCAGTCGTACTCGAACCCCGAAGACAACCGCGGTTTACAAGACACACGGTTTTATACGAGTGCGCAGCGACGACGTCGACCGGGAGCGCCACGAGGACAAGGCCGAGGACGGAGTCACCTAACTCTCAGCGACGTCACCGAGTTTTGCGTGCGCCACACGCGCTTCGTCAGGTGCTCGTTTGTTTGTTTGTTTTTTTTTTTTCTTCGAGACGCGTAATTTTTTTCGCAACGCGGTTCGCACGCTCGTCGCGCTTCTGACTTTCCTCGGGTTCGACTTCGGGTTGCGCGTCTCAGTGACGACGTTTTTTGTTGGATCTTCGAGATTTGGTTTTGTACGACGAGGCTGAGCTACTGTGATTCTGCATTTTGTTCGAGAGCCGCTGAGGACAACAGGTATGGTTTTTTTTGGATGGTGATTTTTTTGGCGGGAGTGACGTTTTTTGTGGGGTGATTTTGAGAGGTTTTGCTGGTTTTGAGTTTGACGAAGTTTTTGTGGGATTTTGTGGATGGTTTGGAATGTTTTTGTTTGTTGAGGATTCAAGTTTTTTTCAAGTTGAAATAAAGGGGTTATTGATGGTTAGGGAAATTATTGTTTGCGGGGATTTTGGTTGGAAATTGATGCGGTGCTCGTTGAATGATGCTCGGAATGTTGGAGACATTTTTGACACGCGAAAGATTGTGACAGATGAATTCGAAGGCAGATAGACTTTTCATTTTTATATGTAGCTTTATCGAAATCGTATAAATCAGCTGATAATCATTGATGGTTTCTCGTTGATTTATCTTTCAATGCATAACATGAATTATAAACATTAGAATCCCGGAATAAAAAAAAATAACCCATGAAAAATCGTCAAAATTCGGGCAACAAATTATTCCAATTCCGTTTTTATTTTTTATTTTTATTTAAAAAATACTGTCGAACTCTCGAACATTTTTCGACAATTTACGACTGGATAATTCGAATCAAATAATTCCAACACATCCGGTCCTCGACAATAACCCCCAAAAGTGTCTCCCCCACCAATTTAAATATCCTCAATTCTCTCGCCCAACACAAAAAAAGTCCATCCCCATTTCCCCATCCCGTTCAACGGAATCTTTATTATCCTCCCGCCTCTCCAAGTGACTCCGCCATAATTATTTTTCCGCGGTGGAGTAAATAAAAATTCATATCTGCCAGTTTATGAGATAAAAGAAACAAGTGGTGAAAAAAAAGTTCACCGCGGTTTCCGCTCCCATTTTATGAGATCCCCCCCATTATTATATATTTCTTCGTGCTTTTCGCAATTGTGGCTCCCCGGTTCATTATTTTCCTGCGGCGAGGAGACGAGCGAGAAAATAATGTCGAGCGCGTCTTCTCGTCCTCCCCTCGTCGCCCCCCCGAAACGAACTGGTTTTCTTTGTGTACGCGCGCGCGTTGCACTCGGTCTAAAGTGTCCCCGCCATCGAGTTACCCGAGTCTCCCCCGAGGTGACGAGGATTGCCGCGTAACGAAAGTGTTCGAAAAGACGCGCGGTGAAGATTGTAACGTCATTCCGTTTGAGATATCGTGCGTGTCCCGGAGTTTGATTGCCCCGGGAGTCGCCGAGGACTGCGCGAGACACACAAACAGCTGGTTGGGTGCCGCCTATATATATATATATATATATAGGGTAAGTGCGGGCAAAATGGGACACATTTTTTCAGTTCCAACTATTTCTGCGGGCAAAATGGGATTTCGTGAAAACCGCGTCTATACGACCCAATTCAACGCATGTAAGCGGAATATGAAGATTTTTAACAATTTTGAGTGTTTTAAGCAATCTGGCCTTTGAAAAGTCACTTTGAAAAAAAAAAAAAAAAAAAAAAAAAAAAAATCACAATTTTTTTTTTTTTTTTTCAATATAACCGTTAAGGGCATGTGAAATACCGACTGCGGTAATAAAAACTGTAATGAATGTTTTTTACGCATATTTGCATTTACAGCTAAAAGAAGAAATTCATTCCCTGCACTGGTGAATTCCGCAGGGAATGAATGTCTTCTTTTAGCTCTAAACGCAAATATCTGTCAAAAACGTTAATTACAGTTTTTTATACCGACTGAGCTCGATGTGGATGTTTCACATCCCCTTAAGGAGTACCACTAAGTAAAAAAAACACGAATTTACGATTTTGGGGGTCTGTCCCATTTTGCCCGCACTTTTTTTTTGCCGACGCCCAAAATTGATGGTTGGAATCGAATTTTTGGATCAAAAGCAATCGAAGTACACTTTTGTTTTCGTCGTAAAACCATTTTTTGCTTGTGCGTCCCATTTTGCCCGCACCTCCCCTATATATATATATGTATGTACCGCATGTACTACGTATATATAAATGTACGTACAACGGCGAGTCGCATCGCAATTGCGACGGTGCGCGGAGGCCGCGAGAGCGTGACAACCGGCACGAGCCCCATCCATCCGCACGGTCGATGCCGACGACGACGACGACGCCGACGACGACGACGCCGACGCCGCGGGGCACAAACGCACACTCGTCGGATCGCAACCACTTTTTCTCGATGAAAGCGACTTGCTGCGTCGAACATACGTGACGACGTTTACTCTTTCACAATTACTATTACGACAGATAATACTCGCGCGACGTCTCGCGTCCCGCGATGCACCTGGCGACATTCCGCGCCGTGAGGTTTTTTTTTTCTCTCGCCGCCTCTTCTCGCGCGCCGATTTCTTTCTCCCCGAGCTCGATCGGTTTCTCCTCGCGCGCACCGGACGAGGGCGAGTCGTTTTAGCGCGTAGAAATTATTTTCCGAAGTCTCTTCTTTTGTTGTTGTAATAACGAATGGATGTAAAAATGTGAAGAAACTTGAAAGGGAAAAATGGATGAAAAGGGAAGACAATTGAAAGGGAAAAATTGATGAAAAGGGAAAAAAATTGGTAATTGTTTTTGCATTAATTATTGGGTTTAGATTTGGTTGGCGGGCATGAGTGAAATTAATGCTCGACGAATTATCCACTAGGAAACATTGGAAAATTGCGTGTTGCGGTAATATCGTTATTCTGCATGGATGATTTCTTTTGATCGTAATTCTGTGATCCTAACTGTAGTAACGATGAGTGATTAATATGTGATAAATGATAAATGACTAAACGATCAACATTTGATAAATGATTAAACGATTAATGTTTGATAAACGATTAAAAGATTCATATTTGATAAACGATTAAATCGTTAACATCTGATAAACGATGAAACGATTCATATGTGTAAACGATTAAATGATTAATATTCGATAAACGACTAAAATGTTTGCTAAATGATTAAATGACGAACATTTGATAAATTGCTAAATTATTAATATTCAAAAGTCGACGATGACTCTGAAATCGGCAATGAATTTCCTTCTGTCCAAAGCCCCAACCGACACATCGCTAACCTCACGACAGTCACCGCATGGAAATATTTATATGTAAAATATATCTCACCAAAAAGTTGTATATGCCACATATATGTTGAATATAAAAATATATGCAACATATATGCAACATATAGAACTTTTAGTCGACATATATTTCATATATAAATATTTCCATGTGGGTCACCGTAGTTCACAATTGCAATTTATCTGAGCAATATTCCAGCGCCAAACCGAATCGAACTGATTTCATCGGCGTACATTAAATCGGCTCTTGCATCTCGACTAATCGTGTTTCCAGTTGATACAACGCGTATCCTGCTTCCCGGTGTCTCCTCCAGCGCCGCCTCGCCCGGTAGCCAAAGCTCGATCCTCTAATGACTCGCTAATACCGGTACGACATTCATAATTGCGCGGACCAGTTCGAAAGCCGCGCGGCAACGCCGAGCGTCCGTATATGAATCAAGTTAGCGAGTAGGCGGCTCGCGCCGCGCGTTCCGTACCTGTCATAAGCGGTACGAAGACGCCAGTCGCCGAGTCGCCGACTCGGCGCGCCACGGCCTTGCCGATCCTCGGACGCTAACTAGATGCGCAGGAACAGTAAAACATGCGGCCGACTGCGATGCGTCGCTGCACTACCGGATGACCCAAATATGCAAAACCACATTTTAGCGTCGCGTGCCGGACGATACGTCGCTCCACTTAGCCGCCCCGCGACTCGTTCGAATTACTCCAACCTTTATTGCGCGCGGCGAAAAAAATATTTGTACAAAAAAAATAGATAGAATATTCGATTTTTTTCAATAACACATCATTGCATTTTGGTTTCCTCGCCGCCCAAAAAATATCTAAAAAAATTATAGTTGATGTGGTTTAATAAAATGACTAAACTGCATAAATTTGAATCTTTATTTTTACAAAAATTAGTCATCTCAGCAATTAATGAAATAAATAGAGGTAATCCTTAGAAATATTTAAAAAATTATTATTTAAAAAAAATGAGTCATCTCAGCAATTAATAAAATAAATAGAGGTGATCCTTAGAAAAATTTAAAAAATTATTATTTTTAAATAAGGATATTATTTTTTTAAATGAGTCATCTCAGCAATTAATAAAATAAATAGAGGTGATCCTTAGAAATATTTAAAAAATTATTATTTTTAAATAAGAATATTATTTTGTTTTAATGAGTCATCTGAGCAATTAATGAATTAAATAGACGTAATCCTTTAAATTAGTCAATCGCCGAACGTCCGAAGTTCCGCTGAATTTCATTGTTGATCTCAAACAGTTAGACCAACATAAAAGTGCCATTTCGCTGCAAAACGATCCACTCGTCAGTTTAATTTACGATCTCTCAGTCTCATCAGCCTCCAACCACCAAACAATCCGCCGACTTCCGCAGGGACATAAACGCTCCTCGCCTTCTTCTCGCCTCTAATAATCGGCGCCCGTCTCGCGAGCGTTATTTTTCCGCGCCGTGTGATCGGCTTTTCCCACGGGAATCGAAGATCGCGGGGCTCGCGTTTTCCCCGCCTCGCTCCATAAAACTGCTCGAATTTCTCGTGGCATGTCGAAAGTGCTCGGCCGCTGCCGGTTCTTCTGCCGAGTCGCGGCGCGCGGCCGAGCGTTGGCTGCATAGAGCCAGGTAGTCCGGTCTCGGGGCGAAAAAAATGGCGTTACCGTTAAGGGAGCTCGCGCGCGGAGTGTACGAAGCGCGCGCGCGCACGAAGCTGAAACTTGGTTATTCTCTTTTCATCGCGCGCCTTTCGCGCTCGGCCTGTCCCGCTCGCCCGATCTCACTTCCTCTTTCGCGCCGTCCCGCTCGCTCACCGCCCGCCGCCGCTCGTCGCCTCGCCGACGCTCCGCGCACTCCACTTTGCGCTCTACGTGGCCGCGAGCGCCGTTCTCAAGAGCTGCCCCGCGGAAACTAGAGCCGAATACGACAAAGAGGAAAGTCTTTGCTTCGCCGAGGCTCTGCTGAGGCTCGCGCGCCGAGCGAACCGTTCGCAACTATTCCCAAGTTCAGCTCTTTCTCTCTTTCTCTCTCATTCCTTATATTTATTTTTATTTTTATTTTTATTATTTATTGTATTTAGTTTTATTAGCTTCATTTATTTTATAGCCTACTGGGTAAGCTTTTATAGCTTACTTGATGCAATAAAATATATTAAAAAATCGTGAAAATAATAAAGTTAAAAAAAAAAAAATCGTGAGAATTGTCGCGTTTAGAAAAAAGCTAATGGCGAATTCGTTGCGTACGGGCAAAAATACGTCGAGATAAGGTGTTAAATTTTCATTTTATTTTTTTTTCTCTTTGTATGCGTCAGGTAAGCAGTGGGATGTTATAGTGTTATTTATTTTTTTGTTATTGTTACCACTGCCTCCAACACGGAAAGAAATGTTTGGTTGTGACAACTACGTTTTCTGTTTGCTGTACACGCAACAGCTCAAAAATGAGTTGCCTCAACCATATCGAATAATAACCTCAACCATTCAACGTAACCACTCGAATCGTTGGGACCATCATTTGAATCGTTTGAACTTCTATTTGAGCTGTAAGGGAAATAGAATGATCGATTGGTCGTGTGAACTCATTCGTTAGTTACATGGCAGCTGATCTTTTCTTCTCGTGAACTTTGACGAAACTTTAATGTACTGTCGTGGCCTTAGAGGATCCACGATCTTAGTGTCAGTGAAAATACATTCTATTCTATTTTTTTCTATTCTATTTTATTCTATATTTCTCTATTCCGTTATATTCTATTTTATTTTATTATATTCTATTTTTCTCTATTCTCTTCTATTATATTTTATTCTATTCTATTCTATTCTCTCCCTATTTTCCAAGAGGCATGACAAGCTCAAAGTCATACTCGATAAATTTCTCTATTTGCTTCTCGCGGCTCTGAGACACGCGAAGGCAATTTCAGATGTTAATTTTTAACGGGCTGTGAGATCAATTTTCGTCTGTCAATGCGCGCGCGGTCATTAATTCAACACTTCGCGTCGGTGAAACGAATAAATGAAACGAGGCTCGTGTGGACGTTGGGAAGTGGGGTAACCGGGCATTCAGTGGCTAGGTGGAAATGAGAGCTCATTGAGTGATTGAAGACGATGCTGCGGGAGCCGTGGAGAAAATTTAAAAAATAAATAAAAGCGGAAGATTAATGAACGCGATGAGTCGTTAATTGCGAGCCCGGAGAATCTCTCTTGTGTTCGCTGCGGCTCGAGATGCACCGGGGGTTTCCTGTTTTTCCCGCGCAGGACGCGAGCTCGCAGATGCGAGGAGATTGTGGTGCCCGGCAAATTTCCCGGATCCCGCCAGTTTGTTTCATCAAATACGTTCGATAACATATTACCGGATATGATCGGAACGGCGTTTAATCCGCACGAACGCGAGGAAATTCACTTGTAATCGATCTGGTTTTTAGCAATAATCGTAATTAATAAACTTTGCGGGGTTGATCAATACGCGAGGTGGATTCACTGATTTAGCTACGTTATTATTAAACGTCTGAAAATGAACGAAAAAACAAGTTTTCATTTTTTCACACTTTTATTTGATTTTTTTTTTTTCAAAATGTCAAAAGTTGTGATATCATTTTAAATGTTGCAGCGTTCTCGAAAATTGCAGTTAATTGTCAAAAAATAATTGCGGTGTTTTCACCGGCAAATTATTTTTATGCATGCGCAGTTGCAGGTTGAAATTGACGAAAGTGGGAATAACATCGACAGTGGATTCTTGTTTCAATTTAACTCGCAACGCGCCTCGAGGAACTTCGACGCGCCGGGAGAAAAAAAAGCGTTGAAACTAAATCTTAACTGTCACGAGCAAACGAGCGGCGCGTCGCACACGTTCGATTCTCCCAGTTTGCCGATTCGCTCGACGCTTGTCGGGCGCAGCTAACTCGGTTCGGCGTGCGAACGAAATAGCAAATTCAATCGAGGTGGAGAGTGAATGAGTGGATAATGAAGCCCATAGATCGCTTCAGCGTGTTCGTCACGTGACGCTGAGTGTAGAAAACAGACTGGCTGCGTTGCACGAGGGACGTGAACCCAATTGACATTGACAATGTGCGCCACTTCGTGATAAACCAAATAAATAAATCTTCGTGTATTCAGTTCTTCGCGCATTCAGCTGTAATCAGAAGGTTGCAAAATTAATTAATTTCGCGTTGCTCAATGAAACAAAAATGAAATAAAATGCTAGTCGATAATAATAAAATAACAACAAACAATTAAATTGTTCATTTAAGTGAAAAGTTAAGAATGACTCAGCACGATTAGGAACAAAATTTCTAAAATTGTCCACATTTCGAATATTTTATCTTAGGGTTTCATCAATAAATTTTATTACATTTTTTCATTAATAAATTTTACTACATTTTTTCATGAATAAATTTTAGTAAATTTTTTCATGAATAAATTTTACTAAATTTTTTCATGAATAAATTTTACTCAATTTTTTCATGAATAAATTTTACTAAATTTTTTCATGAATAAATTTTACTCAATTTTTTCATGAATAAATTTTACTAAATTTTTTCATGAATAAATTTTACTCAATTTTTTCATGAATAAATTTTACTAAATTTTTTCATGAATAAATTTTACTCAATTTTTTCATGAATAAATTTTACTAAATTTTTTCATGAATAAATTTTACTAAATTTTTTCATGAATAAATTTTATTAAATTTTTTCATCACTAAATTTTACTACATTTTTTCATCAATAAATTTTACCAAATTTTGTCATCAATAAATTTTACCAAATTTTGTCATCAATAAATTTTACCAAATTTTGTCATCAATAAATTTTACCAAATTTTGTCATCAATAAATTTTACTGCATTTTTAAAAATTTCCTTCTTCTGCGATAAATCAGCCAACGACGTAGACAAATAATCCTTCCCGCAAGTCGGAACGAAATTAGTCGTAACCCGGCCTGGGCGCGTGAAATGTGTTCTTTGTGTCGGACACCCGGTACAAGGAGATAATATCCGACATAATGTACGACACGCAACGGGGTCTCCCTACTGCCGATACTTCCTCGCGGTTGACGCTCACGGTGTCTGTGTGCCACTGGGTGTTTCGAACGGTACCCACCTCCATAAATGTAATGTTATGTCGTGAACGAGAGAGCAAATATAAGTCCACTTCTCCCGTGTATCTCGCCGCGGTATTTAGCGTCTCGCGCTCCGCCGATTCGCCGATCGGTAACATCAAATTTGCCGATCGTACATAATCACCGATCGCACCTACATTTTGCAAGTAAATTCACAAATTTCTTAGAAAATACTCGCATTGTCTGAATATTCATACATCTAGCGATATTTAGCGTCTCACGCTCGACCGATTCACCGATCGGTAACAAACAATTTACCGATCGTCACCTCACATTTCGCCCAATTATAAATTCACAAGTTTCCTACAATAAATTAATCGCATCGTCCGAAAACCCGTATAAATAATAAAAATGAAAAAACCATTTCTGGTCATTTCTGATTGCAGGATAAATTCAGTGCCACCGATTTAGTCCCCAAAAGTGAGCCGTGTCACATGGTGCGTTGAGAGATTCCGGGATTTCGGCAACGAGGAGGCTTTTTTCAGGCTCTGGAGAGCAACCGGGACGTCGTGAAACTCACGTGACGATGAAGACTCTGTTAACCACGACGTTGGTGCTGATGGTCGCGAGTGGCTGTCTGGCGCTTCCGCCGAGTCAGACCCAGAGTCGCGGTCCACCGAGGACCAAATCGACGACGCCGATCGCCGGTTCGTCGTCGTCCTCGTCGTCGTCGTCGTCGTCGTCGTCGGCGCCGTCGGTGACGCCGGTCACGACGATCGAGCTGAGGACGAAAAATACCGATCACGCCGGGGGTTCGACCTCGGCGCCGAAGAGACCCGCGCAGACGGCGGCAGCGACACCGGAGGCCGCGGCCTCGACGAGCCAGCAGCAACAGGTGTCGTCCGCGAGTCCCGCGAAGGAGACTCGCGAGTCGCCCGGGAAACTCCGGCCGCAGATCAAACTCACCATGAACTACACGAGCGTCGGCGAGGTGAGTCAACTTTAATTTCATTCATTTCGGCTCCCGAACGTCGAATCGCGCGACGGTTTTACCACCCCTCGCGACTCCCCGCGCAACGTCAGCTGCCGCCGACGGGAATGAGATTTATGCTCCCCATCTCGTTTAGCCGCACTCGTAAACACAGAAATGCGTTGGGACTTTCGCGATCGTGAAGTGGATGGTTAGCCGATTATATACGGTGGGTTGTTTTGAGTTAGAGCGGTGCCTAACCTACATATTTGTCGTAATGAAGACATACCGAACGAACTCCAGTGAGATACAAAAAAGAACGGAATTCCGGCACTTTGCGCGGCAGTGGCGCAATTTTCGTTTTACGCGCGTCGACTGATCAGTCGACAGTAACTGGATTGTTTTTTTTTCTAAGTAAATCAATTTTTTTGGTAGATTAGAAAAAAAATGTCTTTTCTAATTTACCAAATCTACAAGTTTATTTTTTTTTATCAGATATTAAATTATAAAAATATTACTAAATATAACAATTTTGTAACTTTCTAAAAAAAGTATATTAAGAAAAAAAAATGTACCACAGCAGAGACTTTTGAATATAAATTCCGTTTCAATATTTTTTTTTGGTAGATTAAAAAAAAATGTCTTTTCTAATTTGCCGAATCTACAAGCTTTTTTCTTCAGATATTAATTTATAAAAAAATGATTAAATTTAACGATTTTGTAACTTTCTAAAAAAATATATAATATTAAGAAAAAAAATGTAACACAGCAGAGACCTTTGAATATAAATTCCGTTTCAATCTTTTTTTTTGGTAGATTAGAAAAAATGTTTTTTCTAATTTACCAAATCCACAAGTTTTTTTTTATCAGATATTAAATTATAACAAAATTATTAAATATAACAATTTTGTAACTTAAAAAAAAAGAATAATATTAAGAAAAAAAATGTAACACAGCAGAGATCTTTGACTATAAATTCCGTTTCACCTGAGACGTAGAAATTATTTCCACGAAGTCGCAAGAACGAGGTTATTTCTGTTGCGCCTGCAAACAAGCAGACTATCTACGTGCAAACGCGTCAAAGGAATACGAATGACATGTGTGCACCCCGCGTCTCTCCCTCGTTTCTTCGAAATACCGCGAGGGGGGAAAAAAAAGTAAACTGAGAAAGGCAACGTAAACAGCGGGGGAGGACGAAGAACAATGAGCGTTCGCGTTTCATCCGTGAAATTCCCGAGCTTCCATTATCCGCTCCGGCTACTATTGAATGTAATGTATCAGCCTCCCCGCGACCCGACACGCGGTCGGTGTGCTCCACGGAAGCCCGTAACTCACCCGCCGTATCCGGCGAGCACGCGCGCACGTGGATACGGATATCCCGCGGCGAAGGCGCGGAGAGGTCGCCCCCCCCGATGCTCCTCATACACATTTGCCACGAGTCTTCGTGCTCGTCTCGCGCATATCAACCGCTGGTGGCCGCACCTCGATTGCGAGCGCTAATGTGCACTCGTGTGTCGAGCAGCCACTTTGCATCTCAAAGAAAAAACAGAGAGGAAAACACGGGTTCGCCAGTGTACACTGAGAAAGTAGAAGCAATTGGATGGGTCAAATCTGCATTTGCCAATTTTCGATCAACTTTGTATCTAAAACATTTTTTTAGATACAAAGTTGTAAATAATACAAACATTTTAGATACAAAGTTGTAAATAATATAAACATTTTGGATACAAAGTTGTAAATAATATAAAAATTTTGGATACAAAGTTGTAAATAATATAAACATTTTAGATACAAAGTTGTAAATAATATAAACATTTTAGATACAAAGTTGTAAATAATATAAACATTTTAGATACAAAGTTGTAAATAATATAAAAATTTTAGATTCAAAGTTGTAAATAATATAAACATTTTAGATACAAAGTTGTAAATAACATAAAAATTTGAGGGGAAAGAATGTTGATTACTTTTAATGAATTGAATTGTCAATTGATTAATGAATTGCACTCGTGTCTCAAGTAGCCAGTTTGCATTCGCTAACGATCGATGAACTTTATGTCAAAAAATATTTTTTTCAACAAAATAAAAATTTGCAAAAAAGTTGGTTACTTTAAACAAAATGATTCGACAATTAATTTTTTTCGTTCGATCCAACGATACGACCAATCAAGAAGATGGAAGACAGGCCAATAAAAAGAAGGGCTCAATTCGAGCGTCAATTCTTTCGACACGAAAAACCGGTAGATTGAATATTTTTATTCTTCCAAGCGCGGAGATTGAATAAGGAAGAACAAAGGTGGCTAATGAAGCGCGCGCGGGTCGCAGACTTTGACGCCGTAGATCGACCGTTACTGATGTAGAAAGGGGACCCAGCTCTCCACGGATGCTCCAAGTGCTCGGAGGCCGACCGAGCGGGACGCGCCGAGTGGTGGAATCGGATAACAAAAAAGCGAAAAGCAACAAAAAAAAGAACAAACAAATGGGTCGACCTGGAAAGTAGAGTCGAGCGATCGCGCCGCGTGTTGCATCGGTTTTCTCGGGTCGTGCGCCATCGAGTTTGCTCGGGCGACCTCGTACGACGAGCCCAAGTACCAAATACCAAATGCGAACGACTCTCCGCACGATTTCCCATTAATATTTTACTCGATTGCATGAAAACGTTACTAAAAAAAAAAAAAAAATTAAACCGCGACGTAAAACTAACTTATTAGACATTTTCTTGATCGTTAATAACGATCGATAAACCGTGTTTTAAAAAAAATGCGAGATTCGCAGAAATTATCCTTAATTTCATGTCATTTTAACGGTTCTACGCCAGGAAAGCCCAGCTCGTATTCTTCATAATCCTCCTAGACCCACCTGCACTAAGCCGGCTTATCCCGCGCATACAGTATGAGCCTTTCGACGCTGCGGGTTTTACGACGGCGAAACGAGTTTTCAGCGGGCGAAAGAGCGAGACGGACACACGACGCCGGCATTATGAATTCGTTCGATAATGTTAATTAGGCCGCGTGCGTAAGAGGTGAGCGCGTGCTGAGAGTCGCTACGGTATTAAACGTTCGCCATTGGACGGGCCCGTTGAACGAAACTGGGTTGAACTTGGGAAGAAGCAACCGTACGGCTTGCTATACGCCGCGGTCATACGATGCAGTTGTCGATAGACTGCGGAGAGAAAAATATATAAAGAGGGGGAGAGAGGAAAAAAATAAAATAAAATAAAAAGAGGAATCAAACTAGACTCGAATGCCGAAGAAACGCGGCGGAGTGAGAGGAGCCGAGGACGAGAGGAAAAAGATGGCTGCGCGAGAAAAACGGATTTTGCACGCTCGAATGGTCAGCGAAATGGGAGTAACGTATATTGCCCGTTGGCTCTATCGTGTGGCTCTCGGTGGATATCGTGACGGGCGTTAAGGGCGATAGAAAGAACGGAGCCGTCTAATAAAGAGCGGAGGAAACGGCTTCTTGCTGTACGTGTGAACTAACAGTCGTATCAGGAATTTTCTTCGGAGGCGACCGGGTGGATGTCCCAGTGCCGGGTCACGTACCGGTCTTCGTGTGCCCCGATTCTGGCAACGTGGGCAGTGAAATAACGCAACCGACGATTATTCGGTATCAGGAATCTTCTTTGCCTCATTTTTTAATCCAAACAGAATTTCTTAATAAATCAAATCCTTAAAAAATCGGCTTAAAATAATTTGAAGTTTTGCGAATAAACCAAACTGAATTATTCGAAACATAAATTCCTTCAAAAGTTTACTTTATATTTTAATCCAATGAAAAAAATGCCTCAAAGAATCAAACCGTTCCAAACATTAGGCTCACAATAATTTGAACTTTGAGAACAAACTAAACCAACCTATTATAAAAACTGAATTCTTAAAACACGGAAATCTCCGGCGCAAAACGAAGACACGCGAACACAATACGATGAAAAACACACGAAGCATCGTAATTTCTTTCTCACGATTAACCGTGAAGCTCCATCAACAGTTACTGTTCCTGTCGATTGTTCGAAAGTGAACATTTCACACCGCAGGTCGTTGCCATGACGTAATCATTTCGCCTCAGCCTTAAAGTATTAATCAGCTCACTCCAACTACAATCCTCGACCGGTACCAGTCGAAGCGCATCCACTCGATCAACAAATGCGCCACGATCGCCCGGCGTCACTGGTGCATCAACCTGTCGGCGGCTCTCCGAGTACACGAGGCCCCGGCGATGCACGGCATAATCTTGACCTCCGCACTCGTATAATACCCTCCGCATACCACAACATCCGCATCACTGGCGGCCGGTGAATCCGCTTGCGGACGTTGCCCGTACATCCAGAGTCCTTTTCACATCCTACTGTGGGCTCCCTCTCAACATCCTGCGACCTTCCACGGGTCACCCACGGCGGAGAGGCAAAAACTTGCGAAAGTCAAACGTGTTGCGTGTGCTCAACGCCTTCCGATATCCACCGCTCGTTGTTGCTCGGTGAAGAAAAAAAAAAGAAAAAAAAATCGCAGTCGGAGTGGAGGGCAGAGGCAACGCATGTTCCGATATGCGCTACGAGTGCGCTGGGCAGATAAAAAAGGGAGAGAAATGGTGGTGGAAGTGGAGGGCAGAGGGAAAACGCATCGAGCGACGAGCACCTTCGTGCTCGTAAGTGCATGGGCGATGCACATAGCATCCCGTAGCCTTGGTTGCACAGTGGAGAGTCGGTTCGAAGACGAAGAAGAAGAAGCAGAAGAAGAGGGCGAGACCAGGAGAACCAGGGGAACCAGGCGAACCAGGCGAGATCTCGCTAACGCGCCACTAGTGGGTACAACCGATCCGCACGCCTCTCCTGCGCCTGTCCGCTTTGCGTTTTTTGTTCTGCCTCCTCAAGTGTAAAAACAGATGCGAGATATAAGTAGGCAGCAGCGCAAAAGTACACTTTCATGCGTCGAGTCATTAAGGCTGGCGCTGGTCTCGCCGCCGCGGCGCGGGATAGCCTTAATGACCTCTCGCAGGGCTGCATTCGTTTCGTCGTTATCGACCACTCGGGCACCGCGGCGCGCACGCTGTGTGTGCCTACCAGCTGGAAGTACCGGCCCAACGTCGCAGCGCTCCGATTAATAACGCTAACGATTAATGATCGCTGCGCGCGGTCGCGCGGATCCTCGTGGCGCAGTGTTTTCCCCGCTTCCCCGCGATTCAGAACTCCGTGCCCTCGAGATGTATGGCGCGTATGGCTTCGCGGCACGTATATCGCGAACGGCGCTTGCGGGCTGTGATATGGAGACGACCGGGGCGATTTGGCATGCGGTTGGTGGTTAGAATCGCAGAAGTTGTTGAATTGTATGGCACGAATTTGTGGTGGGAGATTCGAAAGCGTGACATTTTGTCGGAGCTTCGGCTTTGTTTTTACTTTTTTTTAACAAAATTAATCATGAGGGAATCTAATTTTCTGAATTTTTTGGAGACATTATTAGTGTCATAAGGGTATCAAATGCTTTTGCCATAAGGGTACCAAAAGGGTTTTGCCATAATGGTACCAAAAGGGTTTTGCCATAATGGTACCAAAAGGGTTTTGCCATAAGGGTACCAAATGCTTAAGAGTAGCAATTGGAAATCCGGTTCGCCATAAATATTTTTCGGGTGGACCAGCCCGGGTACTCTGAAAAATAATCTCTACTCGCAAGAGTGGCGTCTCGCAAAAACGCTTCGATCATTGCGCCATAGAGCCCCGGTCTCATTCGCGACAGCATAAAACGGTCTATCCGAAGATCTCTCCGCGCTGTTTCTCGTCGAGTCAAAAGACTCCGCGAGATATATGCGTACGGAGGATACAAGAGGGAAGAGGTACGCAGAAATAGAGACACGAAAGATGTTAGCTGGATGTATATCCGCGTGTACAGAAGGACCCGTGAGTGGGACCCGCGGAAAAATATCGCGGAGATCGAGAGCCCGCCGCGCGTTCCGCGAGACTCTCCGGGAAATGCCTCGTTCGCCATCGCGAGGCCTGCGGGTCCTCCGTGTACTCCTCTCGTTCTGCGCCTCCTCGTCTCGTTTCAATGTTTCTTCGCCTCGTTTCTATGTACGCGTTCCGCGTCTCCCCGTCTCGTTCCGTGTCTCCTCGACTCATTTCTATGTACGCCTTCCGCGAGTCTCCGCGTCTCGTTTCCATGCACGTTTTCAGTGTCTCCTCGTATCTCCTTCTCGCGCGCATTTTCAGCCTCACCGCGTTCCCCTTCAACGTACGTTTTCCGCGTATCTCCTCGTCTCGTTTCCATCCACGTGTTCCGCGTCCTCTCGACTCATTTCAATGTACGTACGTTTTCCGTGTGTCTCTCCTCGTCTCGTTTCCATCCACGTGTTCCGCGTCTCCGCGTCTCGTTTCCACGCACGTGTAAGTCGCGAGTGCGTTTGGACACGCTTCGACGCACCGAGACGTTATTTACGAGTCTCTTACTCTCTTGCGCTCCTTTACTCATCGTCCATGCGACCAGCGTCCTCCGGTGCTCACTACACGACGCCGCTCGGTACGTATTGCACCGAGCTGCGCGCTTGGAACGCGCCTACGCGTCGGGACCGCGTTGCTCGTTAGTCCGGACTCGCCTAATTATCGATCAAAATCAATCATCGTCTCCCGAGCCAGCGAGAAACAAATTCCTGGGCCGCGCGGGCGCTTCGCAATTTCCCGTCGAACCCCGGAGGATTGGAACTCGAATATTCGCTTCGAGTTAAGAGATACCGCGAGAATGCGAGGGACTGACGGATTTACAATGATCTCCGTGAAGAATTTTCCCGATGGTGACGAAGAAGTAAGACGAACGGAGAAATTCCCACGCGCATGATTAATCAACGACTCTCCGGACTTTGAATGATAATTCACTGAAAGTTCGACGCGAGGAATGTTTCCTCGGCGACTCAATTTATTATGCAGATGCAACGCGAATGGGTCATACGTATTCGATGCATAAATAACTTTTTAGTTGTTGACGCGCAAACTTTGTTAGCGAGGGATTTCCGGGAAATTGTCATAGAGCGAAAAAAGTAATTTGCTAAAAAAAGTTGTTATGAATTTTTTTTTGTTACGTCACTTTTTTAACAATTTTTTGCGCGTTTTCGAAGAAAAAAGTATGGAGTTATTTCGCAAACCTGAAATAAATATCTTGTTGACTCAACGGACAAACGCATTTTTTTATTGACCCTACAAAAACATTTTTCTCTGCGAGATAGCATGCAAAGGAAAGACCGCGGAAATTACAGGAGTTGCGGGAAACTGCAAGTGCATGTAAATAAGCCCCGCCGGTAGCTTTTGCCTCCATATAGTAACATATGTATAGAGTTACACCGGGAGCTCGTATACGTGGTCTCCCCACGAGGAGGAACGCGATATAAATTTACCGGAAATGAAAACGAACGGTGAGAATATATCGTTTCGCAAAAAAAAAAAAAAAAAATGCAGGGATATGAAAACCCGCTGATGGTTCACACGATATTGCAAGTGCTATATCTGCAACGCAGATATTTTCAAGGCAGCGGGAAATACACGAGACGAGAAATCGAGTGGGATAAAAGCTCGAAGGTTGTTGGAAGAGGGAAAAATATGCTTCGTATTTTTGCCCTTCTGTCGTCTCTCAATTAATTTGCCAACCGTGGCTATAAATTCCCAACAAAATTCCCGATCTCTCGCTCTTACTGTATAAACTAGCTGCTGAGTGCAATTTATACGAAGCCATCGCGAGCTCCTAAATCGTTGACGTTCAATGTGGCTACCATAATAGTGGTGTTCGAACTTTTTTCCGATTGCATGACGTCCTTTAGCATTTGCTTATATGGGTGGTAATGGTGCAGCGCTTTATGGGACTGTATAAGCGGGTAATTGGTACAGCAGGAGAAATGATTAGTGGCTGAAATTGAACGGTGGAGAATGGTACACGGCGCCCCCTCATTTTCCTCGCTGGATTAATCCATAGCCCATCGAGCTGTTTGCATTTATAGCATGATGTATCGAGCCTTCTCCATGTACGTCGTATTCAGTGTACAAGAAATAGTCATTACAAGTAAACATATTTTTTATAAGAATAAATCCGGTATGTTCTAGTAGCTAGAATATCTGGTTTGTTTGTTTCATTCATTACAAATTAGTATTTTTTCATTAAGTAGAATAAATCCGGTATGTTCTAGTGGCTAGAATATGTGTTTCGTTTGTTCCATTCATTACAAATTAGTATTTTTTTATTAAGAATAATAAGTCCGGTATGTTCTAGTGGCCAGAATATCTGTTTATTTAAGAAAATCAATACTAATAACTATAAATTAATGGAAAACAAAATTCCCAGAATCGACTATACAGACATTTAAATTTTATAATCATCTGACGAGTGTTCACTTACTTTTCAGCGAAAATTATAACACAGCGAGCGAGTGCGGAAGCCACGGCGAAACGACGAGACCGGTGGCAAAGTTCGTTGACGCGATGCACCCCGCGGCGTAGCGCGCGCGTTAAAGAGTGTAATTCGCGAGCAACTTTTATCTAAAGTGAAAGAGGCGAACGGTAGGAGCAACAATAAGACGGAGGAAAGTTTCGCGTTTGTAACCTACACGGACGTCTGAACTTCGTCGCACGTCCGCCTCGTCGTCCTCGTCGGCGTTGATGACGGTGGAGAAGAGCGTGTGAAAAGTTGACGCCCGGCGCGATCCTAATCGTGCCGGAAGTTTCATCTTGACTGAGCCGCTACCGCGCCGCCCGTCACGGCTTCCACCGGGTTCCTTCGCCGTACCCGAAGTGCCTGACGTAGCAGCAGGTACACACTTTGCTCACTTACTTACTTTCCCGCTTGCTTGACTCGCGTCCTCATGAGCGCAGACACATCGCATCAGGATGTGACCTGATTTACCTACCGCGCGCGCGCCGCTCTGCCTGTCCGTTGCTCTGGGCCCTTGTTACACATATCTGCACACTGATTACACGCTGCAGCGCTTGAAATGGCGTTGAAATGCAGTCTCCTCGCCGTTTGTGTCTTCGTATTTTCACCGACATCGACGTCTTCGGGACGCTCGGTGCTCACTGAACAACCAGATGCATTCCAAAGCTACCGGTCTATCTCGACACTGCTAATAGTCAGCTGATCATTTTTCTCAGCTACCGTAGATTATTTTCTGACACGATAATCACCGATTTAAATTCTTACTTACCGTGGTGTACTGCACGTTTTTGTCGTTCCAACTTTTGTTGATCTAATGTGATCACCACTGGTGCTATCTCTTTCACACTTGCAAAGACTCAGTCGGTATAGCACATTACCATAATTGTAGAATATTGGTAACCAATTGTGTCTGACAAAATAAAAATAGAATAACTTCTGTTTCAGAAGGATTTAATCAAAATAATGGAAAACGATTTCTTTTTTCCAGAGAGAAAAGTTAACATGGCTTTAATGACATTACACAAGTCTTTGGGTCCCGTTTTCACGATCGAGTGATTCGTTTACCGTGTTAACAGCCACTTGGCTGAATGTTTAGTTTGCCTTTCCGTTAGCTCCTCGTTCACACCTGAACTCCGCAATGCGCGCGAGCCCGACACGTGCGAGTTTGCTCATCTCACCGAACTTCCGTTTTCTCTTTCGCAAACAAATATTTAACCTTCCCCGCTCGCAGTGTAAACGACAGCCACGACGGCGCCTCAAGTTTGATTCTAGAACATTCAGCCTTGACACTCACCCGCTGTGCCCGCTGTGGTCTTGTATAGATTGCAGCTGTGGTGTTTGGCCACGTGTAGCTTTGGGCTAGCTGCACAATGCACGTCGACAGCTCCGGGGCTAACCACGCAACACTCGAAACTCCATTTACCGCCAGTACTCAGCCATTGCGGTATACAGTGCGGCCTCAGTTTCGGTGATAAGTCGCCCCAGAGTCATCCACTCTCTGATAACAGAGTTTGAAACCTCCCAACGTTTGTGTTCCATTCTCATCCCGTTGTAAACAAAAATACAGCAAATATTTGACCGCGAACCCTACCAAAAAATGCTAAAGGCTGATTTGTAATTAACGATTCCTGCAAGAAAAATGAAACAAGTAAGACAGTAATGGATGAGTTGCGGCTTGGCAGCTGTGTCCAAAAAAATATCTCTTCACGGAAAAAAAAAACCGTCACTACCATCTATGAAATTAGACTCCTCGTTGGTGTCAATCACGGAAAATTAGAAATGATAAATTATAACGGATCGAAACGATCGCTGCCAGCCCCGAGAGTTCTCCAGTTCCAGCTCGTCGTGATTTTCCATCAGCCTAGTTGCCGCACATTCATGCGGCTGAACTCGCCCGTACCCACGATAGGATGATCACGCGACCGATCGAGGAAGACCAGGAGAGTAAAGTGATTCGCGGAGTCGTAAAATCAGTATTTACGAGACGACGCACGAGCTCGCCAACTCCGACCACATGGACGGACGCATTTTTCCTGCCCCGCCTCTGACGCGGCAAACCCCGCGAATCCTGAATCTATTCATTGCAATCTGCTGCTGTCCCGTCGCCGCGGCAAATATACGGACCGCGTAATATCGCCCCGGGAGAGTAATTAGGTCCGGCTGCCATGGTACCTGATCGCCTCGAGTGCCTCTCAAGTAGAATTCTTATGCTTTTCCGTCTCTCCTCTTCCTCTCTTTCTCTGCTCCTCCGTCCAATCGTCGGTTGATGTAATTTTACGACCCGACTCTGTCAACAGAAACTTCATCGACGGGCACTTTGTCCACGACCGAACGTGCTCAGTGTCGTCCCCACCGTGTCCGTTGTGCACCGACTGACTTCCACGGTTTCGTAATGTACCACAGCTCGGGGACAAAAGTGCCGAGGAAAATGAAAGCAGGAGAGTGATTAATACGGATTCTGCGAGCCCCATAGGAATGCGGAGGTGATATTGAAGAGAGCACAGATTGTGTGCTTTCCGTATGTAACCGAGGCTGTTTTCTGTCTGGTGGAACATTTCTAGCGTTAGATTCGGCGCTAGCCAGACCCGGACCAGGGCCTGCTCAGGGTCCGGTTTTCCTGACCAGGGCCCGACTTGGACCGGTTTTTGTCAGAATTCCTACCAGGGTTCCGGGGTCTTCCGATGAAACTTGCTCGCCGCTGAAAAGGCCACACGGCGGGCGACGTCGTGACGACAGACGCGAGTCTTCCGCCTGGTTTCACCTCGCATTTGCTCCCTCGTAGCCTCAGCGCCTCGTACGTTTGGTCCGGCAGTGGCTGCGCGGTGCATCGTGACTACATTACGATCGAGCTCTATCGCACGCGATGTGCGATAAACTTCTGCGCGCGTATGATACGTCAGCCGCAAGTTTTCAGGAACTCTCGGGAGTAACCGGCAACCCGGGATAACGCACACCGCACATCGCGTACGTGTTCGCCTCATCCGAGCGGCGAGGCAGGTGAAGCGCTGAAACACCGTGTACAGGGCAGCGTGTGATGCAAATCCTGAGAGACAGGCAGGATATGACGCTTCAAGACCATCATCTCCCGGCGAGAATTATGCTGGTGGAGATACGAGGGAGCAGTCCATTTACGAGATAGTGGAGACCACGCGTAACTACTATAAACACCGGCAGCCACGCCGGGATAACGCCAGGTGATATGGGAAATTCCGTGTCAATTAGGCGCGTTTTTGTTGCCGAGAGGTTGGGAAAAATTTAGATTGAAGCTTCCTCTCGGTGTCTCGGCACACACTCGAAGGAATGTTTGAGATCTTGTCTTTCACATTTTTGTCTCTATCTGTTTTGGGGATATAATTTTTTTTTTAATTAATGAAGCTATTTATTCTGGGCGCAATTAAATTCGTTTTAAGAACCGGAGTCACCTAGAAATGATGAACATGTAAGGAATGCGCACATTCCTTTCACCTTGATACAAAAAATGCCACAGAGTAGGCATTAAAAGTGGCGAACAGAAGACATAATATTTTCGCAATTAAATTATCATCAGTGTCTTTTTGCGCGACGTATTCCACGAGCCTCACCCACCTTAATTATCATCAATTTCTCTCGGAAGCTTCGCCAAATAAACGAAACGGGTTGCCAACTTATCGCCCGCTTTCGACGAGGCTTTACAGCTAGAACCGCTTCAAATTATTCATACGCACGGAAAGATATCTGCAACAACAAAAAGAAACGAAACTCGCATGAAACGCCGCGTATCTCTGAAGTCGCGACGACCTACTCAAGGTTTTCCGAGCGACTTCGCCACACTCCGCATCCTCTGACACGCATACTTCTCGTCTTCTTTTCCACATTCTACGCGCCCCGTATTTACGCGCGTCCGCGTCTCCCTCTCGCGCCGTCCCGACGCAATGTGTAAGCGTCGGATTCATTATCGCTGTAGCGAGTTTCGCGAATTTGCATAATTACATAGCGCGGAGCGCGCCGCGACGCACGTACGTAAACCTACACAGCCACAATGTGATGTCCGGTAGCCGTGGGCACCGTCACAAGTTTATAGACTCGCGGTCTCGTGGTTCTTTTTTTTATAGCCCCTCAGCCGAGGAGCATCGCGCTGCTTATTCGGTGTTGGCATAGAAGACGCCAATCAGATATCACATCTCGAGATCTCCCTTCTCGAGGAGTCTTCGCGCCTGAATTAACCCCTAAAATCACTTCCTTGACACGTTACGACTTATTTACTCAGAACCTCGGGTTGGGAGGCTGAGCAATAAATTTGAAAAACACCTACAGGAATTCATACAACCGCAATGTGAATTTGTGTGCGTCCCGGAGGAGCAAAATACCTCATTGCTTATTCGGCGTTGATGGTTCAAAAGACGTCAATCAGAGACCACGATCTCCCTCGTCGAGAATTAACCCCTAAAATCATTCCGCCAACATCTTCGTTCCGATCAAAACTGTTTTTTCACGACTTCGCCCATTTCTGGAATGTGGACGTCGTCATTTTACGACTATTTACTCGGAACCCCAGGCCGATAAAAAGTCACCTACGCAAAGCGACTTCATAGGCGACCCGGAAGAGCGAAATGTCACATCAAATGTCTCGACACCAAAGTTTTGCTTATTCGTCGTTGCCGGTTCAGAAGACGCCTATCTCAGGTTCATCTCCTTCCTCGCTACATTTCACGCCTGAATTAACCCCTCGTAGTTCCTCCAACATCCTCATTCCAACCAAGACAATTTTGCCCAGGCTAGAATCAAGACAACGTCGCCTATTTTCGGACCACCGACGTCACCATTCACGACCGTCTTCGCGGAAATTCGAGGTCGACGTCCAGCTTCGAAAAATAGTTTTTTCGACCCCTCGCACACCGATGACTCGTCTCGAACGTAATCATCAAAGTCTACAAAAGCTTCTCAGTTGCAAAGTGAGCGGGATCCAGCGAGTGGAATCACGACAAGTGTTTTGCACGACGATTCTCTTCAGCCCGAGCGAGCCCCGCACGGTGGGACGAAGCAAAGTTTCTTAATTGCTCAGCCGTGGAAGGTGCGTTGAGACCCGAGTCGTTGAGACCGGAGACGACGACGCACAGAAGCAAAGCAAAAGAAACCCCTCAAACGGATCGCGAATTGGATTAATTAATTGTCGCTCGTCCAATTTAGACCAAGCGGCGCGGGACGAGAAGTCGACCAACCACCGCGTCCTTGAGGCGCGCAGAGTGGACGAGGTTATCGATGAGGCATAATGAATTCGCAATGCAAATGGGGTACCGGCTGGAAGGGGTCTTTCGGTCCGGACTCCGGACAAGGCGATTAACTCACTTTCCCGATGAGTCTCACGGCGGGACTGCGCGCAACACGAAGAGGAGAGTAGCTTCTGCCTTCTGGGTGCTCGAGGGGGCATAACAGAAGGACGAGCACGCTGGATTCGTAGCTCTCAACTCCTCCTACAGCCAAGCCGGGCGTGCATAACGGTACCGGAGTGAAACGAATACGACGAGAGTTTCTCGTTTTCCCAGTGGCGGACTCGCGCGCCCGCCCGCCTTGGTTGGAGATCAAAATCTGGATGAGGAATGCCGGGGCCGGTAATTATCTGATTGCCAAGCCGGGAGAGAAGCGGGATGAGAGCGCCGAGCGTTTACGAGACTCGTGAATAGTTATATATACGGCACGTGTGTGTGGCCGTGTGTATAGATATAACTATGTACGCCATATATGTATGTAAAACGTGGAGTCGGAGAGCTCGGAAACGGACTGACAATGCCCGGGGTTGGTCGCGTTCCGTTGCCAACCTGTCCGTCCGTTTGCTCGCTCCCGCTCGGCGATCGCCTGCGCCGCTTTATATAGCGCAGCAGGAAGCCACAATCGGGAATAATGGGACCGCTACTTCGCTCCGTGGACACCGAAACTCCGGAGCTTTGGGACACGTGAAGGAGTCACGGGGATCACCCCGGCTGATGACACCTGAAGATTGTCTCAGTTTTGGGTCGCGGGGAAGGAAATTCCAGGAGGACTATTTTTGTGAGGCAAAGTCACTTGGAAAGGAAGCTGGAAGGGTTTTGTTTTGAATGCAAGAGTTTCCGTTGGTGGTGAAATTATTTCTGAGGCCAAGGATTATGGGAACTTGGCCTGCAGGATTTATAGGTTGAAGGAATGACATTATCGATGCCTGAAATCCTCAAATGAGGTCTTCGGTTTCTTTCGAATTCAAAGAGTTCACATTGGAACAAAAGGATTCCAGATGTCTCGTTTCAGGTCTCGATGAAAAAATTATGATGTTGAATTTTGCATCGTTGGAATGCAACGAAATTCCGAAAAAAAATTAATTCTTATTAACCCAAATGATGAAATTAGGTATAAAAATCATTACAGAAACTAATTGATACGATGACTTTATACCTAACTTAATCATTTGGGTTAAATTCAGAATTCATTTTTTTTTTCGAAATTTCGTTGCATTCCAATGATGCAAATTTCGTCATGAAAAATTGTTGAACAACCAAATAAGATTTTCAAGTCGACCAACCGAGGTGACATCGAGACGAGGAATAATTTTGTTCCGTCGACCGGAAATATATTTTCCATCTGGTGTCCGGCGGATTTAGACGGAACCACCAATGTTTTTCGCCCATGCGGAGAAGACGACACCGCGAGCCTGAAAATGGAAGCACAAGCGTGGCGATGCACTCACTTTCCGCTCGGCCATTGGGTGCCCCGAGTGCGGGGTATATCACGACAGCAAAGCCTCCTTTGAGCGGAAGCGCGAGAAGTGAGAATGCCGCTGAAACTCGTCGCGCTCGCCGCGGGCTTCGAGCGTTGCCGTCATATATAAAGCTGCAAACTGTTTAGCAGCTCCAACTTCGCGAACTCGGAAGCTCGCTTTTACCGGTTCAATAATTACCCGACAATTATTTCCGTAAGTCTCGACGCGGTTTTACGGTGTCTGGTCATCACTTCAACTCGTGAGAACAAAACGACAAAAAATCCATAACTTGAGCTGCACCCCGCTTAGTTTTCTCCTTGTGGTTTCTGAACCGATAAATTCACGTGCAGATACATTATTATTATTATTCACCTCATCGCAAGAAAAAAGAAGAATAGAATCCACAACTTCAGCTGCACCCCACATATTATTCTCCTTATGATTTCTGAACCGATAAATTCACGTGCAGATAAATTATTATTATTATTCACCTCATCTTAAGAAAAAAAAAATGTATACAACTTCAGCTGCACATCACATATTTTTTTCCTTATGATTTCTGAACCGATAAATTCACGTGCAGATAAATTATTATTATTATCCACCTCATCTCAAGAAAAAAAATGTATACAACTTCAGCTGCACATCATGTATTTTTCTCCTTATGATTTCTGAACCGATAAATTCACGTGCGGATAAATGATTATTAATATTATTGTTATTACGTCGGTTGTTGCGATTACGCGGCCGAGCACGAGGAGGAAATTCCATACGGCTCGTCGATTCCCGTTCGCGGTTTTGTCTCGCTCGGTCGCCCGACGTCATTCTCTCCCCGTCCATCCAGCCCACCGAGCTCCTCGGCCGTGTATCGTGCACCGCGCGATTAAACGATACACATTACCACTGCGGGGGCGCCGAGACTGCGGTGGGCATCTTCGCAGATTGGACGCATGCACCTCGTGCGCCGCCGTCTTGAGCGGCCGTGCACCGTATGCATTATGCATTGTATTAATTATTATTATGTCTTCACTCAATTAATTCGTCGCACTGGTTAATGCGCGAGACGGATGGATGGAAAAATGAATAAATCTGAATACTTGAATAACGCAGTGGCGAGAACTTCGCGTTCGCGTTCACGATAGCTGCGTCTGACATGAAAAAAATTGTTTATATATTTTACGAACGTCGTTTTCGCTTTGAGGAAAAAAAAAGAACTCGCGATGACCAGCGATTTACTGCTAACTTTAATTTTCTTCGACTAATCGACTTAAGACTGAAGGAAAAATTTATTGCAAGTGTTCGTTTTGAGGTAAAACGATGCAAATTTTTTTAAACTCGCAATTTTTTTGGAATTTGTATAACATTAGGCTTTAAAAATTAATTAATTAATTACAGCTTGACTGATTTTTATCTAAAAAAAATAAAATAAAAATCTTCTGTTAGCCACACGAGTGACAGTAATTTTTTTTTTTTTTCGGCGTGCGAATTTACCGCCGTAACAACAGTTTCAGCGGTGACTGGACATTCCCGGAGCGGACGCTCGACGATCTCGACCAAATTATATCTCGCACAATGGCCTCGCACAATCTCCGAGAACTTCCGTAATCTCACGTTGCCCTGAGCCTTAAAATTGGGGCCTTAGAGACGCGGAACGCGTTTTCAAGAGAAAAAAAAAAAAAAAAACCCGTTGCCCGACCCGGACCGGGACCCGAGAGACTCAGAAACGTCGTCCCCGCGATCAGCTTCATCCTCGGCGCGCGCGCTCCTCCTGTTTCCACTGACCCTCGGACCCGAAAAAAAAAAAAAAAAAAAAAAAAAATCGTCTCACCGAATTAGTCACTTTTTTCAAATCTTTCATTCTCGCTTCCTGTACAACCCGACGGGCCATCGTCAGCGAGTTACGTACAATTTACACGACGATGACGCGTCGAGAAGTCAGAATGCAAAAAAAAAAATGTGTAGTATTCTCGCCGAGCACATGAAAAAAAAAAAAAATTCTATGGTGTATCCTCGCGCCTCCAGTTTCACCGCCTCTCGCGTATAATCACATTCACCGTGGCGAGTGCGCACACGAGCGACCATTAAATTGAATTATAATGAATTTTTTTTTTGCTCCACGCGACTCGCCCCGGTATTAAAGTCCGCGTCGCGGCAGAGCGAATTACGCGACGCCGTCGGTTCATCGATGCCCCGCACTGTATGTAATATTCAGGAACGCATGATTGGAGCCCCCTCGATCCTCCAGCTCTTTGACTACGGTTTTTTTTTAAATCTCTTTCTCTGTCTCTCCCGGAGTCAGTGTATTATTGTTGCGCAAGAAAAAGCGAAGAAGGAAGCGCGACGCCTCCGCCTTCCTCGCTGTATTACGGACAACGGTGAGCCGGGTGCTCTCGTCGAGTCTGCCCGCCGATCCTGCCGCTTCATCCGGCGCGTCGAATCGTTTTCTCGACCGCAGCAACGACGGACGCTATTTCCATCCGTCGCTATTTTATTCGCCGTCGCCGAGCGATTCTCCGGCGTGAAAATGGATTCGGGCTATTTTTATTCCGACACGACGAAACCTCGGGTTTTCCGTCATAGCGAATATTTCCCCCCCCCCCCCCCCCCCCCCACCCGTTCCACCCACTGTCTGCTCCGTCTGCACAACAATCAAACAGGAACGAAAATATCCCGGACATGAAAATCCGCGATCGAATATAAACGTCGCACGTGGAAAAAACATCCGAGGGTGAAAAACATCCCGGGCCGACTCCGCAGCGGGATAAACACGAGCAACAAGTATCCGAGACTTTTAACTCGTCTGCGCTGTGACCTATCGAGGGTGATTGCGTCGATCGTCGGTGGTCGGACGAAACACGTGAATCATAAATGCAAAACAGTGAAACATAAATGCAAAATTTAGTGCTATGTGACAAGTAAAATTAGTCAATTGACCTAATTGTTTGCTGCTCAGCAAAGTATCTTCAATTAACGTAATTTGATTTACCAAAAGCTCGTGCGTTGTGCTCTTTAATGAAAACTGCATCATCGATCGTCAGACGAGACACGCGAATTCAATGAAAATTAAATACAAAATGTTGTACTACGTATTAATTAACATGAGTGATTTGAATTAATTAAATTTGTCCGTGAGACGTTCCAAAATATCGTAAATCGGTGTAATTCGAGTTATCAAAAATTCGTCTATTTTGTTTCCATTCATTTACCCCGCGTCTCTTTAATTTGAATTACCAAAAACTCGTGCGTTGTGCTCTTTAATGAAATCTGCATGATCGATCGTCAGACGAGACACGCGAATTCAATGAAAATTAAATACAAAATGTTGTACTACATATTAATTAAAACGAGTGAACTGAATTAATTAAATTTGTCCGTGAGGCGTTCCAAAATATCGTAAATCGGTGTAATTCAAGTTATCAAAAATTCGTCTATTTTGTTTTCATTCATTTACCCCGCATCTCTTTAATGTAAATTACCAAAAGCTCGTGCGTTGTGCTCTTTGATTAAATCAGCATCATCGATCGTCAGATGAGACACGCGAATCCAATGAAAATTAAATACAAAATATTGTACTACATATTAATTACAATGAGTGAATTAATTTGCAGTGAGTTGAATTAATTAAATTTGTCCGTGAGGCGTTCCAAAATATCGTAAATCGGTATAATTCGAGTGATCAAGAATTCGTCTACTTTGTTTTCATTAATTTACCCCGCGTCTCGTTAATCGCTCGACGACCGCAGAACGTTAAAGCGCAAAGTCAAACAAACTCGTTTCTGTGTCAACGGGGCCCCGTCGAGGGGGCGATTTTTTCCTTCGACCGCAGACGCGCACTCGTGCTAAATATCTCGTCGGCGGAATTGAGAATTACGCCGGCCGAGGCGAAACAGCGACGGAGGGAGCGTCGCGCGTCGTTTCTGTGTCACCGAGACCGCGGGGCCGGATCGGTCGCGGTTAGCTGGTCTCTCGACATCCGGCGCGACCGCCACCGCACATACTCATTGCCATTGCCACTCGCTGCGCGCTACTGGCAATCGTGGTCGCCCCGCTGCATCGATTGCCCCGCTCTAATCTCGTCCCACGTGCGCGTAATAACTTTTCATGCCTAGACGCGATACGCACTACGACGATATATCGGCATCGAGACGCCGCCGCGTTTGCCGATAGGAACTCGCGTAAACCGTCTAGACGCGGGAAATCGGGGAAAGAGGATTACGCGTTCCTCCATTCGATTGAACTTTCCCGATCCATCGGACGTCTCGACATAAAATTCGACGATATAAAATTCACAGCCAATATTCGTGGTGGGAAGAAAAAGAAACGAAATAAGAATAATAATTTGATGAAAAATTGAAGATTACTTAAATAGAGAGAGTAATTAAATAACGGTAATTAGTATCGCACTCGTCATTGGTTTGTAATTCGTGGTGTGTAGAAAAAGAAAAAAAAAAGAATTATAATTCGATGAAAAATTGAAGATGACTTAAATAGAGAGAGTAATTAAATAACGGTAATTAGTATCGCACTCGTCATTGGTTTGTAATTCGTGATGTGTAGAAAATGAAAAAAAAAGAATTATAATTCGATGAAAAATTGAAGATGACTTAAATAGAGAGAGTAATTAAATAACGGTAATTAGTATCGCACTCGACATTGGTTTGTAATTCGTGGGGTGTAGAAAAAGAAAAAAAAGAATTATAATTCGATGAAAAATTAAAGATGACTTAAATAGAGAGAGCAATTAAATAACGGTAATCAGTATCGCACTCGTCATTGGTTTGTAATTCGTGGTGTGAAGAAAAAGAAAAAAAAAAGAATTATAATTCGATGAAAAATTGAAGATGACTTAAATAGAGGGAGTAATTAAATAACGGTAATTAGTATCGCACTCGTCATTGGTTTGTAATTCGTGGGGTGTAGAAAAAGAAAAAAAAGAATTATAATTCGATGAAAAATTGAAGATGACTTAAATAGAGAGAGCAATTAAATAACGGTAATTAGTATCGCACTCGTCATTGGTTTGTAATTCGTTGCGCGAAAATCGCACGAGACGTTTCGACGCCACCGTTTTTAGATGCGCGGAGAAGTGGCCAACGAATGGGAAAAAATTAGCGTCGTTTTCCCGTCTCTAATGACGTGGGATTCTTGGTGATGCACTGCAAAGGGTTTTATCGACCGCTCTACCCCCTCCACCCTGCATTTCCCATTCTTATTCCTGTGCCACCCGACATTTTTGGTAAAAAAAAAATAAAAATAAAATAAATTGATAATTAGATGTAAAATTACGGTTGAAAAAGAAGCCACAAGTATAGGAAGTGTCGGAATCACGTAGGTTGCGATGTGTGCCACGGTAATTTGCGTCGCTCTCGTTATTAGTTCGAAGGTAATTTTGTTGCGCGAACCGCGTTAACTGAGCGCGCAAACGTTTCGAAGCCACCGCGGGCGGAAGTTTTTAGATGCTCGCAAAATTAGCGTCGTTTTCCCGTCTCCAACGACGTGGAATTCGTGGCGATTGCGACAGGAATAGCAAAGGGATCTGTATTACCGACCGCCATATCCCTCCCCCCGCATTTCCCGTCGTTAATCCTTTGCCACCCAAGATTTTCGGTAACTACTTGGATCTCGAGTTTCCGTCCAATTACGGTCAGTCGATTCTCAGTCCCGCAGTTCCTTCCAAGACGTCGCGGGGAAATCGGAGCCGCTGTTAAAGTTCACGTCAATTGACCAACTAACCACCTCATGGGAGTTTAACTTTCAGCCGAGAGTCGATGCGGCGGAAAATTCTCGGTACACGAGACGCGGCCGAGCTCCGAGGATTATCCGATAATTTATGGGCATAACAACAACCCCGGTAATCCGACGCTGCGCTGAATTTTGCACTCGAACCTTCGGCCATTTCCGCGATACGTCGATTCGTCGCGAGTTAATGATCCATATCGCAACGGTTGATTCCTCTTAACCCAATTTATCCGCCTCGGTGCGTCGCTTCACTCGTGTTTTGTCGTCTGCGCTCGAAGAAAAAAAGCGTTTTTCTGTCCTCGCATTGGTGCTCTAAAAAAATGATAAAAATTGTTACCGTTGAAAAGGGATTATTAAGAGCGGATTTCTGATTACATTTCATGTTTTCGGAACGTATATAAAAATTCGCTCGTTATTCTATCGTATCCGTTTGAAAAATAAAATGTTTTTGTATCCTCATGTCGATTGTATTTGGGCTCCAAAAAACGTAAAAAAAATGTTATCGTCGCTTTTATTTTGCAAATAACAGAAACGAATGTCTCTTTGTTTTTTATATTTACGAAACGTCTGTCTGGCTGGTAAACGGAAAAATAGGGATTTTTTGCGAAACGCGCCGAAATAAATCGTCAGTAAATACCATTGAAATATTCGAATCCGTCTAACTGTCGGTTCCGCATATCACATCACCTGTTATTGCTTCACGCGTCGCGAATTGTTTGCACCGTCGTAAACGATGCTGCCATCAACAATTGGCTGCAGAGAGTCATGCATAAAATATAAACAACGCTAAAAATACGGCGCATCGATAAAACGTGAGCGGATATTCCAAATATCTGCATATTTCGCATACTTCGATGCATATCGAAGTTGCACTTTTTTACTCCCGTTTGCCGGATGAGCGAAAGACGAGACTTGTGCTTTTAGCGATGATCATCCGGTCGATTCAGTTTTCCCTGTTACGAATCTTCTAAAAAAGGCCATGAGAAATTACTCATTTTTTTGCTTTATCTTTTTCAAGACTCCGGAGCGAAGTGGAGTTGATTTTATGAAACATTCTCCGATATCGATGGCCTGAGGCTATTTCAACGACTGCGCTAACAAATTCCTGCTGCTGCAGGTGAAAAATCAATGACAAAACTGTGGCCCATTTTAACTCGTTTGTTTTCTCTTCTCGATCCAACGTAAAGCGGTATTTTTTTAATTTCTCATTTCTCTTTTTTTAATTCCGCGCAATCACAGTTTAGATATTAGAGGACAAAAAAATGCTCTTCGTATATTTCGTGTTATCGTTGTGAATATAAAAACACACGAAGAAAAGTAATTCAGCTCGAGGATCCGGCGTGTCATAGAAATAACAGCGAGCGCCATTATTTCTCTATCGCGATTTTCCGACGGTAAAAGGGGAGAAAGAAAATATAACGTCGTCAACCCCTTTAATTCCCCTTTCATGGACGTCGCTGCTGTAAAAGGTTTTGGTCGAGCCACCAGGAAGCAATTACGCGGCTTAGGGGTTCGAATATCAGTCGCCACCAGGTGCGCATTGAGGTGGGCTGATTAAAATTTGATACAGTCGCGTATCGAGACCTCCCGTTACCGATGGACCGACTAATACCGAGTCAGAATGCAATAATAGCAGCCCGATGAACCTCATTTATATACGCGTGATTTAAGGCCGCAAATAAGGATGAAGCTGAATAAAATGAGCATAACAAATCCTCAAGTGATTAAAATACCACAAAATTAATTTCTCAACCTGAATCCCTCTTTTAAAAAGTTCATGAGTAACGGAAAGCATTGTTAGCAAACTATTAGAGCTGTGATTGGTTGCCAGGAAAATCCGTGATAAACAAAATCAGTTTGGTGTCAAATTTGAAAAATTTCATAAGAGGACATCCGGGGCAGCACCTGTAACCTTTTAAAGCTTTATAAGAGCGTAGCAGCGCAAAATTGATTAACCTATTATAGGTGATATTTTGAAATAAATATTTCCGAGGTCGATTTTGCCGATTTTCGGTCCGGAGCCGGATCTACGATTTCACAAAAAAAAAAAAAAAATTCGTCGCCAAAAAAATATTTTTTTCAAAATCGATTAAAAAAGGTTAATAACCAGTGTTTTCGGGGGTAGAATATGTGACTTGAGAATGATGGTATAGGTTAAAAGTCGATATTTTGAAAAGAAAAAAAATTGGGGTCGATTTTAGCGATTTTCGGTCCGGAGCCGGATCTACGATTTCTGACAAAAAAAAAAAAATTTCGTCGCCAAAAAAATATTTTTTTCAAAATCGATTAAAAAAGGTTAATAACCAGTGTTTTCAGGGGTAGAATATGCGACTTGAGAATGATGGTATAGGTTAAAAGTCGATATTTTGAAAAGAACAAATTTCTGAGGTCGATTTTGGAAAGTTTTTCAGGCACGCGCGCCAGCGCGTGTGATTAGCCTAGTTTCTCAATAAAAAATCCATTAAAAAAAAAACCAAAAACGGTGTAGCGTTTGTGTCATGAGGAAAATGTGATTAATCGCCCGGTGAATCGAGAGTCAAGTTCGAGGGTCAGTGGACTCCCGCGTGTATAAAGAATGGAAGTCAGTAGATGTGGCAGCCGTACGAACAGCAGAACGTATACCGTTTGAGCAAACTGACGTGCTCGGGTCTCTCATGTTCGGCCCGAGTCAGCGTTATTGTACGCACGTTTCACGGGTTATTAATTGTCGTTACCGAGGGAGCGAGAGAGGCGGAAAGAGTCGGACGATCGCGGGGATCGAGGCGAGTGAGAGAGTCGAACGATCGCGGGGATCGAGGCGAGCGAGAGAATCGAACGATCGTGGGGATCGAGGCGAGCGAGAGAGTCGAACGATCGAGGGGATCGAGGAGAGCGAGAGTGTCGAACGATCGAGGGGATCGAGGCGAGTGAAAGAGTCGAACAATCGGGGAATCCAGGCGAGCAAAAGAGTCGAACGATCGAGGGGATCGAGGAGAGCGAGAGAAATGAACGATCGAGGGGATCGAGGCGAGCGAGAGAAACGAACGATCGAGGGGATCGAGGAGAGTGAGAAAAACGAACGATCGAGGGGATCGAGGAGAGCGAGAGACACGAACGATCGAGGGGATCGAGGGGAGCGAGAGAAACGAACGATCGAGGGGATCGAGGAGAGCGAGAGAAACGAACGATCGAGGGGATCGAGGAGAGCGAGAGAGTCAAACGATCGAGGGGATCGAGGAGAGCGAGAGAGTCGAACGATCGAGGGGATCGAGGCGAGTGAAAGAGTCGAACGATCGAGGGGATCGAGGCGAGCGAGAGAGTCGAACGATCGAGAGGATCGAGGCGAGAGAAAGAAACGAACGATCGAGGGGATCGAGGAGAGCGAGAGAAACAAACGATCGAGGGGATCGAGGAGAGGGAGAGAAACAAACGATCGAGGGGATCGAGGCGAGCGAGAGAGTCGAACGATCGAGGGGATCGAGGAGAGCGAGAGAAATGAACGATCGAGGGGATCGAGGCGAGCGAGAGAGTCGAACGATCGCGGGGACTAAGACGAGCGAGAGCGAGCGCAACGAGAGTCAGTAATGGTCCGGGAAGAGGAGGCAGCCGTGATTAGAGCGTCGGGCGCGCTGCTCGAGCAATGCACCGGTATTTCCCGTGTACATAGTCGATGCTTCTGCTCGTGACTATGCAGTCTCCGCGGGCGCTCGCGTCGCGTCCTCCGGATTGTTATTTCGAGCCACGCCGAGTGAATGAGAGGCGAGCAGCAGCAGCAGCAGCAGCAGAGAAGAACGAGAAGAACGCGAAGTGGTGCAAGGAAAACAGACCGAAAGTCCAGGCGGACAATTATTCGTCTCTCGCTCTCGACTCCGACGACGACGTTAATTATGCTGCGCTGCTTATCGTCGTCATATATTTCTACGCAATGTTTTTTTTTTTTTTTTTTTTTTTTTTTCGCCCTAAGGATTTTCCTCCGCAAATCGCTCGCGCGTTTGTTCGGGATGACGGAAACGACGGAGGAGAGAAATGATAGAAACACGATGATGAAAGACGACGTTTGATCGTTTGACGTTTTGAACGTTTTGATCGTTTTGATTATTTTGCGAAGAATGAGGGAATTAACAATGAGCCGCGGGTTTGAATGTAGCGAGGATGACGACAATGAGGCTGGTTAAGAGCGCAACGAAAGGCGCGTATAAAAGCGAGAAACGTCGGTCATTAATTGACGGACGACGCCGCGACCGGAAGGGACGCGGGATTGAAAGGACAGCACGACGAGTTTTTGCGGCTCGCGGCGCGGATGGTTAGCGGAATTAGCCATAAATTAACTGGTTATGGCTCGTGCGCTCCGGTATTTGATGATATAGACACTCGCAAGTGTGGAGGAAAAAGTTTATGGCCGGGAGCAAAAAGAGTGATAATTAGTTGGGGGAATCAATCGACGTGAAATTTATTAGAAAATTGTCAGGAGAATTGAAAGGAAAAGAAAAAAAATGTCATTGAAGTGATATTTATATTGTGGAGAAAAAAATATCGTTGATTTATTATAACCTTCGCTTGCGGGTTGCCAAAAATAATGTTTTCAAATTAACCCTGGTTACTGTTGTCACAATCCGATTTAACATTGAAACAATAAAATATTCTTTTGTTTATTTTGGAGTCATCGTTTCGATATCAGAATTGTAAGAACTAATTAAATAATAAATTGTAGGAACTAATTAAATAATAAATTTTGTAGGAACTAATTAAATAATAAATTGTAAGAACTAATTAAATAATAAATTGTAGGAACTAGAAGTGACATTGAATTGACTACACTTGTTTCGGCAGCCCGTAAACGAAGGTTTTATCGAATCAGTGATATTTTTTTCCGTGTAGAAACAGCAAATTGAAAAAAAAAAATGGTTAACGTCAAACTCATAACGGTGGCCAGGAGAATTCATGGCGCTTTATCGTTTCCCGGAAATCCACATTGCGCGAATATTCAACACAAATTTGCGACGTGCGGCTCGCGCATATTTCTCTTGTCTCCATTGACGCGCGTTTCCGTTATTCCGCCAGATTGGATATCGAAAATGTTTGATTCCATACAACCGACATACTGCTTTCGCGAAACTCACGCCGGCATTTTCGTGATTCCCCGGTATCAATAACCTCTTCGATGACATCTCCGTGTCCGGACTGTTTTTTGTTCAATGGCCGGGAGCGCTGAATATTTCTCCGAAACGTCAATATATTTATATTGGCGATTTTTATAAAAAAAAAAAAAAATTAAACGAGATACACGATCCTCTATGTTTTCCATAGAAAAACCGAAGCAAAGCAAAACGATCTCGTGCATCGATTCTCGTGTTTGTTTGGCAAATTCCACGTAGTGAAAACACAATCGAGAGTAAAATGCAGGGTGTATCGATGCTCCACGAATATCGGAAGCCCAGTGTGAAGGTATCGGAATTTCCTGTAATTCCGCTTTCACGTTGAATTCAATCCTTCTCGCCAGTCGCTAGTCTTTCCGCCCTCGGTAAATGCGGAACAGGATTTGGCACGTGCCACTCATGAGCGAGTCGGCATTTAAGCTCCTTTGCTGCGAACAACGGTATTTCATTAACCCCCTTTGTTCTGGGAATATTACACAGGAATTTCTCCCGTATTTCCCTTCGCCCTGAAATTATTATTATTATTACTACACGGGAATTTCCGCCCACCGTGTAACATCATTCCTATCGCCGCCGGATTCTCGATGAGAAACACGTACGAGTGCCTCTCAAAATTCCTCGAAAAGCACGTTCGAGTATCTTGCAAATTCAAGTCCGAATAACGAGAACTGCGTAACGCGGAAATCGAGGTAATGCAATATCGATAATAAGCAGCAGAACCTTCAAAATGGTTCGCAAAATGTTTCAAATTAAAAGCGATCGGTTGAGCTCGATGGTCACGGTAATAAAGAGCAATAGAGGCGTTCGGGCCGCGACCAAAGTAATTATACCTCGGTGGAAAATTGTTTGCATTCTCCCGTTCGCCGCGTTGCCGCAACATTTCGCGAGCTAAATTAACCCCCAATTACATCGGCAGTTAATGATCTATCGCTGTAATTACAAAAGTTGTGGACTTTTGACTAGCGCCACTGCAGTCGAGTCGTGGTAGCTAAAAGCCATTGGGAGTATTGTGTATGATGACATCAATCAGAATTCAGTATTGAGAATGGTAACATTAATCAGTGTCCAAGTCACGCGTTTCAAATTAATTCCATCGAATTTTGATAAAATTTATTCCATCTAATTCTGATAAAATTTATGCCATCAAATTTTGATAAAATTTATTCCATCAAATTTTAATAAAATTTATTCCATCAAATTTTGATAACATTTATTCCATCAAATTTTTATAAAATGTATTCCATCAAATTCTGATAAAATGTATTCCATTAAATTAAAAAAAATGTATTCCGTCAAATTTAAAAAAATGTATTCTATCAAATAAAAAAAAATTTATTCCATCCAATTTTCTAGTCGCAATAACAAAAAATGACGTTATCGAAGCCCTGACGAAAATGCCACCAAAAGACTGTCGATTCAGTATCGACCGAAATCGACGTTTCCACCTTCATCCATTATTTTATTCCCTCACAATAAAATTCGCCAATCCACCCCGTTCAAAAAGAAGAAAAACATCGAACCTCCCGACTCCTCACGTAAATAATTCCGCTGAGCGATCCTTTATTGAAAACCCGGCAAAACTCCAGCACCCGAGGAGCCGCGCCGCCCAGACACAAATGGATCGTAGGTCGGCTCGAGGTCGGCGCCGCGCCAATCCGATATATCGAGAAAGAGCGAAAGCCGATGTAAAACGAAAGCGCGCGGTGAAAAGTAGCGCGCTCAGCGCGCTCGGCGCGCGGCAAACCGAAGATCCAATTTTGCATGAAAATTGGCGAATTTCTCGGCGCGGATTTAGCGTCGGATGCAGCGCGCGTAGCGCTCGCGGGCCAGAGGTCAGGAGGCCAGAGCGGGAATGCACGTACGATGTTCGTGCAACGGCTCGATCCACGATTTCTTCGTGACTCCGGGCCGAAAGCGAGGATTCTCAATAACGGAAATCCGGAACCCGGCGCGCGGAGCCCCGCATCGCGAGTATTATAAACACGAAGGAGCCGAGGGAACGAGCGCCATTCGCGAGATTTGTTATCCGGGGAAAATTACACGTTGAGCATCTCCACCGTGGTACACGGTGGAGCCGCCAATCGCTGTGCGGTAACCGGGGTTACACTCGATGTACCATCGAGAGTGGCGGTTGATATATATGCGCGGGCTCGGCGAGTACGGATCGCGCGATGAGGCCGAGAGGAGCAGCAGCGAAACGCAGGCTGGGCGAACCTCCCGGTCATGCGGCGAGCCACGACGCGGCGAACGCACGCCGGCCCAGGTTTATTTATGATCCCGCGGGAGCGTTTATGGGATAATCAAGATCCCCGCGGAGCGAGAGGACGAGATCGCCGCGAGAGCTCGCGGCGTGTAAGCGCTCGCTTTGTCCGGCTTTGTATCCTCGGGATCGGGATGGGCTCGTTGTCGCGCGAGTAACGTGCATTATTAAACGATGATGTGGATCGATCGTTATCGCCGTGTCTGTGCCTAACTACTTTACTCTTCGATGTAGCTCGGTGAGTCGTGTTGGATGGACGAGATAAGTCTGCAATTGGGAATTGAGAAAGATTTCTTTTTTACGTTACAGCGAAAATGCATGATGTTGAAGTTTCCATCGTTGGAATGCAACGAAATTCAGAAAAAACATTAATTCTAATTAACCCAAATTATGAATTTAGCTACAAAAAATCATCATAGGAACCAATTGCTATAATGACTTTTTATACCTAATTTCATCATTTGGGTTAATTAGAATTAATTATTTTTCTATGAATTTCGTTGCATTCCAACGATGCAAACTTCAACATCATGAAAATGTTTGAATTTATTGGGCGAAGAGATGGTGGAACTTGGAAGCGAAAGACAGCGAAAGATTTACCCATTTTTCGCAAAAAAAAACGCAAGGGATACGTTTTTCAACGAAAACAAAAATTTCGATTTCGTAAAGTTTGAAGACCCTGTCCGATGGGAAATTTCATGTTGATTACGAAAAGCACCGTTGTTTGCCGGAAAAATAAAAAAATTCGACGAGAAAAACGCGAAAAACGTTTTCGCACTTTTTTCGAAATTTCATCACTTGAAAAAAAAATTGTCTTGAACGCAAAAAAAAATCCAGATTCGCTCGATCCAAAAAAGTAACCTCGATTTTAGGCTATTCGATGCTAAAAAAAACCCAAAATAATTTCACATGGAATCCCCAGAAAATCGATTCCCAATTTTTCCCTCCTGGTGAATCACCAACCATCAAACGAATGAAGAGGCTTCAAGTGACTCCAACCCAGCGACTAATTCCCAACCCAGGAAACCACTGACCTCTTAAAAAAAAAAGAACCACAACGATCTTGTTCATCAAAATATCTCAATGCCCAATCGCCGCACGATCGTAAACCAGCGAACGAGGTCGTGTCCCGCGGAGGACACGAAAAGCCGCCAATACGCGGCTAATCGCGCCGATGCGACGGCACCGAGGCTCATTTTCGCGAAATAAGTGGCCATCTTTGTAATATCGGTGTCCCGGCGTGGACGTCGCTATTATTAGCCGGTATTATAAACCAAGCAAAACCGAGAAAACCGAGCGCGAGGCACAGACGGAAGGCTGGTAAAGTAATCCGGTGGCGAGGAGCACGACGGCACTATTTATGATCCACGAAGGGGTCATTTATCATCGAGATTGAAGCGAATCTCTCCTCGTTCCCCCATCCTGTTGCTCGCTCTCCTCTCTCGCCACAGATAAGACAGCGGCCTCATCTCCGAGGCGAGGGAGCTGGGGCCGTCGTTGCAGCTTGTCGTCCTCCTCCTCCTCCTCGTCGTCCTCGTCGTCGTCGTCGTCGTCGGGGAACTATTAAAGCCTCCAGCGGTAATTTGGTCTTTAGCGGTGCGCGGCTATCGGATGACTCTCCGGGGTCTCTTTTTCTCTCTCTCTTTCTCTCGATTCGCTGCCACAGTCACGATTTTCACCGAAGGCAGAGAGTAGTCCACGGCCGAAGAGTGCACGAGTTCACAATGTTCATCTGCAACTGGTAACCAACATTATATTAGACATACAGCGATGCAGATGATGTGTAAAAGAAAAAAAATGTATGTATAGCAATACAGAAGCTATACAAAAGGAGAAAAAAATATATAGCAATACTGAAGCTATGTAAAAGGAGAAAAATGTTTATATAGCAATACTGAAGCTATGCAAAAGGAGAAAAATATATATAGCAATACTGAAGCTATGACAAAGAAAAAAATGTATATATAGTAATACAGAAGCTATACAAAAGGAGAAAAATATATATAGCAATACTGAAGCTATGCAAAAGAAAAAAATGAATATATAGCAATTCAGAAGCTATACAAAAGGAGAAAAATATATATAGCAATACTGAAGCTATGTAAAAGGAAAAATTTATATGTAGCAATACTGAAGCTATGTAAAAGGAAAAATTTATATGTAGCAATACTGAAGCTATGTAAAAGGAAAAATTTATATGTAGCAATACTGAAGCTATGTAAAAGAAAAAAAAATTGATGTAGCAATAAGACCAGCATAATATAGTCTACAGCACGACCAGCGACTGCAGCAATAAGACCAGTATCGTTGCCAGACGTTGGGCGCTTGATAGAAGTTTATACTACGCATGAGAAAGTCGAGAAAGACATAATTTGCTTACCTATGAGATTGGAAGACGGAAAGAGGACGACGGCATCGCGGTTGGATGAAGCCCCCGTTGAACGACTGCAGTGGACATGCAATCTCCGATGTTTTTCGCCCACAGCCGAAGGTGAAGGTCTTTCTCACTCTTTCTCTCTCTCTCTCTCTCTCTCTCTCTCGTCTCCGCACGTGTGTTCGGCTTTTCGCATCGTTCCCTCCTGTTGTCGCCGGGGTTTGATTAAATTTTTCATATCCTCGCGGAGACTGCGAGGCTGAAGCCGTCGGCGAGCCCCGCGGGAATGATCTCGATGTAAGATCAGGTGGTTCGCTCTCGAAGCTCTAAGATATTCGCGAAGAATATCGAGTGACAAAAAGCGTTTTCCTCAACCGATATTGTTCGGTTGAGGAAGCGAGAGACTGGCGGGAAGAATCTTCCGGTTGGTTGGAGCATTGAGCATCCAATAAGGACGCGCGAACGGTGGCAAAATTCTGGGCCGGATGACGCGTTGGCTTTGACGAAAATCGAGGCAGGGATATGAGGGACAGAAATGAGCGCCGTATCGGTCGTATCGGTGACACGGAAGTTGGCAACGTTGCTGGAGCGGAATCAATTGGGACGCTAAAAGCTTTCTTTGCCTCTCATTATTATCCATACATATTCCAAATTCTCAATTTATCTTTCGTCACGAAATGATTTAACAATTAATTTCATGAAAACAAAGCTTCCTCTATCAAAAATCATATTGAAAGTATGAAATATTTTACACACTGATTTTTTCAGAAAAAAAAATGCAAGAAAATGAGTAAAAATATTCCATCCTTCCTGTATCATAATTTAACAATTAATTTCATGAAAACAAAGCTTTCTCTATCGAGAATCATATCGAAAATACGAAATATTTTACTCACTGATTTTTTGAGGAGAGACAAAAATTCAAAAAAATTAGTAAAAATATTCCATCCTTCCTGAATCATAATTTAACAATTAATTTCATGAAAGCAAAGTTTCCTCTATCAAGAATCATATCGAAAATACGAAATATTTTACTCACTGATTTTTTGAGGAGAGAAATTTCTTTTTTAATGAGTAAAAATATTCCATCCTTCCTGAATCTTAAATTAACAACTAATTTCATGAAAACAAACTTTCCTCTATCAAGAATCATACCGAAAACACGAAATATTTGACTCACTGATTTTTTGAGACAAAAAAAAATTCAAAAAAATAAGTAAAAATATTCCATCCTTCCTGAATCTTCACCAAGGAGACGCGCGATTTTCTCGCGCAGCCACCCGAGCGGAATGCCATAGGCGGCCGCGCGCGCACCACGGGGGTTTGTCATTACACCGAAGGATTGGAATAGTGGGAGGCAACTTGGAATGCATAAACATAGCAGCAGCAACATTGCTTCGGTCGCGGCGCACAGCTGCGTCGGGTTCGTTTAACGACTGCGGTTGGACGCTCGGTTCCCCGGTCCCGCGGAGCTTCCGTCGAAGAAGAAGGCAGTCAGGCAGGCAGCGGCGTCAGCATCAGCATCCCGGGGACGGCCGGACAAAAGTCACGCCGGATCGGCCAATAACCCGCGGGGTCCTCTCGGTCGGTTATGCGCCCGAAGAATAAAACAGTCTCATCACGCGATGCAGCCTCGGCGCGACCTGAACCGAGATAACCAAGAGAAAAGCGAAACAAAAGAGGCCGCAGTGAAAAAAAAAAGAAAAAAAAATCACCCCATTTGCAGGTTCACCGCGTCGAGAAGCTCGAGGATCATCCGGAGGAGACGACAAATCAAACAAATCCATCCGCGTCCCAACCGAGGAGCAAAACGCTGATGGCTCGCGCGACCCCCCTCGTCGATTTTCTTTGCGCTGCATATTTCCTCGAAGCTCTTCAGCACCGTCGAGAGAAAGAGAAAGAGACCAAACTCCTCTGCGTCCTATAAACGGTTCTTCGTTGCCATGACCACTCCCGACCGCAAACGATCGCGGTCTCTCTCGTTACTAGAATATATACACCGAGTTTTCTCCTCGCAGTCGTCAATCCCTCTTCCCTCTTCAGCTACACCCGGGCTGCAGCGTTTCCTCCTCGTAGTCTCTGAAGGCGACGGAGTGAGAGGGCAGAGATTGTTACGAGAACTCGAGAGTCGATATCCTCATGCTGCTTGCTCTTCTTGTTCACTTTCCTGGTGCGCAATGCACAATGCGAGATTGCCGGGTTGGCGTCTGGCTTAGACTGCGGGCGAGAGATCCACACAGTCCGCCTCTGAACGCGAACTCTCTGATTGCCGCGGACGGATTGTTGCCCGGACGGAGAGGCGAGACGCTCGGTGCGCCGGCGGAGCCGATCGGTCGAGGTCGAATCCTCATTGACGTGCCGAACGCGGAGCTCCCCGGGATGACTTCAATCCCAATCCCTTTCAATCTCAGCCCCGCGAGCGACGCGATACTAATCGCTCGTCCAACAAAAGCTGTAATCCGAATTTATCCGCCGCGAGAAAAGCGCTCGACGTCCAAGTTTTTTTTTTCTTAGGCCCTCCGGTCGCGTTCGTCGGGTATAATCCACGGGCTGGAAACTTTTTGATCAGTTCTCTGTAGCAGCGGTGTCTTCTGTAGCAGCGGTTGTTGGATCCTCGACCAGGTGGATCCTCAACGACGACACCGAACTTTCTCCTCGTAGAAGCCGAGTTTCCGATTCGGCCCTTCGGATGGTCCTGAGGTCGCTCGGTGTGGCGACCTCGACGTCCACAAAGCGGCCACGTGAGCGGTGAGAGAGAGAGCTGAAAGAGATGAATAGCGGGTTTAGAAAAAGGAAAAGAGCGCCGAGCGCTTTTGATGACTTTGTGAAAGATCCAAAGTGATATTCCTTTTTACCTGCCTGTCGCGACCTCCGAAAAACGGAACAACGATGATCGATCGAGCTGGCGCCTCGAGGTCATCGGTGAGCTGGTACCGGTGGAGTCGTCTCCTCTTCTCGTCCCACGGTCCGGTTGCGTCGTTCAAACAGCCCAGGGCCCTGGGCGATACCACAGCCCAGGGTTTCATGTACACTTCCGTGTCCCTCGGTCCAATATGTTGAATGGACAATTCACCGCGGCGTAGCCAATCTGGGCTGTTGGAGAGCCAACGACTGAGCCACACTCGCCTCGCGCGAGTGGATTAAGGTAGTCCTTGCGCCTGGTGTCGAGTTCGCATAAGTTTTCGAAAATTGAGAGACAATTGCAACCATTTCTCGATAATATAAAAATCTGAAAAAAATCATGCAAATTGAAGGCACTGAAAAGATTAATTTTGCATAATAATAATTCGAAAATGTTATTAACAAATTGATGAAAAAAAAAAACATTGTTTAACAAATATTTCGATGACCCAAGTTTTTTTGTGGATGAAAATGATTCCTTCGTTTCTCTGAATACGTACGAATTTTTTCAGATTTTAGAGTTCACTTTGAATTTTCACATATTTTCCCTATAAAAACACACGAATTTCAAAGTGAACTCTAAAATCTGAAAAAATTCACACGTATTCGGAAAAACGAAGGAATCATTATCACCAAAAAAAAACTTGGGTCATCGAAATATTTGTTAAACAATGTTTTTTTTCATCAATTTGTTAATAACATTTTCGAATTATTATTATGCAAAATTAATCTTTTCAGTGCCTTTAATTTGCATGATTTTTTTCAGATTTTTATATTATCGAGAAATGGTTGCAATTGTCTCTCAATTTTCGAAAACTTATGCGAACTCGACACCAGGCGCAAGGACTACCTTAAGGGCGCCTTGGTGAAGAGGCAGAGCAGCTACAGTTTTTCTCCGTCCTCGTTCGTCCCAATCTCGCCGGAAGAACGAGAGACGAAGAGGAGAAGATGAAGAAGAAGAAGAAGAAGCGGAGGTTTCTGATGTACAGCGCAGCTCGACTTGCAGGGTGGGGGGAGGGGGGGGGGGGGGGGGCATAGCTTCACGTTCCAGGAAGTTACCCGACGAAAAGAATACCTGTCCCTCCTCCCCTCCCCGCGCACCCCCCGAAGACGCTGTTTTTTCATCGTCCTCTTCCCTGGCATCTTCTTCTTCTTCTTGCTCCTCCTCCTCCTTCTCCTCCCGCGGCTTCTTCCTCCAGCGATCTCTCGACAAAAGCGATCGACTTGATCGAGCACGTTCTGCGAGTCTAATCGTCCACGGGTAAACGACCATCGTGCCCCCTTCTTCCTTCCTTCCTCGCCGCGTCTTCGCTGATCGAGCGGAAAGTCACTTCTCGCCGATTTTGCCTGAGGATCGAGCGAAAAATTCCTCCTCCCCCGACTCGCTATGGGGATCGAGCGAAAAATCAATCCTTCCTGAGGCTTCCTGAGGATCGAGGGAAAAATGTGGTCTCTGCGGATCGAGCGAAAAATCCCTCCTCACCGATTGTTCCTGACGATTGACAGAAAAATCCTTCCTACTAAAAATCCAGCCCTCGTCGTGGATCGATAAAGTAAATCCCTCCTCCCCGATTTTTCCTGACGATCGACAGAAAATTGTCTCCTTGGCGGATCGAGCGAAAAAATCCTTCCTACTAAAAATCCAGCTCTCATTGTGGATCGATAAAAAAAATCCCTCCTAGCATCCCTCGTCGCGAATCGAAAAATAAAACAAGTGAATCCCTCCTCCCCAATTGTCCCCACGTATAGATCGAAAAAATCCAGCTGGTGGTGGATCGATAAAAAAATCCCTCCTAGCATCTCTCGTCACAAAAAAAAATAAAAATAAAAAATAAATAAAAAAATGCCTCCTTACCAGCTCTCCCCACCTATCGACCAAAAAAAATTCCTCCTCCCGGTCCACCTATCGTCCTCCCGATCGCATAATTGATCCCTGAACAGCCAGCGTGTTACGTGCGCGCCGCTGTTTATTTTATCGCGCCTCGCAGTGCGCCGATAATCACAGAGAGCGAACACACACACACACGAGGGTCCCGCCAAAGACGAGGCGCAATTAAAAATTTAATGACACCCCCCGTCCATGCGGAGCGGTAATAATGTCTCTGTCGGGAAGATCGTAATGGTTCCGGCAGGCACGCACTGAGGGTGAAGCCTCCGCCGTTCGCGCGTCGTGGAGAGGACGAAGATGTTACACGCGCGTTCGTGACCAAGCCACATATATATATATATACTATATATATAAGCCACATATATATATACAATATATATATATATATATATATGGCTTTCCACATAGTAACTATACATATAGTAACTAAGTGGAAAAAGTAACTTTTGTGCGTGATCACGTGTGTTGCCTGTTCAAAATACGCGCATGCGCGATGACGAACCTCTCGTCGGAAACTCCTGCAGGCCGCGCGCGACCTGGACGGGAGGGGGAGGGAATCGCCGCGTGCTGGAATAACCGGTAGGCCGATGTGGATGCAGCACTTCGTGCGCCGCGCGCGCCGTCCACAAGGTCGTGAGAAACCTTCAACTTTCAGTGTCATCAGCCCTCGCCGCGCTGCGCTGCCGTATTACATGCTCTACACTGTTGTGTTCGCCGTGTGGCGCTGCCGTCGCTCAGCAGCAGCAGCAGCGCTACTGCTGCGAGGCCGACGGCTTCACTTTCTTGAATCACACGGCGCTCACGGCCACGGTCATCGCGTAATCGCTTTCCTCGACGAGCGAGAACTCGCCGAGGCAGCGAGCCCCGCGATTACTTCCGCACGGGAGTCCCAGGAATTTCCGGACACGGCGCTGCCGCTGCTGTGGATACTGTTACGTAATCGCGGGGGGATCTCGCGCATGGTGGTTGACCCACGGGACGTCGTTTCCCTTTTTTTTTTTTCTCTTGATGGTTTCGAGGCTTTGCGAATGCGATGCGAGGCGTCGTTTTTTTTTTCGCTGTAGGGAAATATAGGAGAGCTGAAAATCTTGTGTATTGGGAAACGTGTTGGTATTGGAAAACTTTGTAGATATTGGAAATAAAATACCGTGAATATTTTTGTTGCGAAAGATGGCAAGAATGTTTAGCTTAGTCATTTCTCGCTGCGATGTGAAGGCTTGGAAACCGATTTAGCGGACATCTGGAATTTTGGGCGAAGAATTCTCGCGGATATTTTTTTGTAATCAAATCGGAAGATCGTAAACCTGAAAAAAAGTGGAAAATATTTTTTTGTTCGTTCGCGGATTTAATTAAGTGCGGAAAACATTATTTTGTTTTTTCGCAGATTTAATTGAGCGTGGAAAATATTATTCTGTTATTTCGGAGACTCAATTAAGCGTGAAAAATATTATTTCGTTCATTCGCAGATTTAATTAACAATAAGCGTGAAAAACATGATTTCGTTCATTCGCAGATTTAATTAACAATAAGCGTGAAAAACATTATTTCGTTCATTTGCAGATTTAATTAACTATAAGCGTGAAAAACATGATTTCGTTCATTCGCGGATTTAATAAACAATAAGTGTGAAAAACATGATTTCGTTCATTCGCAGATTTAATTAACAATAAGTGTGGGAAACGTTATTTTGTTCATTCGCAGATTTAATTAAGTGTGAAAAACACTAATCGAAGCTCGACCGAAGTGGAAAAACCGCACTCAACTCTTTCGCTCGCGATTTACCGGCAATTTCAGGAGAATTCTGAGACGATGAAATAACGATAGAATACGGAAGATGTCACGAATGACCCTCGACGCAGAAACGTCTCAATCGCTCCGGTCGCGTCGAACGTAAAAATCGCTCGCGCGAAAAATCGATATCGCCACTTGTCTGACGGCGAAAACATTCAAAGCCCGGGGACGCTGTTACCGCTTTGTGTGTCTCGCGCGGCGGAGATTGAAAAAGGCAGCGGGGGGGACGAGCGCTGCGGAAGACAGCGAATGCCGACACAGCCGAGTGACATATAAATCGCTGTACGCGCGTGTTATACTATACATTTAACTGCCGCGGCGCGTATTTTCCTCCGAAAGCGCGCGCAGCGTTAACAGTAACGGATATAGCGAAGCCAACACCGTGACAATGCCGCGCTTGCGATACCCGCGCATTACTGTTGTGTCGTCGCACCGTGGCGTAATTGTCCCTCGTACACTGTGCTACAAAATTAACGGACAATCTTCACGCCTGCGTTTTTTTTATTTTATTTTTGCCAATTTTCCCGTATGCCTCTCTGGCTTCGTTTTTTATTTGCAAATTTGCGCTGTGAAAGTCGTCGGAAAATTTGTCGCGCTATGGGAGCGAGAATAATTAATGAATCATCGACGTTAATGGCGAAAAAGACGGCAAAAACAGAAAATAATAAATAATAAATAGAAAATAATAAATAAATATAATAGATAATAATAAATCATAAAATAATAAATAATAAATAGATAATAATAAATCATAAAATAATAAATAATAAATAGAAAATAATAAATAAATAAATGCCTTCTTCCTCCTATTTGTTCATATTTTTTTTATAAATTAATTTTTGCAGTAATTGTGGCAAACGAAAAATGTACGCAAAAAATGTATTGTAAGTCACCAGACGAGATGAAATTTGAAAATAAAATAAAAATTGTCGAGTCAAATTTCCGCAGTGTCTTAGCCATTTTTTCGTTTCCAAATAAATTGACGGTGCAAAACTTGCGCTCTGAAGAGTGACAAAGCTTGAATATACGAACCAGAGTTGTAAATCCCTAAATCCTTCAGAAACAAAGTTGATGCTACAGTTGGTGTTGTAATTATAAATTAACAACAGCAACACGGAGTAATTATAATACAACGCGTACATTTTTCAATGACTGCAAAGATTTGTCCTGAATAAAATTTCACGGTAATTTTCTTCAGAAAATTGAGACACGTGGTTAACGCATCACGAAAGTAACGGAGAACCGTGTTCGACCATCTTTTTTGCAACTGTTCACAACTTTTTATTAAAAAATGCGGTATTCAAACCACAGCTATTCAAAATTTCACACATCATTTTACAATCGCCACAGCTTATTATTATTAAAAAATCACACCTGCAAAGCGAACCGTACTGTAACGTTTCTTTCTTAACCTAATAAAGATTTACGACTCCGATACGAAGCGACGAATATTTTGCAGCGCGATACTGAAACGCGCTGTAGAATGTGCTCTGCGGTAACGGTTCGAAAATCGGCGATTTTCCACGCGTATAAAGACAGTGATCGAGTGGCGTGTGCAACTGTTATCAACTTTTTATTAAAAATGCGGTATTCAAACCGCAGCTATTCAAAAGTTCACACATCATTTTACAATCGCCACACCTTATTACTATTAAATCACACCTGCAAAGCAAACCGTACTGTAAAATTTCTTTCTTAACCTAATAAAGATTTACGACTCCGATACGAAGCGACGAATATTTTGCAGCGCGATACTGAAACGCGCTGTAGAATGTGTTCTACGGTAACGGTTCGAAAATCGGCGATTTTCCACGCGTATAAAGACAGTGATCGAGTGGCGTGTGCGCGCGCCGATGATCGTGAGAGTATTCGCGTCGATCGACGAGGGCGCTCGCGGCGTCGTCGGTGCGAGACGCCGTCGGGCGAGGGCGCTGCGCGACGCGAGCGCGCCGCTCGGTGATTATCGTACTTTTGCAGTTTATCGTCGCGGTCGTTTTGTCTCTCGGGGGGTGACGATAGGCCGGGCGGAGATGCGTCTGACGCGGCGATTGAGAGACGAGAAGATCAGCGAGAACACTTTGAGCCAGATCGTTGGCCACGCCGGCAATAAACTGCCGTAACGCTTGATCGGTAACGCGGATCGCGCTTGCGTTCGGCATTGTTGACGCCGAGACGATCGGCGCGATCCCGGAAACTCGAAAGAAAATTCGAGCCGCAGCGAAGACCCGGCATTTATATTCCACGCAGAAAACCCTGAAGAAGAACGGAGCAGTAAAACGTGAAAAAGAAAGAGTGAAAAAAAAAACGCGGTACGGTCACCGCGACGCCGAGCGGTGTCTTCTTCACGCGAGCGATTCCTATCTCGCTCGACAATTCGGCCGGAAGCCGAGCGGCAGTTTCGAGCCAAAGTGGGTCGCGCGGGCAAAGAAACGAGAAACGAGAGGAGCGAGTCTCCTCCTCGGCTAGAACCGACTATTAAACGAGAGAACGATTTCCGTTTGTTTCACTCCCGGGCCCGGAGGTGAAATAGTGAACGGGGAGAGGAACGAAAAAAAAAAGAACGAGGAGCATCGACGTTCGCGGTGCGAACAGAGTCGTTCGCGGTGAGATCGAAAGATTAGCGAGCATTTTTGCCCCCCGAGGGAACGCGAATTGTTTTCAGGTGAAGGTCGCGACAGGTTTTTTGTTGTCGTTCGGTGAAACGTTGAAACGATTTTTTGTTTGTTCCGCTAGGCTGGGAGATGAAATGGTGAACAGGAAAAAAAGGGAGATCGGAATTTTTATAAAAAAGAAAAAAATGGTGTCATGAAACAAAAAAAATGCAAATTTTCTAAAGATTTGGCGTAAGTTTGGTTTACATGTGGAAGAAGGGTTGAGTATTAATGTGACACAAATCGGTCAAGCGGTTCAATTTTTGTCAGGCTTCGAATTTTTCGAAAAACGTCTTTCGAGCATCAAGCCTGCAAAGTAGAAATCTGCGAATTGGCTATCTCGTTGATTGCACCTTTGACGAAACATCCTCTACTAGGAATTGATAAACATACTTTCTCATCCAGGTAGCTTCGTCAAAGGTGGATAACGCGCAGGAAGCAATTTGCAGGATACTCCTGATTTTTTTTTTTTTTTTTAAGAGATGGCAGTTCTTTGCGTTTGAAGACCAGATTTCCTTTTTGCTGTCCTTCAATCTTTAGTCCTGTGTGTTTCGAGGGGGATTATGGAGGTCGCCAACGGTACTTCAGTCTTTAGCTCCCTGCTCTATTCATTGTTTTGTTATCTTTTTTTATTTATTATTTTTTGCTTACATAATCGCGGAACGATGGACGAGTCGACTGTGAAGTCGACTTGACCACCGGCCACATATTGTTATCAAGTGATAACAACATTTTTGCTGTGGTAATTAAAAATGTTGCTGCAACAAAAAAAAAATCGTTAATACAAAAATCGATTTGTTATCACTTCCTGATCTTTTTTTTTTTTTGTGTGCCTCTATCAACGGGCATAGCAACAGTCGAAATAGTTGGCAGTCGTTTTCGTGTAGTAAAAATGCGAGTTGCAGGCTGCGGCAGCGAGAGAGGCGATTAACAGGGTGTTATCGGTCGTGACAGAGAAACCGAGAAAAATCCAGGGAAACCGGGTGGACGCGGTCGCCGCGGGATTAGTAATGACAGAGCTCCACCTGTCGAGTTTTTGCGTCCACCCTGACTAAGCGAGGGAGCCACCGTTGCCGAGGACCGCAACGAGAATAACGCCAGAGAGAATATTATATCCCTCCGGATGTAACGACGAGCTTGCGTTGAGCTCGCCGGACGGTTTGCATCGAGAACATAATACAGCGAGATACTTCAATCCCACTGCGACGTTCTCGAGCCGGCAAAGTGAACGCAGCTCTTCAGCTTACTCAAAAGACCGGAGAAAAATACCATCCACTTGACACAGCTTTGCCTGCTCGCATACTTTTGCATGGTTTTAGCACATTTTATTTTATTCTTCGAGATTATCACGTCAGCAGTTTTAATCCGACCAAAAATGTCGAGAAAACTGACTTCGGGAAAAATGAAAATTAAGTAGACAGCAGTTTGCAAATTTCTACTTCGCACCATTTTTTTATAATTCTTACTAGCAGGTTGTAGCGGCCCGAATCAAAATCAGATCGTTAAGTAAATTAACGTGAAATTAACGTTCAAACTTTACGAAATCGAGAGAAAAGAAAAACTTTCAATTTCGTAAATTTTGAAGGCCCTATCCGATGAGAAATTTCCCGCTGATTCCGAAAAGCACCGTTGTTTGCCCGAAAAACATCAAATTCGATGAGACAAATGTGAAAAATGATTTTTCACTTTTTTCGCAATTTCGCCACTTCGCAAAAATCGAGGTTCCTTTTTTTTATCGACCAAACCTAGATTTCCTTTTTGCGTTCGAGAGAAAACTCTATAATGAAGAGAATGCCGCAAAGCGGAACGCGATATCTTGATTTCTGAATTTTTTACAGGATGTTAAATTCAGACCCTCAGAAACCGCATATTTTTAGAAGGGGTACCCCTTTCGGTTTTTTGCGATTTTTGGGGGTCTGACTTTAACATTCTATACAAAATTTAAAAATCAATATATCACATTCCGTCTTGCGGCATTCTCTTCGTTATACAGTTTTCTCTCGAAACAATAACTTTCTCAAAAAACTTTCCAAAATATACATAATATTTCATAATTTTTCCTGCAATTCCTATATAATCAAGAATTTTCGGTCCACGAGAGCACCATCCAAATAAAAAAAAAAACAACCGGAATCCACCACACAATTGATTGGCATATTGCGCAAAACAATTTACCACCCCGAAATTGACATCGAAATTACATTCGACGATATCGCATGGAAATTGCAAAATTTCACATGACCTTTGACCGACTCCACCGCTCCCAGCCCCCAGTTGTTTCACGCAGCCGAATTCATTTCCCGCAACCAAAAAAAAAAACGCAAAATCCTCATAAACAGAGACGTAACGTCGAATTTTGTTTACTTGTGTCCGCAGACGGGAGTGAAATTGCCGGCGGGTGCGAGCGAGGCGCTGGCGAAGCCCACCAAGTACCACTACTACCCGCACAACCAGCACATCTATCTGCTGCCGGAGTGCGCGGTTCAACAGGTCTGCAACGCGGTGTACGTGAGGCTCAACTTCACCCAACCGCTGTGCGCCTGTCCGGGACGTTACCGGGATCCCTGCAGCGCCTCCCTCGACAGCGACGATCTTCACACCACGGAACTCGTCACCGATCCTCGGACTAAGGTCAGTTAATTAATTTCCTCGGTGGTGGAGAACCGCCGCGGCCGACGCCGTCTGCGCCCACCATAACAACAATTTTACGGTCCAATATCCGGAGTGGCGAATAGGGCGGCGCGAGTTTCGACCGAAACACACGCGGCCTTCCGACGGACGAACCACAAAATAAACCCTCCGGGCGCTGAACTAATGAAACTGCACTGATGTAAACGGAATCGCCGCAGCGGCGGGTTTTGCTCCGCACTCCTCGAATCTCCGTCGAACATTCAGACCGGAAGATCGTCCGTTGAGACATCGTTCGATTGGTCTGGAAATTTGTCAAGCGTACACTGAAACGGAAGCCTGGATTAGTTTACCGTGAATTCGCTGTCGTTGCTGGAATGTTTGATACGTGTAAACGGATACAGTAGAAACCTGCTTGATCCTATCCCATCGGCTTTGTATGACGTTACATGTATTATTGATGGTTAATGCCTCGTGGAAACTGCAATAGTCTGCCTGCAGCAGCACATCAAACAACCGAAAGAAAAACCCTCCGGGCGCTCAACTAATGAAACTGCACTGATGTAAACGAAATCGCTACAGAGGCGGGTTTTGCTCCGCACGATATCGTTCGATTGGTTTGGAAATTTGTGGAGCGTACACTAAACCGGAAGGCTGAATTTATTTATTGGGAATTCGCGGTCGTTCTGGAATGTTTGCTAAGTGTAAACAGATGTAGGAGAAACCTGCTTGATTATATTCTATCGACGTTGCATGACGTCATATATTATTGATTGTTAACCCTGATAACACCAAGATGGAAAGTCCAGTAATCCTGATAACACCAAGATGGAAAGTCCAGTAATCCTGATAACACCAAGATGGAAACTCATATAGGATTCTACAAGTACGCTGTGAATGGGAGGGCCTAACGTTTAAAGGCGCAATACTAAGATTAGCATTCAACAACGAATGCTTTTTTGGACATGATAAGCCTGAAAATGGATACCTAGATGGTGGACTTCAGTGTACGAAATGCTCACAAGTGCAGCCGTTAGTGTTATCTGGGTAATGCTTCGTGTCAACTACAACAGTCATCCCGCAGCAGCACATCAAACAACTACAAGAGAAACCCTCCAGGCACCGAACTAATGAAACTGCGCTCATGTAAACGAAATCACCGCAGTGGCGGGTTTTGCACCACACGACGCGAATCACTCGAACATTAAGACCGGAATGTCTGGATTTGTTTATCGGAAATTCGCCGACCCTGCTGGAACGTTTGCTAAGTGTAAATGGATGCAGTAGAAACCCACGTGATCCTATCCCATCGACGTTGCATGACGTTACATATATTATGGATGGTAAATGCCTCGTGGCAACTACAACAGTCTTCCAGCAGCAGCACGTCAAACAACCGGAAAATAAACCCTCCGATCTCCGGGTGGCGAACTAATAAAACTGCACTGATGTAAACGGAATCACAGCTAACGGAATTAAATTGGTTCATGTTTTTTTGTTGTTGTTTTTTTTAGATTTCGTTGCATTGTTCCGTTGGAATTTGTCGAGCGTATTTCGAAACAGAAGCCTCGATGTACTTGTCGCAAATTTGCTGATCGGAGTTGAATGTTTGCTATCTACAAACGGGCAGAGTATGTATTATTGGCGATGCATGACGTTACATGTATTATTGATGTTTAATGTTTAACGTTTCGTGGGAGCCGGAGCAACGGCAATTTATTGCGAGACTGCGCGGAATAACCGGTGGACATTAATGATGATGAACAATCATCCCCCGGGCCACCGAGGTCCGGACCATTGATAAATGTTTCGATCGCGTCGGAATCGCATTGGGTATCGAGATATTCAATCGAGCTGCGCGAACGCCGGTGGATCGTGGAGCATGTCCCGTTTCATGAGTGATTATTGGTTCGCACAACAGCGCTGCAATTTGACGGGCCAATTGAGCGCGTTTGCGTTGATCATTTTCGGTAGTTTGATGCTTTTCCCAAACGAAGTTTCCGCTGCGAAAGAGCATTCACAAAAAAACTCTTTTTGGCAGATCATTTTTTTGCGTCAAAGGAAGTGACGAAATCTTGATAAATTTTTTTTTTAATTATCTTAATACATTTATTTTTTAATTATCTTAATAAATTTCTTTCTTTAAAAATTATCTTCATAAATTTCTTTCCTTAAAAATTATTTTGATAAATTTCTTTCTTCAAAAATTATCTTGATAAATGTCTTTCTTTTTAAATTATCTTGATAAATGTCTTTCTTTTAAAATTATCTTGATAAATTTCTTTCTTTAAAAATTATCTTGATAAATTTCTTTCTTTTAAAATTATCTTGATAAATTTCTTTCTTTAAAAATTATCTTGACAAATTTCTGTATAAACTGGTATGTTAAATCAAAGTACGAGCTCAACATAATTAAAAATAAAATAAAAATACGATAAGCCAAGATCTCTGTGAAATTCGGATACTCGCCAAAATGTGCAAATATAATTTTTATCATAATTTCGAGACATCATTTGAGTATGTCACATGTAACATTCCATATAGATAAAAACTTTCAACGTTGGTACGTTAAACTTAGAAAAAAAATGTTAACCACAGTGCCAGCCTGTGAATTCCTCTGGAGAGTCAAAACTTGCCGCGAGAAAGAGCACTTTTCATGCGGCCGCTGTAGTCGCGGTAATAAATTCAGCAATCCCATCGCGGCGTCGCGGTCCGCATTGTGCGGCGCGTTTCGCCCGTCCGGACTTTCATTCCGCGTGGCGAACGATGCACCCGAGGTATCAGCGGAGAACGGTGTCAAGCGTTTAGACACGGATCAAGCGGCGCGGTCGTAAATTCAAGCAACGTGTGTGGCACTCGCGGCCTAACTAACCGCTTCGAACTCGTGCGCGCAGGTTCGAAAACGGGGGAAAATAAAAATAAAAAACGCGAAAACGAACTCGCGGTGATACGTCGCGATGCGGGCGCTCGGCGGTTCCGATTTTGCATGGGGAATATAATAACTCTCCGGGCAGGATCTCCTCTCTCTCGCGTCTCTTGCTGACCGACATACATAGATCTCGCTCGTTATGCACAGCCGCGCGGCCGCTACGCATATATTCGTCAACCACACCTGTGGTTATCGAGACTTCGTTACACCAATTACTGGTTACCACGGGGCATTCCACGTCCTCTCCTCTCTCCGTTCGTCTCTCTATCTCCCCTTAATCTGCGCCGAGAACCGTGAATCTCCCTCTTTGCTCTCTAAAACGAGACACACGGCTTCGAATTCGAGATAGGCCGAGGTAGTTTACAATCTGCAGACGCAGCTATAAATTTATCGACGTATCGTCTTTTTGTCTCTTTCTGTTTTTTTTTCTATCTCTCTCTCTGTCTTTCTCTCCCTCTGAACCTGCTCGACTTGTGTAAGTTCAGCGATCCGTGCGACTCGCGCGATGCGTACATTCTGCATCCAACATTTTGTTCAATTAATTGTCGAGCGATTGTGTGGAAACGCTGGATGCGAAGTGATAAGGAGAAAATCACCGAGGGTGGATACCAGCTGCACCTTTTAGGATCAATTAGCAGGTGGCGATAGCGCGTTGGAAAGGAGCGTAGAGGCTGACGATAGTCGTTCGCAAAAAGGCGATATGAGCGATTGGAACGAGAGTGCGCAACATTTCATTCGGCGTTCGCGCAGGCGTTCGACTCTATCCAGGTCTCGGAGCGAGGCTTGCGAATCTTTTTTTATGTTATTTATCAGATAAAATTCGAAATGTATTAATGGCGAGTGAACTTGTAATAAGTGTAAAGGAAAAAGACAAATTTTAATAATGCAAAATGCAAAGAACAGACTTAAGAATAATGATGATAGTAATAATACAAATAAAAATAGAAACATAGAATTTACATTAAAAGCTGACTGCTCATTTTAATCCCGGTGAGCGAAATTCTATCATATAAAGGACAAACTCGTCAAAACCAACAAAAAAAAACCTAAAACACGGAACAAAACTATCGAAGCGCGGTGCTTTTTACAAGTTTCAATCCCGCACGTTTCCACGGGTTAAAAGCATCCGAACGAAAATAGCCGGACGCTAAAAGCAAAAAAGGATATTCCAAACTACAAAAAAAAATCCATTACAACGAACTTCTGGTTGGGACACCAATTCCGTCAGCTTCTATTTCCTCTCCAAAGCGCACAAGGCACCCACGCTCTATCACATGGAACACGACGCGAATCGCGTGTAAGCCCTCCAAATATGATAAAACGTCAATCACCTTTCAACTGCCCTCGGCATCCACATTTTACCCCAGTTTAGTTACGACTCATCCTCTCTGGAATAATTTCCCTGTGCTTCACGAAGTTTCAACCGGCAAAAGCCTGGACTCCTTTATGAAAAATACATAAAACATACGTACACCGCACAAAACGGCACGTGGGTGGGCTCGGATGGCGACCAAGGAAGCGCCAGACATGCTTGAAGACGTTAGCTGCGAATTCACGCTCGAACGAGCATCCCGAGAGCCCGTCCGACTGGTCTTTTTGCTATTTGCCCAAAGCGTCGAGCGTGCGCTGTGTGTGTGCGTCGCCGGGGCTACGGCGGAGAGAGACTAGACGCGAGCGCCAGGACGGCCGACATATTATATTGGTATCTGGTGCATATCGGAGGGAGATAGTGCGAAATGCGCGAGGAGACGAGGAAGAGGACGAGAAGAAGGCGAGACGGACGAGGCTGACCCAGGAGCCGGGCGATGCAAACAGGGTCACCATCGGCTCGGCTGGCCTTCACCGTCGTCGCTCTCGACGCTGCGAATTCTCCGATATATGCTTTTTTTTCTTTCTCTCTCTCTCTCTCTGCTTCGGTCGTTTGGGGTCCACTTTGCGTGAACGCGCGGACAATACGCCACTTTGACCCGGGGGGGCGCATTCGCCAGGCTGGCCTGAACGATTTTCCGGATACCAACGTTTTCCACACGGTCCACGATGGCTGCTCCGGTTGGAGCGCGAAGCGGGAGGAACGTCGCGCTTAATGCCATGAGTGCAGTCAAATTCAGTTTGCCGCGCTCGTGTAACGCGGGGTCCTCCCCTCGGCTCCTCTCGTCCATTGGTGTCCCGATGAATTCCCGTTCGTCGAAGAAACCCGGCGAGCCACGACATCATTGGGCCATTAGGGATCTCTGCGAGGGGTCGGCTGCGAGAAGTTGCCCCCTGGGAGTTTGGTGACACGGTCGCTGATTAAGCCGTCTGAGTGGTTTGCCTGTCGTCTCCGTCCCCTCCCGCTTTTGCGTCCTTCCTGGCAGTCCTCGCGCGGCGTCATTTTCTGCAGAATTTCATCATTTTGTTACACAACTGTCGCGGGATTCATCGCGAGGCTGGGCTGGTAGTGCTTTTAGTTTGGATAGTTCGGTGGGGAAATTAGTTTCGCACTGATTCGGACTGGTTTGACAGTTGTTTTTGTCCCCCTGTTTTGGGTCTTTCACGTTAGCACCACGCGAGCTATTCGTGCGGAGAGCTCGGATGCGACTGTTATGAGATTTATCGGGACGAGGCTGGTTGTCCTTTTGGTTGGGGAGAAAGTAGTTTGGAACTGATGCGATCTGAAAAGGAAGACACGGAGAGTCCGTTAAAGAGAGATTGCATTGCGTGGGCCACGGGAATTCAGTTAGGGACGGTACAAAGAAGCGCAAAGTGAGAGAGAGAGATGGGAAGGAAGAAAAAGGGAATAAATTGCGCTGGAAGAGGAAGTGGGTCAAGTAAAAGGAGCCAAAGAGGTCGCAGACTAGATGGATAGATAGATAGATAGATATAGTTTATTGCACTAGGACCAGAAAGTCCTGTAAGGCGACTCCTTCATAGGGAATACGTTCCACTAGCCTCCGTCCCAAAATTAACGATGTCGAGCTTACGCTCGACAACGTTATGAGTCCTCGTCAGAGGACTCGAGATGATGTATATTTAAAAAAGACAACTTTATTTAGCGACTCCAAGGCGACGTGTTTGGACGTCTCCGTCGCAACTTCCTGATTGCGTTTATTCTCCGAATTGGCTCACTACGGAAACGCCGGGGGTTCCACGGTTTAATGAAGACGGCTTTGTGGAATGAGATCAAAGGAGTGGTCGAGTCAAAATCATTCGCCGTACGCGAGGTTTTGAAAGGCAAACGCGCGGGAAGAAGCCGGTGAAATATTCATATGATCTCTCCAGGCTGCTTTGATTCAAGCCGATGCATAACAAAGTAATTCGTTATCGGGTTAATCCAGTTTTTTTAATCCGCAATCACGTTTCTAGTCGCTAAATTGACCTTTGCTCGGGGATTCCCGAGTGTTTGGTTATTTCTAAGGTTCTCAAAGGCGAATCTGCTGGAAGATGTCTCGAAATATTTATGCAATTTTAAGCTTTTTAATTTTTTGTCAACGTAATTTGTTGTCGCTAAATAAAGATGATCCATTTTTATTCCGTCATCACAGTTTTAGTTACCAAATTTCGACTTTAACTCGGAGCCTCCCGACTCCCGATTGGTAATTTCCAATAGTTTGGAAATATCATCCCCAATTTGCTTTCCACAAAACGATCATCGCAAAGCGGCCACTCCGAGGCTCCTCTTACTCTGACGGAAAGTCTAATCAACTTGATGCGGAATTTCCGCTGTGCGGTGAACTCGAACCGTGCACATCGAGAGGACTGAATATCCATGAACTATTCGATAACGAGACAATACAAGTTAGACGAGGCGAGTCAGGCCACGAAACTGGTGTATCGCAACGTCGGTGCAGCGAATTTTCCGGATGTTATGCACGCCCACGACTCGGTTGCACCGACGGCTCGACTGCGGAAAGCCGCACACGCAGCTTCGAGGGAAGCGAATAATCGTTTTCCAGGATTTTCCTGAACCCCGGCGCGCTTCATCGTGGAATATCGAGAAAAAAACGTGCAAAATGCCACTGACAGCGCCTGTCGATGGCCTTGAGGATTTGTGAGCGAGCAAGAAAGGATTGTCTGCGACTTCGGCACGAGGAAAACGCGCCCTCGGAATTCCAGAGGATGAAGAGCTGCAACCACTTCCGAGGCGGAAGACGTCAGCGCCTTTTTCGCGAATCACTCGAACATTAAGACCGGAATGTCTGGATTTGTTTATCGGAAATTCGCTGACCCTGCTGGAACGTTTGCTAAGTGTAAATGTATGCAGTAGAAACCCACGTGATCCTATCGCGCTTCATCGTGGAATATCGAAAAAAACGTGCAAAATGCCACTGACAGCGCCTGTCGATGGCCTTGAGAATTTGTGAGCGAGCAAGAAAGGATTGTCCGCGACTTCGGCACGAGGAAAACGCGCGCTCGGAATTCCAGAGGATGAAGAGCTGCAACCACTTCCGAGGCGGAAGACGTCAGCGCCTTTTTCACCGCGCGCTACGCTTCTTGGGAAATATTTGCTCGCGAGAAGTGCCGGAAGGTTGAAGGCTGAAGTTGTGTGACTGTGAAGAGGATCGCGTGGGTAGAGGAGAGAGAGCAAATCCGCCCGAAGTTTCGAGATGAATGATGCGGGAGCGGTGGAGAACGGAGGGCGAGGGAAGCCCGCAAGGTTTACTCACGTTTCCAGCTGTTTCGAGAGCAAAGGAAGATTTTATACTCCGCTTACATCGGCAGACAATTTTTCTTCGCAATTCTTCTGAGCGGATGGCCGTTTGTTTTAGCTGCACTGTATTTTTATCTCTGTGTTTTACTTCAATCTTTCCGTGGTTTTTTTTTCTGCAAACATTCTTCAATCAACTTCGATGCTTCGAGAGCGAAGGAGAATTTATACTGTGAAGTAGGACACTTCAATATGGGTATCGAAAAATTTCGAGAGATTTTTGAAAATTTGAAAGTGAATGTTTTACTCTGTGGCGAAATCAAAATCGATAAATAAGTTTCCTCATAAACGTGGCTTTGTGAAAAATGAAAATTAATGTGCAAACTTTTGCTCCGCAACTTTTCTCAAACTTTACTAATTTACTAAGAACTTTCTCTAAGTTGTGCTTATTCATCTGATCTGCAAATAATTTGACAATCCAATTTACTATAATACCATAATTAATTTTTTTCTGACTATCGACTGAAAAATCTGAATAAAAATTAGAAACTTCGTCGCAATCATCGTAAAATTGAATTTCCGTGTTAACGAAACAACGAAATTGTGTCTGCCAATCTCGCGACGAATCAGAGCTGATTTAAAGCAGAATGTTACGCGACTACGTCGCTTGTTATTCGAAAATCAATGAAACCGTTCTCTGGTTTTTTTTATTTTTCAGGCTCTGACGCTGGTGAAAACATGCGAGCCTGTGGCGGAGATGCGCGAGTGTCGAGCGCCGAGGGATTGGTCGCTGCTGGCGTTGCAGAACGTAAGGACAGGAAAATCGCATTATCTCGTGATCTGCCGGTGTCCGGACACGAACGTACTCGGTGAGTGCAGCGGGACGGCTCGGGGTGTTCATCGTGTATCATCGAGCTTTTCGTCAATATAAATATCTTCGTTTTTGTGTCCACACAGAGGGACCGATGAGTCACGACCAGCCGACGTACGCGAGTGTCCCGGGTATCCGTGTCTACGGAATGATGTGCGTTCAGAGCACCAGGAGGGCACGTCCGTTGCGCCATGCCCGCAATCTCCTAGGTCGGTATATATATATATTTTTGTTGCGCGTGTCTGCCACGCGTCCCGCCTCGAAATGTTTAATCAAGACACGCGAGAATTTCGTAACTGCACAGCACGCGAGAATTTCGTAACTTTTATCGATCACCCGGGTATTCGCAATATCGACGAGCACTTTTGCAAAATTGCATCTTGCTCCGATAAATTCGAAACTCGAGGCGCTAAATTCGAGGAAATTATTTTGGTAAATTGTAAATTGTTGCAGGGTGCAATTAAATCTTGGAGACGATAGTTTTTGTCGTAGACGTTTCTTAGCGTCAAAATATTTATGGGTTTAATGTGAAAGAACCAGGGCGCCTATTAAATATTGTGAAAAATATATTACTCTGATTTTCACGGAAATTTATGCATTTGCTTTTTTTTCGCAATGTCGACGAGCACTTTTGCGAAATTGCATCTTGCTTCGACAAATTCGAAACTCGAGGCGCTAAATTCGAGGAAATTATTTTGGTAAATTGTAAATTGTTGCAGGGTGCAATTAAATCTTGGAGACGATAGTTTTTGTCGTAGACATTTCTTAGCGTCAAAATATTTATGGGTTTAATGTGAAAGAACCAGGGCGCCTATTAAACATTATGAAAAATATATTACTCTGATTTTCACGGAAATTTATACATTTGCTTTTTTTTTGCAATATCGACGAGCACTTTTGCGAAATTGCATCTTGCTTCGATAAATTCGAAACTGGAGGGGCTAAATTCGAGGAAATTATTTTGGTAAATTGTAAATTGTTGCAAGTTGCTATTAAATCTTGGAGACGATAAATTTTTCGTAGACATTTCTTAGCGTCAAAATATTTATGGTTTCAATGTGAAAGAACCAGGGCGCCTATTAAACACTGTGAAAAATATATTACTCTAATTTTTGCGGAAGTTGATGCGTTTGCTTTTTTTTTTTTGCTGTTCCGGACACTCGAATCGCAGATGTGCAACTGATAAAATAGTAATAAGGGAATTATAAATGACTTCCGGTTTGAAAAATATTCGTTTCTCTCTCCTGAGAATTTTCATATCAGATCACTTGCCGGACGATGCTCGGTGAATATAATTCTTGCCGCGACTTGCAAATAACAGGGCAATTAAGAAGTAATTCCTGTTGTTTGCGTCGCTCGTCGAAGTCACTCACAATTATTCGAGCCACGACTGTTGACATTAAATCTACATCAAAGCTACCGAGACTTCTTCCTTTTTTCACTATATAAATTGCGCAACGAAAACGTTATTCGCTAAACATTCGTATAACAGCAAAAAAAAAAAAATTCTAACTCGCAATAAATACCCGGAGTAAATTTTATAATTCTAATTTAAAAAACATTTCAACCTCACCCTACGATTTTATCAATATTTCTGTACAATTTCAGATCTGGAACTGAATGCATCAAAAATGTTATTTGCGATAAATTCATATAACAGAAAAAAAACAATTCTAACTCGCAATAAATCCCCGGAGTTCATTTTATAATTCTAATTTCAAAAAACATGTCAACCTCATCCCACGATTTTATAAATCTTTCTCTGCAATTTCAGGTCTGGAACTGAACGACAAGGAAAAAGAGATCATGACCGCGTCCTTCCCGTGGCACAGGGTTCCCCAGCTCATGAAGACTGCATCCTGGGACTGATCGACGCGCCGCGTCGAAACCGCGAGTAATCGTCGAAACTCAGGCCACCGACGTTCAAGCAGCTTCACAAGGAGAATTCACTATTTATTGTCACGACCATTATCTCTTATTTTTTACTCTCCCCTCATCACCCTCCTCCTCGCTGTCCTGCATTTATTTATATTATTTATTCAACTCCCCGGCGCAAAACCGTCGCGAGATCGGCCTCAAGATTGGAGCTCAAAAACCTGATCGGGGTTACCCGTATCCAGGCGCAACACAGAAAACACAGCCACGCGAGACGTTCCATCAATATTTTTTTTCCTTTTCTACGCTCGTTATTCCTCCCTCTGTTCCCCTCGTTCGTCACATCGACGCTTAACGCTTGAAATTGCGTTTACGCCGCGTCTGCCGACTCGGCCGGGAAATCGTTATGAGCCGAGTGTGTGGACGGGATCGGTGCGGTTAGCGCGCAACGTGCACACGTGGGGGAACGATGAACGCCGCGTCATTATACCTGTATTCACGATCGAATTACATTGTAATATCCGAGGGGGCGCGAAGGCTCGATTGGCGCCCGATGTGGGCGTTGGAGCCACTATTACCGATCATCGAGAGGACTAAAGGGCGTCGGATGATTGCAATCACTTTCGTTCGGGAACTAGCGTCAATCTCGTAGCTACTGTAGATTAAATTTTCGCATTAACGTTAGCAACGTGTCCTGCACTCCCTGCCTCCCCCACCGCCTCCTCGTGCCCTCTGCGTAAACTGCTGAACGCCTCCGCCTATTTTTCTCTCTCCCTCTTCCTCCTCATGATGTTGAAGTTTGCATGGTTGGAATGCAACGAAATTCAGAAAAAAATTAATTCTAATTAACCCAAGTGATGAAATTAGGTATAAAAATCATTATTGGAACTAATTGATATGATAACTTTTTATACCTAATTTGATCATTTCGGTTAGTTAGAATTAATTTTTTTTTTCTGAATTTCGTTGCATTCCAACGATGCAAACTTCAACATCATTCCTCCTCTCTCTCACCTTAGTCGATAACGAATAAAAATAACCCGAATGATAACGTAATTTATGCAGTGCGAGGCGCGCGTAGTCGCCCCGGTAGTTAGGGATTAAAGACACCTCTGGCTTTGTCAAAAGTTGTTGCTAAAAAAGAAAACGCCTCACGCGACTCGAATGGATTCGACTCGATTGGAAGGACAATTTTACGCTGTAAATAATAACGTCAACAATGATGCGTGAATAAAGAAGAAGAAGAAAAAATTGCGAAGACAGATTGTCGTATCTTCTCATTAAATGACTCTAAAATAATCAATGAAACGCGATTGTCAGGCGTTTCTCCTATTTTTCCTTCCCTCCTTTCGCAGCCCGAAAACGTTAATTTAAGTTTGCATAATTAGCCAAAACGAGTGCTAAAAAAATGCCAAAGCTGCGCGCGCATGCGCGAGCGAATACGACTGAGCTGGCGTGTAATTAAAAGTTGCTTACGAGAAACAATAATCCACAAAATAAAATGATGTTGAAGTTTGCATCGTTGGAATGCAACGAAATTCAGAGAAAAAAATTATTTCTAATTAATCCAAGTGTTAAAATTAGGTATAAAAATCATTGTAGGAACTAATTGATATGATGATTTTTTATACCTAATTTTATCATTTGGGTTAGATAGACTTAATTTCTTTTTCTGAATTTCGTTGCATTCCAATGATGTAAACTTCAACATCATAAAATAAATTAACCCCGAGACCGCATGACGTTGAAGTTTGCATCATTCGAATGCAACGAAACACAGAAAAAAAAATTAATTGTGATTAACCTAAATGATGAAAATAGCTACAAAAAGTCACCATAACTATGAAGAAGAGCACGAAAAAAAATCCGTGTCCTTCGTCATTTGGGTTAATTAGAATTAATTTTTTTTCTGAGTTTCGTTGCATTCCAACGATGCAAACTTTAACCCTCGCCGAGATCGCCAGGTCCGAAACAGCGAAAATTCTCGCTCTGAATGAATTTTCATCAGCGCGTCGAATCCCTCCTCGCCTCCGTGGCGCCCCAATTAAAAAAAAAGCGTCGCGACTCCCATCGTGAGTCCCGTCACACCCACCACGGAGACATTCCGTCCCTGGGATGAATCACGAAAAACCCCTCAATCATATGCAACTCCCGCGAACTTTCGTGTCGCGAAGAAAACTTGTTATCCCAAGTCCTTCGGCGCGCGCGTTCGCGGTGCATTCATATTGCCAGTGTGTAGCGCAAACATCACCAGGCGGCAAAGAAGACGATTGGCTCGCGCGCGAGGCAAATGCAATCTCGAGGGAGTCAAAGTTTCGCGAGTCTCGCGACTGGAAGAAAAAAAAACGAAACAAAAAAAAACGAGAAACCAAGAACGAAGAAGCAGAGACTGACAAACGAGTCGAGTTTTCCACTCACCGAGAACATCCGAGTTTACGAGAACGCTGCACGAGTACATCGGCGTTACGAGCCTCGGCCTTCGCTGATTGAGCGCCCTCTTGCAGGCTTCCTTGCACGCGGACATCAATTGCCCGCCCAGATGAGCGTGACTCTGCGTGTCCCCCGTCGCCTCGTGAATCTCCCATCTCTTCAGCACGAAGCAAACGCCCATCATGGGCTCCTCGCAGAGCGGCCCAGCCAGCGTCGCCAATTGGAACCCGTTGATCATGCTGGTATCATAAGTAGCTCGCGGATCCGTCGATTTGTTCTGCCGCTCCCAGAAAGGTCGTCGCTCGTAGTCCGTCTCATTCAGCAGGATATTCGGTCCGCATTTCCTGGGCCCGAAGGACCAAATCTTCCCCAAAACGTCGCCACCCCAACCGGCCTCTTCGAAAGCGGCCGCGAGTTCGCTCTTAAAATTCTCGATCGCCCGCTGTTTCCGTCCGCTCATCGACGTGTCGTGCGTCTCAACCTTCTCTGCATCCTCGTCCAGCTGTTCCACCGTCGTCCCCGCCACCGAATCCTTCCCAAATCGCTCCCAGTGCAAATCCAGCTGCTTAATAAGCTCCGCGCTCGCTTCCAACAGCTTCGTGACTTTCTCCGGCAGCGGCTTCGCGTCGATCTCGAAGCAGCACTGCCGATTCGTCGTCCACGCCTCGAGGGTCACCTCCTCGGCTTTTCTCTCGATCGCCTCGTTCACCATGTCCACCGTGGGCGGCGGCACGACAGTCTCGCGAAACGACACGATCGGCTCCGAAACATTCACCTCGACTTTCGCGTAGCTCAGCCGAAGATCCTCGAGGCAACGCTCGAGATGCACCTCGCCCGCGGTGTTGAGCACGATCTCGCCGGTCTCCTGGATGTGAACGATCGCGCAAGCGTCCGCCTGATTCAGGAGCTTCAGACCCGCTATGAGTTTCTGCAGGTCGTTCGGGTGTTTCGGCTCGAGAGCGACTCGCAGAATCGGCACCGCGAGTGACGTCAGCTCGGAGAAAGACGGACAGGCTATGGTGGTGGAGAGAGTCGCGGTTTTCAGCACGTGATCCTCGAGCCCACCGATTCCGAGGACGTTTCCCGCGGGAACTTTTTCCACGGCCTCGAGCTCGCGTCCCATGAGGATGTAGAGCTTCGGCACTCGCACCCTGGTCACGTGCCAGCCCGGGGATAAATCCCTGAGTGACGCGGGCGGCTCGACGTACTCGCCGGCTTTGCGTTTCTCCATCGCCACGCAGGGATTGTGCTTCGGCCCGAGGACGAAGAGCTCGCTGCCCTCGCTAATCGTGCCCGAGTAGATACGCGCGAAGGCTATCAATACGTTTTCCGATTCCGCCGTGGTCGCTTCCTCCTCGCATTCCTCGCCCGTCGAGCTCGCTCCGGTCTCGTCGAGGGTCAGACTGTTGACGCCCCCGTCTATAGGATCCTCGCCGCCCTCCGCTCGGCTCTCGCGCTCCAAACGCTCCGCGTGCCTCTGTCGAGCCACCTCGCGTCTCAAACGCAGCCCCTCCTGCGTCAGCGGCTTCGTGCGATTTTCCGGCAGCGATTTTCTCTCGACCGCGAACATCTTCGAGACGAAGGCGATTATCGGCGCCCCCGCGGAAGAGTCGCAGGCGAGGAACGCGGATTTTAGTTGCTGTGTCTCGCTGGGGAGGGTTGAGAAGTCGGCGTTGCCGCTCATGAGACGCTCGATCTTCTCGTCGGTGAGATTCCGCGGCGAGGGGACTTTTTCGCAGACCATGTTGAGGCAGGCGCGCGCCAACGGCAGCCACTGCGAGCAGATCGCCTGTAGTTGAGCTCGCGGATCGGTGAGACGAAGATCGCGGCTCGTTAGCTTCACGTTCATCTTCTCCACCATGCTGGTCATTCGCTCGCGATCCTTGCGCACCATCACCGTGTCGTAGATCGACCAGAGATTGTCGAGTATGAGGGACACGAAGAGGGGCTTCTTCGCTTTTTCCTGCGCGCCCTTCATGATCCTCTTGGCCTTCATGTTCATGTAAAAATCGCCCCATATCGTTTTCAGTAGAACGCGCTCGCTGAAGCCCAATTTCTCGGCGAATATACGCGCGAACTCCTTGACGCCGAAGCCCCAGCCGTCAACCGCGCTCGTGAAGAGGACGTTGCCCTGCTCGGGCGAGAAATACAGATTCGAGTCGTCCGCGTCCTCGAGCGCCGATTGCCAGTCGGATATCGGACGGTCCGTCACGTTTGCCTCCTCGCTGGGACGATTCTCGGTGGGTGGAGACGTCGTTTCCTCCTCCTCGCGGGTCATGATGTCGCTGGCGAATAGCTCGCCCATCACCGCGTTGACCTGCTCCAGCACCTGGGTAAGATAAACATAAGCGTCTAGAGGCGAGAGTTTCATCTCCGTTATGAGTCTGTCGATCTTATTCAGTACTAGGACGGGCCTGAGGCCCTCAATGTAGGACATTGAGAGAGCGCTTCGCGTCTGTGGACAGACGCCCTCGACCACGTCAACGACGACTATGGCGCCGTCGCAGAGCCTCACTGCGGTGGAGACCTCGGAGGCGAAGTCCACGTGACCCGGGGAATCTATGAGATTCACCAGACTCTCCTGGTCGTTGTGGACGTGATACAGCGCTATGGAACTGGACTTCATGGTTATACCTCTCTGCTGCTCGTCCGGACGGCTGTCCAGGTAGCGTAGCTTGCCCGCAAGCTTACCCGATATTATTCCGTTGCTGGCGACCAGCGAATCGGCCAGCGTGGTCTTTCCATGATCCACGTGCGCCAGTATACAAATGTTCCTTATGCGGGATGGATTCTCCTGCAGCTCGGCGAGCTTCTCGTGACTCACCAGCCTCATCTTGGCTCTCCGTCTGCGCGTTGAGCGTGCGGAAACTTTTGAGACTACGAGTTACGCCGGATTCTGCGCTCGAAATGTAGAGTCGGTAAAAAATATAAATCAGCCAAGGCACAAGCGAATTGACGACAGAGAAAAATATTGAAATATATGACAGAATGAGGAAAATGAAAGAACGAAAAATGTGTAATTTACGCTAGGAAAAAAAATGCGTGTAAACACTATTTCACTTTGTTTTGTTTCCAGAGTGCATAACGTTCGCTGAACACGAGCACGAATTGTCTCACGATTGGCATCGACCGCGACGTCGATAGCATCACCGTTGGCTTTTGCTTCAGGCTCGTCTCGAGGATGCCGCGATTTTCACGCCTGTGTTTTGCCCTCGACGAGTCGGCGGGACGAAAAACGTGGTTGACACTTCGGGCGGGTTTTGAGGTTAGGTGAGGTTTACGCGGGCTGAGAAAGTCTGAACGACTTTGCCGCGCGTTTCACGGGTTTCTCGGCGACGCGAGACTCGCGGATCTGTTTCACGGTCACGAACTCGACACTGATCACCGCGTATTTCGGCGACGAATCGATTATCAAGATGCGGTCAGACTTCACCAGCGACGAGCGCAGAGGTGGCGACGGCCATCACTGTACACAGACGCAACGCGCGGACTGCTCAATTTGCCGCGGAATTTCGCAATGTTATGCGGTGTCTCGAAACAAAACGCAATCGCCGGTAGGTGCGTGCGTCTTGCTGCAATCGTTGGGGGATTCTTTTCATTCATGACACGACGCCACGCTCGCGCTTTCGAGGGCGCCGGGATGGAGGTTCGTGTAACAGGTATCAGCGGCCAGCTGATCGCTCGGAGAGTGGAGGAGAGTGGAGGAGGTCAATATGCGAGCAGACATGCGAATTGCAGCTGGAGTTCGTTTAGGGGGGACTTCTACACTGGAGCAACGTTTTTTTGTTTTTTTTTTTTTTGTGGGGAAAGGAATAAATGTAGACGACTGCGGTTTTTTTCTAGTTGTTACTTATGTTTTGAAGTATGCAATGGAATTTTTTTTTTTTTTTTGTTGAAAATTGTTGGTGTACCAGGTCCTCAAACACGATTATCCAAAATAGATGGATACCCCCATGGAAAAAAAGTATGCATGAAAAGTGTATTTTTCGATATATCGAAAAATATATAAATAATGTACGTGGTATAATAATCACATATTTTTTTGTATACTTTTTATATATTCGGCAATATCACATATTTCGCGCGAACGTATATCCGGGCGAATATACGTGCAGTATACTTTTTTTTGTATATTCCTATGTATATCTGACGAACATACGTACGTTAGATTTTTTTGTATATTTTGTATATTTGTATATTTTAATATATACTTTTCATACATAAATGCATGTGTAAGGAGTATATCAAATATATATGTACAAGTATATTGCCATATATACTTATAAAGTATACTGAACGTTATATCCCAAATATACAATTTTTCGCGGAAGTATACATGGTGTAAAAAAAATATACTTTTCAATATATTTTCGAATATACTTTTTTTCCATGGGGGTATCACTCTCCTGACCACTGTATTTATGCGATCGGCCTGAAATTGTGCATATATACTCGAGAAACATGTCTTCATGGAATGACGGAGGTTTTTTTCGATAACTTAATTTTTCGATTTTTTATTCATGTTTTTATACGAAAAACATAGGGGAAAAATGTTTTAAACGGCGCCACTTTTCTTAATTTTGCAGTAATCGAAAAAAACCTGCATCATTACATGAAGATACGTTTCTCGAGTATGTGTGCACAATTTCAGTGGTCAGGAGATTGGTAGACATTTATTTTGGATGATCGTGTTTGAGGACCTGGGACGCCGACAATTTTTAACTAAAAAAAAAAACATTACATTGTATACTTTGAAACGTAAGTAACAAGTAGAAAAAACCGCAGTCGTCTACATTTATTCGTTTCCCCATAAAAAATATAATGAAAAACGGTGCTCCAGCGTAGAAGTTCCCCTTAAACAATTTTTTATTTGATTATGAGAAAGAAAGAAAAATCGATATTTCTTTGGCAAAATTCGTGAAACCGAAGCTAGTCGAAAAATGCTTAAATCCGATACCTTGCGTATCCAACTTTTGTTTTTCTGCAAAATATCGATTTTAACCTATACCATCGTTCTCAAGTTGCATATTCTGCCCCGGAAAAGACTTTTTTTCTTGATACATAAAAAAGCGGAGTGTCTAGACGTCCGGATACCGTATGAATTGGGTTACATTATTTGTCCGGAAAGTCGAAAAAATTCACGTCGCGCTCTCGACTGAACGCTTCGTATATTTCGTGAAGTAGAAGCTGAAAATTTCCGCTTTAGTATTATATGTATACATATAATGTTTTAAAAAGGAAAACCCGTTAAAATTCCTTACTAAAGCGGAACATTCCCGCTTTCGTAAGTTTGCAACTTGTAATGGAAATCTGAGGTCAAAAACTGAAAATGTTCAAAAACCTACGATTGACGAATCGTCCATCCCAAGTTTTGAAAAAATTGTCCATACAAATATTTTTTTGTTTTCAAGATATCGACTTTAAACCTAGACTATGTTTCTTAACTCGCATTCTCTGCCCCTGAAAACACTTTTTTTACTTGATTTAGGAAAAACAAACATTCGATGTACTTATGTCAGAATTCGTAAAACCGAGCTCGATAGAAAATGCCAAAATCAACGCCTCGAAAAAGTTCATTTTATAGTATCAACTTCTTGCCGTGGTATGTCACACATTGTTCCATTTTGGACGCCCACATCTATGCATTATAAACATTGCATACGATGCTCGCTAACTCCATCGTAACTTCGTATTCAAATCTCGTCTGCTCTGAATATAATAATATACCCACGTGTCGTTCGAAGGGACGCTGTCACTTCCGTTGCATTTAGATGACGGCATGTACGTTCATATGGGAGATATAGAATACATTATGAATCCAATTATAATAAAAAGATTAAATCCGTCCGTTTCGTTATACCTCATTTGTATTATATACCAGACGTTAAGCTACATATTTTTGTTTTTCCCCTTATTATTATTATTATTATTATTATTATTATTATTATTATTATTATTATTATTATTATTATATATTTTCGAAAGTTGTTTGTCTGTTTGTCTGTTTGTCTGTCCCAGCCCTCCTAACCGTTGTTTGCCCGAAAAATAAAAAAAACGAAAGGGAACCTTCTAAAAATTTGCGATTTATGAGGGTCTGACTTTAACATCCTGTAAAAAATTCAGAAGTCAAGATATCGCATTCGGCTTTGCGGTATTCTCTGCGTTATAGAGTTTTCTCTCGAACGCAAAAAGAAAACCCAGCTTTGGTCGATCCAAAAAAAAAGTAACCTCGATTTTAGCGAAGTGATGAAATTTCGAAAAAAGTGAAACATCATTTTTTACATTTTTCTCATCGAATTTTATGTTTTTCGGGCAAACAATGGTGCTTTTCGGAATCAGCGGAAAATTTCCCATCGGATAGGGTCTTCAAACTTTACGAAATCGAAATTTTTTTTTTCTCGATTTTACAACATCCTAGTTATTATTATTATTATTATTATTATTACTATTATTATTACTACTATTATTATTATTATTAAATAAGAAAAAAATAACAAATTATTTCAGGTTATCCGTCATCTGTAAGAGATCTGACATTGCAGTTATGCTCACGCGTTATGTTTCAAGTCATGTTATGTTAAAATAATGAATATAATCTCGCAAATCATTTATGTACACAGGGAACGAGTGCAAACAAACACCGGCATTTACAAGTGTAATAACGAAGTGCGCGATTATCCAAGACGATTTATTGCGTTCCGCTGGTTGTCTCCTGAAAAGAGCGTAGCGTCACAAAAGACTCAAACGCGATACGAATCTTCGGGGCGATTTCTATCGCTTCCTGTTTCCCACAGCCGCTGCACAACAGAGCGGCGAAAAAAAAAATTATCTATATAGTTATTACAATTATTTTCGCGGATGCCTCAATTTAGTTATGAAATACGTAACGTGCATTCTGTGCCTCACTGCAGTTGAAACGGCCGTATATATACGGCGAATCGTCGAAACTTTGGCCAGTTCGAATTTGTCCAATCGGTCGACAAGTGACGGAATCCAAAGATGCTGAAACTCACGATTTTGGCCTGCGTCTGTGCAGCGGTGGTGAGCTCGATTAATTAATTCCCTTTTTTGTTTTGTTCCCGCGGCTTATATAAATATACAATTGCACTTTTATACTCTCAATTATTTTAACCGCATTCGCGATGTCTCAACGACTCGTTAAATTTTCAACGCGGGCCAAAAAAATGATTTTCATAAATCAAAACATGTTTCACAAATGTTTTCAAAAAAATTATTTTCATACATGTTTTTAAAATTATTTTCAAAAAATTAATTTCATAAAATTATTGTCATAAATTACCAGGAATTATTATTTCAGTGGTAAAAAAATAAATTTCGATAGTTTTGGTACAAATAAAAATTGCCCAATTTTATTGTAGTTCATTTTGGATTTTTTATTATTTTTTTGTATTAAAGGCCGGGTGTCGTGTGCGGATATAAAACTTTGACCGAGGCTGCCGGAGTATGGCTAACGCGAATGGACATCCGATTGTATTGCACGGGCGAAAGGTTGATATTTACATTTTTGCAGCTCGTCGAGGGCCAGGAACAACTACCGCCACCAGGCCCTCCGGGTGGCCCTCCGGGTGGCCCTCCGGGAGGCCCCCCGGGAGGTGCTCCGGGTGCTCCGGCTGTATCGTCGGTGGACGAGCCGCCGCGCAGCAGAGTGAGTGTCATTGCGTATTCATTATTCCGTCGCATATATACAGCAAGCGAGTACCACAAAGGGCTCACTTTTGAAATGTCTGTCATGTTGTCACGAAAGCCAAAGCACCACATTCGATTTTTTTCTCAAAGGGCTTCCGCACTTCACAGCCCATTTGGAAGCGCAAACACGTTATTCATTTGATCGCCTGGCAACGCCAAAAATGTCAATTACATCACTATATATTAAAAAAAAAAAAGAAAATTTAAATAACTTTCAGCATCGTAAATGAAAAATTAGTTAGTATTAATTAGTAAAAACTATTTTTTAAATTTGCCCCAATAGCATTTTGTTATGGCCAACAATATTTTTTATTAATGTAATAAATATTTACTGTGTGAATTACGTTCGTGACGACCATTCACGAATAATGCAAACGTGTTGATAATTTTTTATTTTTTATTTTTAACTCGATATTTAAATTAAAAAAAAAATTGGCTTATAGGTGGCTCGTCAGGCGATGCCCGAGATGCCACTGCCGAGTATGTCATCGATGCCGAACATGGGGGGCACCAATTCCGGAAATTTCGGGTTGGACGGTCTCGGAAGTCTGCCGGACCCCACGGCGTGGGTGGCTAAGGGACAGGAAATCGGAAGACAAATGATGAACGGCAGACGTCGTCGTCAGGCCGGTCCCCAAACTGTACCCGCTGCCGTACCCACTGGAGTACCCTCTGGAGCCCCCGCCGCAGCACCCCCTGCAGCATCCTCAGCTGCCGCGGTGAGACTTTTTATTCACTAATTTTAGGGCACCGAAGAGCTACAGTTTTATCGAAGATTAAAAAAAAATTCCGCGCGAAAAAAGTCGTGATTTTCCTACGGTTTTAAGTACAGTTTCGTTAATAATAATTTTACATCAAACTTTCCTCTTCACTGAGTTTTAGGCATAAAAAAACTCACGTTTTGCCGACGATTTAAAAAAAATAATTTCAGCGTGAAAAAAGATGCGATTTTACTGCAGTCTTAATTAAGATTTTGATAGGAATAATTTTGCATCACGTAATTAAAAAAAAAAAAAAAAAAAGGTCCTCTTTCGCAGTCACTGAATTAACTGGAATCATCGCATCTTTTTTCAGCGTGAAAAAAGATGCGATTTTACTGCAGTTTTAATTAAGATTTTGATAGGAATAATATCACATCACGTAATTAAATTTTTTTTTCCTCTTTCGCAGTCACTTTAATTGGAATCCGGACGATCGGAAAGATCACCAAAAAATCGGCTAGTGGATAAACACGAACGCCCGCACCATCGACCTTGCGCACCTCCGACCCCCTCTAGCGTCTCGATCCTCATTTTTCGATTGTAAAAAAACACAACTGATTATTGAAAATAAAGCCGGAAGTATTGCAAACCCCGTCGCGCAGATTTTTCCATCCTCGCGATTCTCCATCTCCGCCGCTCGGGTTTGATTTAATTGTCGTGCGCACGGAATATCCGGAGGAAACGGCTGGACTTGGCACGTGAGATTGACCGCGAGATAGACGCGCGATGCACACCGAGATCTCGCGTGAATGATGCACCGAGTGACGAGCGTAATTTCTCGGCAGACAATAAATTAATTGCCGGCACGTGGCTGACTCTACGTTTTTTGTCATGCGGAGTCGATGAAATAATAAAAAACATCTGGCTCGATATTTAAAAACTTCTGCAATCAGTTTTTCTCGTGTGAGGAAATATACGAGTCAAGAAATATTTAATAGAAAAAATAAATAGAAATTCCTTTTATTGAGAAAAGGAAATAATTATCTTTTTTTATTAAAAAAAAAAAACGTGCAGATAAAAAAGTCGGTTTTGTGTCAATGAGAATTCTCAGTCGGTTTGGATGATTGAATTTTCTAGCGGACGAGCTTAAACAGCGAAAGCTGGGAGGACGGAATGTGGGAACGCAATTTTTTTCTAGGGCAGTCGAGTGTTGACCATGAAACCGAGTCGAGTTGGGCCTCAAAGGGCGACAGTGATAACGTTGCAGCTCTCTGAGGGCCGAGCGCTGCCACCACTTTCGAGGCTGGTGGCGCAACGTGCGAAGCGAAACACAAGCAGGATGAGAATCATTGCATATTCATCACTCTGCCTATAGCCCGGAGCGCTCGATAAGGGACGCGTTTTAAAAATTTACCTCGACGTTACGAAAGTCTAGTCGTCACGTAAAAGGACGTTACGTGGGACTTGCCTCACTTTGCAGCCTGTGTGAAAAAGTTTACAGTCAAAATATTCATTAAAAAGTTTAGTTGCCGAAATAAAACTAGTCGTAGCTTCCCAAACTGTATTTAAACTCGCTATCGACAAACCCACGTCCAAAATGTATTTATCCCTCTTTTAAAAAGTTCATGAGTAACGGAAAGCATGGTTAGCAAATTGTTAGAGCTGTGATTGGTTGCCAGGAAAGTCCGTGATAAACAAAATCAGTTTGGCGTCAAATTTGAAAAAGTTGATAAGAGACACGCGGGGCAGCACCTGTAAACTTTTAAAGCTTTATAAGAGCGCAGCAGCGCAAAATTGATTAACCTATTATAGGTGATATTTTGAAATAAAAATTTCCGAGGTCGATTTTGGCAATTTTCGGTCCGGAGCCGGATCTACGATTTCTGACACAAAAATCGTTGCCAAAAAATATTTTTTTCAAAATCGATTAAAAAAGGTTAATAACCAGTGTTTTCGGGGGTAGAATATACGACTTGAGAACGATGGTATAGGTTAAAAGTCGATATTTTGAAAAGAAAAAAAATTGGGGTCGATTTTGGTGATTTTCGGTCCGGAGCCGGATCTACGATTTCTGACAAAAAAAAAAAAAAAATTTCGTCGCCAAAAAAATATTTTTTTCAAAATCGATTAAAAAAGGTTAATAACCAGTGTTTTCGGGGGTAGAATATGCGACTTGAGAATGATGGTATAGGTTAAAAGTCGATATTTTGAAAAGAAAAAAAATTGGGGTCGATTTTGGCGATTTTCGGTCCGTAGCCGGATCTACGATTTCTGACAAAAAAAAAAAAATTTCGTCGCCAAAAAAATATTTTTTTCAAAATCGATTAAAAAAGGTTAATAACCAGTGTTTTCGGGGGTAGAATATACGACTTGAGAATGATGGTATAGGTTAAAAGTCGATATTTTGAAAAGAAAAAAAATTGGGGTCGATTTTGGCGATTTTCGGTCCATAGCCGGATCTACGATTTCTGACAAAAAAAAAAAAATTTCGTCGCCAAAAAAATATTTTTTTCAAAATCGATTAAAAAAGGTTAATAACCAGTGTTTTCGGGGGTAGAATATGCGACTTGAGAATGATGGTATAGGTTAAAAGTCGATATTTTGAAAAGAAAAAAAATTGGGGTCGATTTTGGCGATTTTCGGTCCGGAGCCGAATCTACGGTTTCTGACAAAAAAAAAAAAAAAAATTCGTCGCCAAAAAAATATTTTTTTCAAAATCGATTAAAAAAGGTTAATAACCAGTGTTTTCGGGGGTAGAATATACGACTTGAGAATGATGGTATAGGTTAAAAGTCGATATTTTGAAAAGAAAAAAAATTGGGGTCGATTTTGGCGATTTTCGGTCCATAGCCGGATCTACGATTTCTGACAAAAAAAAAAAAATTTCGTCGCCAAAAAAATATTTTTTTCAAAATCGATTAAAAAAGGTTAATAACCAGTGTTTTCGGGGGTAGAATATACGACTTGAGAATGATGGTATAGGTTAAAAGTCGATATTTTGAAAAGAAAAAAAATTGGGGTCGATTTTGGCGATTTTCGGTCCATAGCCGGATCTACGATTTCTGACAAAAAAAAAAAAATTTCGTCGCCAAAAAAATATTTTTTTCAAAATCGATTAAAAAAGGTTAATAACCAGTGTTTTCGGGGGTAGAATATACGACTTGAGAATGATGGTATAGGTTAAAAGTCGATATTTTGAAAAGAAAAAAAATTGGGGTCGATTTTGGCGATTTTCGGTCCGGAGCCGAATCTACGATTTCTGACAAAAAAAAAAAAATTTCGTCGCCAAAAAAATATTTTTTTCAAAATCGATTAAAAAAGGTTAATAACCAGTGTTTTCGGGGGTAGAATATACGACTTGAGAATGATGGTATAGGTTAAAAGTCGATATTTTGAAAAGAAAAAAAATTGGGGTCGATTTTGGGGATTTTCGGTCCATAGCCGGATCTACGATTTCTGACAAAAAAAAAAAATTTCGTCGCCAAAAAAATATTTTTTTCAAAATCGATTAAAAAAGGTTAATAACCAGTGTTTTCGGGGGTAGAATATGCGACTTGAGAATGATGGTATAGGTTAAAAGTCGATATTTTGAAAAGAAAAAAAAATTGGGGTCGATTTTGGCAAAAAGATGTGATTGAAAAAGAGGTGATTACCTAGTTTCGTTAAAAAAATGTTACATTTCTTCCCCACTATCGATTGCAAAAATCAATTGAGCCTCAAACAATGAATCAAAAAATGCAACAAAAAAAACCTCTAAAAAATAATTAAAAATATAAATATTCTTAGATTTATTGTTTCAATCTCATATAAAATTCTAGAAATTCGAATCAAAATTGGACATTTCTTTAATTGAACGTCGAGGAAATTTTTTTCTGGCTGTGATTTAATTTCACTTCTTCACCAAATCGACTTTCCATGTTTTTCATTCGCACGGTGCTCAATAATACGGTGCCCGAAATATCTGGGCAGAAGCGAGCAACAGTTACCGCGTATAAGATTGACCGTGAGATAAACGAACACCCACACTGAGTATCCGCTGTGCCTGTGACGCGCGGAGCGACGTGTACAGCGTGTTCCGTGTAACAGATAATAAATTAATCGCTGCCTCGAGATAACGCGCGTTATCACCGATCGACAGGCCGTGGTTGTCGGACTTGGTCATCACCGAGTTCGCCCAAAGCTGGTCTCGTGTGGCACGAGTTGAGCCGATTGAGTTGGACGCGCGTTGAATGCATCGAGGGCCCCAATATCCGGTGTCAAAGGATGTCGAGTGCACGAAGGACCCAATATCCGGTGTTGAAGGTTCAGTGATTATAGGGCGCTGGGTATTCCGGTCAAGTGGTTGGAACCCGCAGCGGTCGATGTGACACGCAAAATTTGATGAGTCTGTAAATCAGAATACGCAAAGCGTTAAATTGCACTCGAGCATTCTGTTTTTCCTGCAGTGCATTGCAGTGGTTTAATTGGTTCGCGAAGTTTCAGTAAATTATAAAAGTTTACCACGTCGGGTTTGGCGATTCGATGCGGTGATTCACCGCCCCCTGATTTGTCTGTACCTCGCCTTAAACCTAAAAAAAAACACCTCGACAGGTGTTTTTTTGAGACGAGGGCGAGGATTTTTTTCTCTTATATCGTGGATCGTGGACCGTTGGAAATTTAATCATGGAACACGTTATTTACGAGCGACCCGACAGACTGCAAGAATTTGGAAATGATCGGGAGCATTTTTTTACCACGAAAAAAGGTATGGATTATTTTTTATGGATTTTCGCCACGTCCAGCGTATTCGCTTTATCGATATTTAATTATTATGGGTTGGAACTTAATTTTGTAAGACGAAAGATTAATCCACGTGACCTGGTAATGATTGTCGAGACGAGTGAATGCTCTGGGCACGATCAGGCGAATTAATTGGTCGCTAAATTAATGAATCTTTCTCGCTAAGAGCGACCGGGTTCATTAATCGTGGGATAACCATTCATCACTCCTCGCAGGCTGATTTTTAATAAAGCAGCTTCCGGTGCGTGCAGAAAAATCCGCAAGATACTACGCAATTTAACGATAATTTATGGTCACACGAGTAGAACTATTAATTCATTTCAGAACTATAAGTCGAACTACTTTTTGGTAATTAGTAATTTATTCGCAATAAACGTGAAACTAAATCACACAGATCATAGAGGAAAAAAACTAGTGTATGATTAAAGAAATTTTATTTTATCCTAAAATTAAAGAAATTTTATTTTATCCTAAAATTAAAGAAATTTTATTTTATCCTAAAATTAAAGAAATTTTATTTTATCCTAAAATTAAATAAAATAATTTTATTCTAAAATTAAATTAAATTATTTTATTTTATTTTATCCTTATTTTATTTTATCCTTCGTAAATATTTTACGAAGCGATTGTTTTTACCTTCACAGAGGAAAAAAAAACAAGTGTATGATTAAAGAAATTTTATTTTATCCTTACTTTCGCTTCGTAAATATTTTTACCGGTCAAGATCCTAATGAAAAGAGCAATTAAAAAATATATATTTCAATTATCGATTAAATTCATATGATCATGAAAAATTGTTATTCATTAGCGTAATAAATTTTCGTAAATTTGCTTTTCCCTCTCAGTGAGCCTGAAGGACCGGATATGTCTGTCCCCGATGGTGAAGTACGTCATCCCGGCGTTCGGAATAATTGCGCTCCTGATGCTCGCGGTGTACCTGACGATGTATTTCTTCCTGGTGAAGTCAGACGACGACTGGCCGGCCACGTGCAACATACGATCCAGCTATCGGGTCGAGTGTTTTCCCGGCAAGTCCGGAGTGACGTACGACAACTGCATGAATGTCGGATGTTGCTGGAACGACGAGACTGAGTTCTGCTTCCACTCGATCCCGTCTCGCCACGGTTACACTCCAAAAAATAGCGGAGCTTACAACGGTAACGAAAAATCATTTGAGGAATAAAATTAAAAATTATTTTTCATTTTTAAACGCATCTCGCGGTTGTCTTAAGATGAGCCAGAACTTCGTAGCCAAGATAGTCACCGTTTTTCGTAAAAAAAAAAAAATGTTCGGTTAGGCTTTCTGAGTGCCACATTTAGTCATTTTACTCTGCTTTTAAAATCCTCTGAAACGCTTCAAAAATAATTTTATATTTTGAAATGCATCTCGCGGCTATTCCAAGACGAGCCAGAACTTCATAGCCAAGATAGTCGTCGCTTTTCGTAAAAATAAAAAAATTGTTCGGTTACGCTTTCTGAGTGCCACATTTAGCCATTTTACTCTGCTTTTCAAATCCTCTGAAACGCTTCGAAAATAATTTTATATTTTTAAATGCATCTCGCGGCTATTCCAAGACGAGCCAGAACTTCGTAGCCAAGATAGTCGTCGCTTTTCGTAAAAATAAAAAAAATGTTCGGTTACACTTTCCGAGTGCCACATTTAGCCATTTTACTCTGCTTTTCAAATCCTCTGAAACGCTTCGAAAATAATTTTATATTTTTAAATGCATCTCGCGGCTATTCCAAGACGAGCCAGAACTTCGTAGCCAAGATAGACGTCACTTTTCGTTAAAAAAAAGTAAAAAAAAAGTTAAACGGTTACGCTTTCTGAGTGGCACATTTAGCCATTTTACTCTGCCTTTCAAATCCTCTGAAACGCTTTTCTCGAGCTCTTTCCGCCACTTTACCCAATTCCCCAGAAGGACCGCGACGCTTATTCCGACCACTCGTGGCCGACAGTGGATAAAGACATTTTCACCGTTAAATATAGAAATTTGAATAACGTTTCTTTTTCCCATTTTTTTCTCACGGTATTGTTGGACATCGTCTTCGACACTCAAACGCGAAGCTCGAAACTCTTGGAAACTTTGTTCACACGCGAAAAAAAAAAAAAAAAATGCGATTTCGTCTACTTCTTCTCGTCTTCTCTCCTCACTTTACAGCAACGCGAAGATCTAATTTCCGCGCGTTTCTCAGGCGAGGTTGAAAAGAAAAAAAAATTCGCAAACCTTGGACATCGTCCGGCGTTGAAATTTCTTTTCGTTTTTTTTTTTCTTCAGCAAAAGAGACGCTGATACCGAGGAGAACGTCGAGTCCCCTGGGCCCCAGGAACGCGGATTCCATCAGCCTCGACTGGACCAACGTGGACGCGAATCACGTTGAGATTATTTTTAAAATAAGCGGGACGAATTTTCGGGCCGGGACGAGTCGGGAGGAACCGACGGTCAGACAGGATTCGACGAGGCGCCGGAGACTCCCGAGACGAGCAGGAGGGTCGGACGAGCTCTCGAAGAGGCTGCTCCACTTTCTGCCGGATAATCCAGAGCGCAGAACCGTCAGTTCGCGGGACGGTAATTATAACGCAAACGGCCAGAATTTCGCGGCGCGAGTTTCGCATTCGCCAGGGAGAATATATATATATATATGGTCCCCGTTGCCGTTGCTCGGGGACGTCCTTTGACGTCGCGCTCGAGCCATACGGGCTTCCGCAAACACCGGGGAAACTCACTACATCGAAATTAAACTCCCCGTGAGCGTCTAAGTGGACGTGAAACCGCGACACTCAAAACGCTTCCCGCGCTTTCCGCGAGACGAGATTTAATACGGCCTTAAAGGGATTAACGACTAATTGAGACGTTTTCGCCGCCTCGGGCCTTTGTTTTTTTTTAAATAATTTTACAGCGTTGGAGAAATCTTTAGAAAATAGTTACGAGAGTTCGAAAGATTGTGGTATTTAAATTAGTTCTCTTCGGCGCGGAAAATGAGTTTTAATTATGCGAGAATTTTTTGTTTCCTGGTAAAAATGTTGTTATTTCGATGGCGCGAGAAAATCGTTACCGAAAGCGAGAATGTAAATAAAAATTTATGTTCTCTGTAAATTTGTGAATATAAATAAAAAATTACATTCTCTGTAAATTTGTTAATATACATAAAAATTTACAATCTCTGTAAATTAAAATTTACATTCTCCGTAAAATAAAATTAGCATTCTCTGTAAATTAAAATTTACGTTCTCCCTGGAGAAAATTAATTCGTGCGTAATGGCGAATTATTCATTGGGCATTCCCAGCAGATTTAGCAAGTCAATAATTTACCATTGAATTTAATTACACGACTGAGTAATTATCAATTATTGACGTCATATTCTCGCCGCTTTTGTTTAGTCTCGGTTATTTACTTTCTTTATAGACGCAAAGTCAAACATGGCGGTTTACCTGCATTCGCCCGAATTTTCGGTGACAGTGACGCGAAAGGGTGACACGACGTCGCGTTCCCTGTTGTCCACCGCGCGTGGGCCGCTCATATTGACGGAGAACTTTTGGGAGCTCACGCTCTATATAACCAACAGCACGGTCTACGGGCTGAATCAGTTACAGCTGAACGGGACGACGAATTTGATTTACAACAATGAAAATGGTACCGCGAGGCCCGCATTTCTAGGGATTGACGAAAGGGGTCTCGCGACTGCGTGCTACGTGGGCTACGACGGCCCCATGGAAATTCAGGTACCGAATTTTTTGGAGCTTACATAAAGATAAAAATAGTTATAAATTTTTTGGAATATCTGTGATATCCGTGAGACTCACGAAAAAAAGTCACTGATATCGATAACATTTTCTTTTTCTTTTTACCCATTGTCGCACAGGTGTAAAGTCGATAAAACCCATGGAAATTCAGGTACCGAATTTTTTGGAGCTTACAAAAAGATAAAAATAGTTATCAATTTTTAGGAATATCTGTGATATCCGTGAGACTCACGAAAAAAAAGTCACTGATATCGATAACATTTTCTTTTTTTTCTCACCCATTGTCGCACAGGTGTAAAGTCGATAAAACCCATGGAAATTCAGGTACCGAATTTTTTGGAGCTTACAAAAAGATAAAAATAGTTATCAATTTTTTGGAATATCCGTGATATCCGTGGGACTCACGAAAAAAAAGACGTCACTGATATCGATAACATTTTTTTTTTTTCACCCATTGTCGCACAGGTGTAAAGTCGATTAAACCCATGGAAATTCAGGTACCGAATTTTTTGGAGCTTATAAAAAGATAAAAATAGTTATCAATTTTTAGGAATATCCGTGATATCCGTGAGACTCACGAAAAAAAAACGTCACTGATATCGATAACATTTTTTTTTTTTTTTTTCACCCATTGTCGCACAGGTGTAAAGTCGATAAAACCCATGGAAATTCAGGTACCGAATTTTTTGGAGCTTACAAAAAGATAAAAATAGTTATCAATTTTTAGGAATATTCGTGATATCCGTGGGACTCACGAAAAAAAATACGTCACTGATATCGATAACATTTTTTTTTTTTTTTTCACCCATTGTCGCACAGGTGTAAAGTCGATAAAACCCATGGAAATTCAGGTACCGAATTTTTTGGAGCTTACAAAAAGATAAAAATAGTTATCAATTTTTAGGAATATTCGTGATATCCGTGAGACTCACGAAAAAAAACGTCACTGATATCGATAACATTTTTTTTTTTTTTTTCACCCATTGTCGCACAGGTGTAAAATCGATAAAACGTCATCATCAAAAGTCATCGTTTCGAAGTTGGAAAAATGAGGGCCGAGCGATACCATCGATTTTCTTTCATTTCCCGATAAGTTCCAATTCACGAGGCCAATCGAAACGCGATACACCTGATAAATCGAACGCGACGTTCAATGGACGATGTCGAATGCTGGTTCCTCATTCAATGCAAAACCCGCACGTGCGAAGTTTCGTCCTTAATGATTTGTACATTCAGCCAACTCTCATTAAAATTCGCGCTGGCTTACATTTTCGTTTTCACGGAATACAAAAGGTACGGGCGCGATTGATTCGCGGTATCTCTTCGTGGATTTCGATGGAAACGAAAACAAATCAAGCTTGTCTATTTTGTAAAACGTTTCGGGCCTTCGGCGAGAGGTTTCTGCTGTTGGTTACAAAGCTATTTGGAGCTGACGAAGCTATTTCGATTTAACCGAGTCCATCGCGACTGCCATATCGACGTTTTGATTGCAAAAGGTCACACGAAAATATGTTACTGCGACGCATTTTTCATCGCGTCACATATAAGATGCAGGGGGGTTTTTTTTTGTTGCGGTATTTCAGTTTGCTTGACCGCCTGGTTACTCCGATTCGCGAGCGAAGCCTTTGATGCTATGGAAAGTAAAAAGAAAAAAAAATCACGCGGTCGTTGTGGTTTTTCTGTATTCTTTCGAGTCACGTGCAGCGCGGCTCTAAGCCGTCTGACTAAAAGCCGACGTAACTACTTGCTTGTTATAAGCGCTCGTCCCTCGTGTACCGTACATACTGCAGTTGTGCCTCGGGGACTGATATTTTCCACAATGTCGAGAACTTCGGGATAACATTGCACGACAATTCTCTGTGATGTGAATGCTGTAGGCTTTACCGTTGTTGTTAATTAATGCCCTTGTGAGTGGCGCGCGAGGAGATTCCTAATGGGAATTTACAGTTTGATATAAAAGTTTCGAGTTCAGGCTAGGATTGAAATTCTGACACAGATTTACGTCAGACTCAGACGAAGATTGAGACTCAGACGTAGATCGAGATTCAGACGTAGATTGAGACTCAGACTCAGATTCAGACTCAGATTCGGAATCAGACTCAGATTTAAACTCAGATTTAGACTCAAATTTAGATTCAGATTTAGACTCAGACTCAGATTTAGACTCAGACTCAGATTTAGACTCAGACTCAGATTTAGACTCAGACTCAAATTTAGACTCAGACTCAGATTTAGACTCAGACTCAGATTTAGACTCAGACGCAGATTTAGACTCAGACGCAGATTTAGACTCAGACTCAGATTTAGACTCAGACTCAGATTTAGACTCAGACTTAGATTTAGACTCAGACTCAGATTTAGACTCAGACTCAGATTTATACTCAGACTCAGATTTAGACTCAGACTCAGATTTAGACTCAGACTCAGATTTATACTCAGACTCAGATTTAGACTCAGACTCAGGTTTAGACTCAGACTCAGATTTAGACTCAGACTCAGATTTAGACTCAGACTCAGATTTAGACTCAGACTCAGATTTAGACTCAGACTTAGATTTAGACTCAGACTCAGATTTAGACGCAGACTCAGCCTCAGATCCAATCAGACGCAGCTAAAGAATCAATCAGACTAGGCCTTAGATCTAATCAGACTCAGATTCAAACGCAGACGCAACTTCAGGGTGATCAATAAGACTCAGATTCAAAATAAAATTCCAATTTCCACAGGTACTCGACGAATCGAATCTCGTCGTACTGAGAGGCTTCTCGCTACCGAGAGAAATTTCCTTGCACGTCTTCGCGGGTCCTTCACCACTGGAGGCTGCGAGACAACTGACGAAAGCGCTACAAAAGGCCACCCAGACAGCAGCCCCACCGCTGCCGAGCCTAGGGCTTCACATCTGTCCGAACGACGATTCCGACGAGTTCATCGAATCGCTCAATTCAATCATCAAAGATATGGCGACACGCGAGGCACCCTGGGACAGTCATTGCCTTCACCAGGGCTTCAACCCCACGTTGGGAAATTCACTGGACGAGAACCAAGAGAAAATCGTCGTCGAAGCTAAAGAGCTTCTGGCCAACAACGCGGGAGATGGAGGCAGAATACTCGTACCTCATTTGACTCCCATGGCAAGTGCAGAATTTAATTCACGACGCTATTACAACAAAGTCAATCGAGTGGCTTATAAATTCCGAGCTTCATTCATTTTAAATGAAATATTGAAAGGATCGCGGGCTTTGTAATGCGAAAAACAAATACCAAACATTTTCATACTGGAATTTGGATTTTCACCAAATGCAAAGTCTGGCTGAAAATTTTTGAAATTCACACGAGGTGAAAATCTCGCATTTCCCTCCCATTTTTAATGCGGTATTTTTCATCAAATACCGCAAAAAAAATCACTCTGTGTACTTGCAACACAAGACGATAAAATTAGTAAATTACGCAAGTGCGGCAAAAGGGTTTTCAACGAGTGTGGGTTTGCTGTGCAAGCCGAGGGTGACTGCTGCATTAATGCGTGTTGAGAAAAAGTTGTCTCAACGAGTATCCTTCTATATTTGATTTCACAAGAGTGTGAAGTAAAAACATTTAATTACCCGTAAGGGACTTTCGTAATTAGAAAAGTTTTGCTGAATGCAAGGAAACACCGGACATTGGTGCAATTTTCCGGGATAAATAATTTTTAATGTTCACTCCGTTAACCGAGTGAAAAAAAATGTGTCGGGTTTTCGATGGCTCGCTGAAATTCGTGCCGCAAGCCAATCGAGTAATATTGAATTCGTCGTTGCAGCTCTTCGACTCCGGCAACAAATTGGCTGACCAACTGGCGGAGAGTTCGCTCCTGTTGAGAACCTCGTCCGTTCCCTATGTCGGCGTATATCGCAATCAGAGCGTCGTCTATCCTGATTGGTTTGACAATCGGACCTTTGACGCTTCCCTCTCTGATCTCACCGATTACTTGACCAAGTTTGCCGCCTCGAAACTCTTGTACGTCAGGGATTCGTGGCCGAAGGACGAAACGCCGGATCAATCGAAACCCACAAACTCGAGGTTCGCCTATTTGCCCAAAGTAAGTGGAACGAGCTGCATTCGCGGTGACCCTCGATCTTGATATCAAAACATATACTAGAATCGACGGCACGATAAAAGTGGAACAAAAATACGAGTAAAAAAAATGTTAAACTGGATTAATTATTTATCTTCTTTCGAGAAAAAAAGAAAAAAAATCAGGAAGAAATAAAATTTTAATACGGCTCATTTAGAGCTGACCAACAGTATCAAATCTTTTAAGCCAAGCCTATAACAGAGCAAACGACTTAAAATGACTATAAAATATACATTTTTTATATTTTAATGACTATAAAATTTCAAATCACTTAAAAATTTTAAATCGATTTTAAATCACTTTAAAATTTTTAATCGATTTTAAATCACTATAACATATTAAATCATTTAAAAATTTTAAATCGATTTTAAATCACTTAAAAATTTTAAATCGATTTTAAATCACTTAAAAATTTTAACTCGATTTTAAATCACTTAAAAATTTTAAATCGATTTTAAATCACTTAAAAATTTTAAATCGATTTTAAATCACTTAAAAATTTTAAATCGACTTTAAATCACTTTAAAATTTTAAATCGAATTTAAATCACTATAAAATTAATTGTTCAGTTATTTCCAAGGACTTCAAAATACGCGTGAATTGAACTAAAGTTAATATCCCCGGAAAACATTTTTTTTTGTTTCTCGCGCGCGCTCGCGTGTTGCGTGACATAATTGCCGAGAAATGCGCGACAAAGCGGCGCGGAATCCAAAACCGTCCCCGTGTTGTCCTACACATCTGGCTGATTAAATTCCGTCCGCGTAGGGCCTGCCGAGTCTCATGTCAACCGGAACGGTGCCCTACACTTTGCTGACGTCATCTAGAACGAAATCCCATTATGCGGAGCACAATGCGTACTCGGAAAAGTTTTGGGACGCGTCCGCGTTACAAGGGTGGACGAGTCTGGTGATCCGCGGCCTCTGGGGAGAATCCGGCCAGTCGAGCTGGGCGGCTCTGCGCGCCGCCGTTCGGGCCGGTGTCGGTTCCGGCCTCGTCGGTCAACTTCCGTCGCCTATGTACATTTGCGGTACCGGCGAGGACTTGGGTCCCGGCAACAACAACGATGAATTGTGCAGCAGGTGAGTGTCACAGAAATTTCCGAATGTGTCACCCAACTGACCAGATCCAACACGCGAACTGAAACTGTGATGAAAATTGCTGGTTATTTAAATAATTGCTTGAATAATTATTTTTTAACCCGCTGAAACCCTCCATGGAAATATAAAATATATAAGAGATACAGAACTTTTGGCCGAAATGTATATATATATATAATATACATATTTTTATTTATTTAAGATTTGTCTCCGATATATTTCATTAAAATGTATCCGATGGATATATTAAAATATAGCAAATATAGAACTTTTGGTCGATATATTGAAACGTTTCGCGATTTCTGTAAAATAAATTTGATAGAAATCGTGATTTAAATCGCAAAGTGATGAAATTTTGAAAAAAATGAAAAATAATTTGTTGCCTTTTTCTCATCGAATTTTATGTTTTTCGGGCAAACAACCGTGCTTTTCGGAATCAACGGGAAATTTCCCATCGGATAGAGTCTTCAAACTTTACGAAATCGACATTTTTTTTTTTTTTTTCGATTTCGTAAAGTTTGAACGTTCATTTTACGTTAATTTACTTAATGATCTAATTTTGATTCGAGCATATAGCAATCGCGAGCCATTACAACCTGCTAGTTGTATATAAATATATATTTAATATACTTTATTTCCATAGGCGAGAAGTTAGAACGACAATTACACTATAGATTCGTAATTTTTATTTAAAATGTGGGATTAAATTATTACCAGACTCAGATGAAAGTTGCAAAAAAATGGTGAGTTGTAAATAAACTTTTGTCCGTAAATAATATTTGGAGAATAAGTAAACTACGTATTCGAAACGGATATTCAAATTATATACGTGTATATAAATGGCATGAATCCTCCCTTTTTCCATTCGCATGGTAATTAGATTTTGATGTCGATATGCATTTTTCCGAAAATCCGTACTGTACGCCCACGTCCGCCCACTACCTAAAATATCCGATGTCACCACACATTTAATATTTCGCATTTCCTGGGCGTATAAAATCCTATGACGTCGCAACTGCGCCCGGATGACCGCATAAAATCATTTGTGCACCTGAGTCGACGTCGGGTTGACGGAAAAAGCTTCCGAAGCGAAAGCTCGATATATTCCCTTCTTCGACACTTCGGGCTAGAAAATTACCTCAATGTCCTGAGGCACACGGAAATTAATAAATACATCTCGTATTGACGTCTCTGGATGGTCAAAATAAACTCGCAAGTGTATAGTGACATAAATAAAATGTTAATAAATTTTAATAAACCAGTGGTAGTAATAATATTTCATGGAAATAAAAGCGACCGGACGTCTCTGTTCTCATGGCTTAAAAAAAACATCGACGTCGAGCCCAGTCGGTATAAAAAACTGTAATGAACGTTTTTGACGGATATTTGCGTTTACAGCTAAAAGAAGAATTTCATTCCCTACTTCTTTTAGCTGTAAATGCAAATATACGTAAAAAATGTTCATTACAGTTTTTATTACCGCAGTCGGTATTTCACATACCGTTAAGACTGCCTTGCAAAAAAAATCAATAATTCTTATAATGTTTTTGTTACTCAGATAAATGAAATTACAATACCAAACTGATTTATTAGTAAAAAAAAATACGTAGAAGTTATTGAAATTTCGTATTATTTTTATATTTTTTCATGTGGGTCGACGCAATTTATCCGTTATAAGAATTTTCTGTTATAAGCTTTATCATCCTTGCCACATCGCCGGGTATTATAACTCGAATATTCCGTGTGTCACAAAGGTGGTACGGAGCGGCAGTTGCATGGCCACATGTGCTCGTTCTTCCTGCGAATTTGCCCGGCGGCATTCACCTCACCGCAAGCTCGTCTACCTACGCAGTCAAACATCTCAAGTTGCGAGCTTCGCTTTTGACGTACACCCTCACGAAACTCGCGGAGCACCGCGCACACGGCTCACCACTACTCTCGCCAACGTCCACCCACTATCCGACCGATCTTCGCGCTCGCAACAGATGGAATCAATTTCTCTGGGGCGACAGTATACTCGTCGGTACGTACGATCCACTCGACGAACGACGTGTCGACTCATTAGAGCGCAGAGATAACCAGCATTCGAGTCGCAATCACTACGTAATCTCTCAAGCATCCTTTCAAATTAGATTATCTGAATTTCATTTTTTTATCCTCTCGTAAAAAGTTCATGAGTCACAAAATATATTGTTGTCGACTGAAAAAATGCTTTTTTCTAAATCAAGTAAAAAAAATGTTTTCTGGAGTTGAATATGCGAGTTCAGAACGATGATGTAGGTGAAAAGTCGATATTTTTAAGGAAAAAAAAAATCGAATGCTCCTAGAATCAAAATTGGCATTTTTATGTTTATGAATTCTGACAAAAAAGTTGTAAAAATAGATATATTTTTAAATCAAGTATTTTGTGGGGATTCGCGTATTCTACTCCAGAAAACACATTTTTACCTGATTTAGAAAAAAAAATCTTTTTTTTATTTAGAATCTTTTTTCATTTAGAAAAAAAATCTTTTTTTCTAAATCAGGTAAAAAAGTGTTTTCTGGAGTAGAATATGCGAGTTCAGAATGATGATGTAGGTGAAAGTTCGATATTTTTAAGAAAAAAGAATCGAATGCTACTAAAATAAAAATTGGGATTTTTCTGTTTATGAATTCTGACAAAAAAATCCTAAAAATATATATTTTTTTTTAAATCAAGTAAAAAAAGTGTTTTCCGGGATATAATATGGGACCTCATTTTGGTTACAATCGTCAAAAACAAAAACCATTGAGTGATTCGAAATAAACAAATTGCCCACAGGTCTGGTGACCCTGCCGGGGGTGTCGCAGGTGTTGATGTGGCTCCCGGGGAAATATCCATGGAGACATCTGCACGGAGGACTGAAAATTGATCCCTCGATCTCGAGCTTTACATCCATCGCCGCTCCGGAGGGTCAAATCGTGACCCTCGTTCGACCGGGGCACATTGTACCCCTTCACGAGGTAATTACGCCCACTATATGCCAGAGGCTTCTCATTGTCACGCGCTGCACTTTGGAACCAGCATCGTAGTCAATATCGACGTTCCAATAAGGCGATGCTCGTGAAATTGAGTTGCCTCTCAATCATTTTCTATCCATTAGCAGAGTCTCGGTTAATTAATTATAAAATATTATCACACGATGGCCGTATTTCAGTTTACCGTATTTTATTGTGCACCTTACAGACTAAAACGTAAGCCTTATTGTGCACGAAAAGAATTTATTAAATGTCTACAAATTCTTTCCTGGATATGGCGATTTTTGCCAAACTATTTAATATTCCATTTAGGATGAATTAAATGTCAATTAATGAAGAGTTCATTAACTGTCAACAAATACTTTCTTGTATATGGCGACTTTTACTAAATTATTTAATATCACATTTGGGATGAATTAAATTAAATTTGTATAGAAAAATATTTATTTTGTCAAACGCAAGGAAAATTTGTTATCAGTGAAAAAATATTTCTTTCAGTGTAAAAAGTTGAAGGCAAATGTTAATTAACTGCTGATTGAATACATTTAATGAAGAGTTCATTAACTGTCAACAAATCCTTTCTTGGATATGGCGATTTTCACCAAATTATTTAATATCACATTTGGGATGAATTAAATTACATTTGGATACGTAAATATTTATTTTGTCAAACGCAAGGAAAAATTTGCTATCAGTGAAGAAATAATTTTTTCAGTGTACAAAGTTGAAGGCGAATGTTAATTAACTGCTGATTTTCTGTGGGTTCTCGAGGACACCATGCAGAGTGTAAATTACGACGTGAGCCGATGTAATGCGCGACGATATGGAGAACGAAACCACGATCGTCGAATAATGTCGCACTTGAGACACGAGCTTGCATTACAGAGACACGCTTTGCGATGCAATCGCGAAGCCCCGCATTATGCAGAGAGAATAACGTCGCTCAGCGACAGATTGCATTACCGTACACGTGTCCTGTCTGGGCACATGCCAAGCATGATAAACTGTTACAGGCTTATCGTTACATCGGCTCATTTGCAGAGTCAAACTACTTGAGTCGAACTACTTGATGCTACCCAGACTGCTTAATGCGGGCGTCGTCAACATTCAGGAGTCAAAGTACACGGTGGACGTCTCAGTAATAGACAATTTGACGGCAATCGTCAGTTTTGTCAAGCTGCAGATTCTTTCATTACACACATTACGGCAAAGTGAATTCTTCTCTCATTTCCTAATTAATTTAGGTCTAGCCATGAAAAAAATTACTAAATTAGTGTTTGTAACTACTAATCGTCAGGTATTCGTTTTTAGTCTATGCTACTCATTTTTACAGTCGCACCAAAAAAATCATTTTATTACAAAATAGTTTTGACGTAAAATTAGCTCTCGTCACTATAAAAAAAATACTTTTATTACATACAGCAAAGTGATTTCTTCTCTCATTTCCCAATTATTTTAGGTATTTCAGGTAGCCATACAAAAATTAGTGTCCGTAACTACTAATTATCAGATATTCATTTTTAGTCTACGCTACTCATTTTTACATTCGCCCAAAAAAATTATTTCACTACAAAATAAGTAGATGTGACGTAGAATTAGTTCTCGTTACTAAAAAAAAATCGTACCTTGGGTAAAAAAAATGACAGATGTCACTTTATGATCACGAGGACTTCCACCTGACCGGGTGGCAACAGACGCAAATAATTTGCTTCGTTATTATTTCAGGGCCACTTCATGATAATTTTACGTCTTTGACGCTCCGCAATTGTCCACTAATTGGATTCGTCTTCTTTCAGAAAATCTCGATGACCTCCGCGGCGACGTTGACGAACCAATTAACGCTCGTTATCAATTTGGCGTGCGACGAGGACTGTTTTGCTTCGGGAAAAATATTCTACGGCGAAAGCGTCGGCGAATTTCTCTTGATCAATGCGACGGCAACGAGTCTGCAGCTGGACAACGTACAGGGAGTGAAGAAGTTGGCCTGTGGAACGGGCGTCACCAGGCAGCAGGCGACATTGATAAAATACGTGGAAATTCTTGGCGATATAAAGTATCCCATTGACACAGATTTGTGCAGCGTCGCCAGCGACACAATTGCAATAAATTTCGATAAAACCCCATAAGTGATATTTTTCTAGTAAATTTACAATCGTTAACTATTTATATTCACCACGTTGGACATTTTTTAAAGTCTTTTTCGTAACGAAGACGAAAAATGGCTCAGGGACTGATAAAATCTCCAAGGAAATAAACTCGGGACCCCATCAAGTCATATAAACTTATATACGGTGGTTATAGCGACGTAGAGTTTTATATCCTGCGGAGCATCTCAAATTTATGAAACACATATCTGGCTGTATACCGAATGTTTGATGTATAATAAATACATATTGCGGTGCAAAATTCTGCGCCTTGTGTGAATCCCTATTTACACCTTCAGATATTTCGGACATTTCGGATGTCTTTTCACGTAAATCCCCTTCGTAAACTGACCGTGCGCCGTGAAATTAAGACGTCGTTGCCCGTCCATTAGCGGAGATTTTCGGCTCCAATAACGCAGGTTGTACCACTGCGCAGTTGATAAATGCGGCGTCACGTGGCCTCGTATTTTATTTGGCCCGGAAATATTTAGAAAAAAAAAATACAATCACAGCTTATTGCACTTTACGTTCATTTCGTTCGTATGTGATATTAAAAAATATATAATAACAGTACCGAGCATTTTTCGCCTATTGAGATGTATCACTTCAGAACGACAGTGAAGGAAAATCAATATGTCGGCGTCTCGGTTTTCTTTTTTTCTTTTATTTTTTACCGGGATTAACATTTTATTGAGTACGAATATTATCAGATATTTTATTGGAAACTATGCATTTTTATTGGATTTTAATTTATGATTATATGTTCATATTATATTTATGATACTGCCGACCCCAGGAACTTTGACCCCCAGTTAATAAATAAAATATCGGCATTCACTGCTCCCCACAAAATCCCCGGTCACTGTCGCCCACTCGCACATTCTACGGTTGGTGTATTCCAATTTTTCGGCAATTTTTTGCAATCCATGCGAGCCGTATTATGGTTATTTATTCGCGACCCGGTGAACTTTTGCACAGGACTGCAGATGCGGTGAATGCAAAAAGCGAGGGATCAATCCGCATTCATATACACGATCCATCCTCATCCCCGATAATTCTTCGGGTCAATATTTCCCATGGCTGCGGCTGTGCGCATATAACGCGTGTCTGCCGATGCGGGAGCGGCAGACGGCGGTCGGCGCGTTGATCTCCGCGCTCAGTTTGCACCTTTCAGCGCGAACGATTTAACTTCTCGTGTACCGCAGATTAAATCAATCGCGGCGAGTAAATCCGACAGCTCGGTGTTGACTTTCGATTCGCGAAACGTTCGACATGTCCGGATTTCCGGGTAACGTGTCAATCGCTGCTGCACGAAATATTAACGCGCATTATTTATCATTTATTAATTATGTCCGTAGGATTGTTTAAAACGTATAAAAAAATCTTCGAATAAAAATGCGAAAGATCTACAAAAAATGCGCTTTATTCCGATCAATTTTTTTAATATTTTGCATTATTTATATTACAATATATTTTTATTTATTTTGAAAGAATATCAGGGACGTTGTTATAACACATTTTTATTTATTTAAAATTATTATCAGGAGGGATGCATTTTTAGACGACTTTTCCAAATGACAAAAAACGCGTCTTTATGATTTTTTCAATTTTTTAAATATTTTGCATTATTTATATTACAATATATTTTTATTTATTTTGAATGAATATCAGGGGCATTTTTGTAACACAATTTTATTTGTTTAAAGTAATTATTAGGAGGGATGCATTTTTTAGACGACTTTTCCAAACGACAAAAAACGCGTCTTTTTGATTTTTTCAATTTTTTAAATATTTTGCATTATTTATATTACAATATATTTTTATTTAATTTGAAGGAACATCAGGGGCATTTTTATAACACAATTTTATTTATTTAAAATAATTATCAGGAGGGATGCATTTTTTAGACGACTTTTGCAAATGACAAAAAACGCGTTTTTTTGTCCGATGTTATCTAAAACTCCCCGAAAAAAAATTGCGCACGTGACCCAACGATGCGACGATTCTGCACAAAAAAGCAGTTACTGCACGTCGAAACCAATTTCGATAATCCGATCAGCCCCTCACGCTATAACATTGAATGCTTCCTGCGATCTGCGTTCGGAAAATATCGGAACTTCAACTGTCGATACAGGCGCTAATTTTTGTTGCGCAATGCTCGATTGAATAGAACGCACGCGTTTAATGATCACAACGCGAGAGACACCGAAAACCGATCCGGTATTAAACCCATAATACAAAATAAATCCCATAATATAAAGCTCACCCTCCCCCCCCCCCCCTTTCCCTCCGCCGCAGCTTTCGGTGTACGTTCGCGGATTTCGGTATATTGAAATTTCACTCCATCTACGTAGCCCGATTTTCAACACTCGGAGGGGACTCTAAAACCCTCGCTATGCGCGTATTCCACGCAAATCGCGCGATAAATCACCGTCCTAAATGCGAGAAGAAGATTCGATCACCTGGCGATCATCCGAAAAATCGGCAACTCGGCTTTTCCCAAATGGAATGAGAGTCGGGAAATTTTCATGAATTGTGGGGGATACGATTGCAGTTTATAACGCTAATCAGGTCTATTTCTAATCCGATTTTCGTTTTAACGGTTTCTATTTTGATTCTTGTTTTTATAGTTTTTAATTCGATTTTTATTTTAACTGTTTCTATTTTGATTCCTGTTTTAATAGTTTTTAATTCGATTTTCATTTTAACTGTTTCCAATTTGATAATTTATTTTAACTATTTCTAGTTCCATTTCTATTCCAACTGTTTCCAATTTGATTTTACACCGAGTCGAAAATTTCCTCCACCAAAATGTGATATGTCGAAAAAGAAAAGAAAAATAAGTATACTTTTCGTCTGCAAAAAATTAGGGTCAACGAATGTTTCAGCGAGAAACCTCGGAAAATTTGTCAAAAATTACTGCCGTAATTTATTTAAAAAAAAAATGTTTCACTGGAAGAATTTGCCACCCCAGGCACGAAAAAAAAAAAAAAAAAAAATCGATCACCCAGCGATCCGTAAATCGGCGCCCGTCTTTCCCATCGGAAGTGAGAGTCGCGGGGCGGACGGCGGAGCTCGCAAAAAGGTCCGCCGCGCGCGCGGGCGCGCGAGTAGACAGAAGCTCCGTTCCGAGCTTGCGTGATCGGGACATCGAGATACGGCGCCGCAGTTGCCGCAGGTTCGCGAACACATAGCCAAACACCGTTCGAGCATTTCTCGCGCGGGGCTTGCGACGCGCGGAACTTCCGCACTCCGTTCGATAATAATTCCCACGAAGCGAGGATTAAAATGAAAATAAAAAGAAAACAATTAAAATAAATGTAAAAAAAACACAGTCGGAAATTAAATCGAAGACACAATTAAATCGTGCGAGCGACGAGAAAAAATTGCGTCGAGCGATGATCGCGGGGACGAGAAAAACGATTTTTTCGCGATCGCGGAAATCTCCGCGAGGCAGTGAAATTCCGAACGGCTGTGCGAGGCCGTCGACGCTTCGGGATTGCAGTTCAGTGACTCGAGCGAGACGCGAGCGACGACCAAACGGCGTTACTTCCGGCTGAACTGTAATTTCGCGAACTCGACTTTTGGCTGGACGAAGAATTTTTTTATTTTTGTTTGGAAATCGACCCGGAAGGTCGGATCAATTTTTTCCGTCGACGCTCGCGGGACGACTGAATTATAGTCGAGCTGTGATGATGTGAAGTTGGGACTGATAATTCGTGGATGCTGTAATGATTTTTTTTTTTTAGTTGAGGTGAGAAATTATTGTTTTATTTTGCGGCGAGTTGGCTGCTCGTCCGACGAGCAGAATGAGCGATAATTCGGGGTTGCTGATGAAAAGCAACCCTTGTTGAACTTTCAGCGCCAGTGACCACCGGGTTATCACGGTCAACGTCCAGTCAACATCCGAAAACCCGATGTGTGCAATGTTAATTTTGTGGAAATATTTCCGGTGCGCCGAGGGTTGTTGACAAACGTCGAATTATACGTGAATAAAGTCATCGTCGTTTGCTGATCGTGTGTTTTTTTTTTTTTTCATGTGGTTTGGAACGCGAAAATTGAGTGTTTCCTTCCTGACTGAATTTCCAGCCCTCTGATCAGTAAAAAAAAAAGTTTTAAAAAACGAGTAAATAAAAAATTGGTGTTAATAGAAACAGGATTTTGGTAGAATTGTGAGAGTGACGAGTTACTGTGTTTAATATTGAGCGCATTGATCTCAATTTACTGAATCATGTTCTACGAAAGACAATAAAAAAAAAATCTGTGTGTGTGTATAATAATAACTGTTCGACGAAGGTTGAGTGCAAAAAAGATTTAAAAAAAAAACGTCGAGTAAGCGGACGAGTTCAGTGAGTGAAAATGCAAAACCTCGAATTTCGGATAATGGATGATACTTACGAGAGGTGAGCATCGATCGTCACGTTTTTCTTTTTTTTTTGCTTTTTATCGTCCATCCGCACCGATCTGGCACTTGACTGACATGATTTTTATTTTCAACGCGGGACGTCTTAATTACACTGCCAGTAATTGAAGAGCTTTTTGCTACATACTCGCGATGCTGTAATTAACGTTGCACAGTGGAGATCAATAATTGCAGTGGGAAAATTGATTTATTTTAGCTCGTTGCATTCGCTCTAATTAAATAAAATTTGCGAATACGTGAGAACGTAAATTATCTTATTTAAATAAATAAACTCAAAGTAAATAATTTTTTTTTTTAACGTGAGTTTCTGTGCAACGTGTTACTGTGGAATAAAAAGTCGAATGTTTTCGTCAGGCTGACACAATCTCACGGTCGGGTTGAAATGTCTACAAGACTCTGCGGGATGAAAATGTTAATTTGACACGAATGCCAGACGCATCAACGTCGTATTACACCTGTTGCGTTCGAGATTTCGCGGTGCTTTACCGGATTTTGTTGCGTAACAACTGAAACCTCTCAACATTTTCCATTACGAACTACGTTTCAATATATCGTGCAGTGGTAAAGTTACACAAAAACGCGTTATTCAATTAAAAAAAAACCTACGAATTATGATTATTTTTTTCGTTATTATTACTATTCGAAACGCTGCAGGAATATTAAATGACGCTTAGGCGACAATATCGTCACTCCGGTTGAGGAAGATTCATTGAAATTTTATGCAAAGAAAAACAATGACAAAAATTATAAAGTCCATCAGAGATGGAAATTTCGGTCCACAGAGTGCGGGAAAGTTTGTCGAATTATTGTTATTTTTTGTTTTCTAGGTGCACTGAAGCCGCGCAAAACTATCCCACGTACGTATATCATGACGAATAAAAAGAACATTAAAAGTAGTCCTCGACGTAGTTCTTGATGTATGCAAATTTAACGAGTGATCCGCGGACTCGCGTCGTAGGAAAAAAAACCCTCGCACTTTTGTATGATTTGCAAGTTAATCAGTGCAAGCTAGAAGTTTTTTTTTTTCAGTGAAATGAAATTTCGTAGTGTTATCTGAAAATAAATATTTTAAATAAGCCAATTTTATTTCAACCAATCAGTCGAAATAAACGTTTTGTTTTTCTTCTAAATTAATTTAACAGTATTTCCTAATCGAAGTAATTGAAGTACTAATTGAAATATCGTCAATATTTGATATAATTGAAGTACTAATTAAAATATCGTCAACATTTGATATAATTGAAGTACTAATTAAAATATCGTCAACATTTGATATAATTGAACGACTAATTGAAATATCGTCAATATTCAATGTAATTGAAGTACTATTGAAATATCATCAATATTTAATGTAATTGAAGTACTAATTGAAATATCGTCAATATTTAATGTAATTGAACTACTAATTGAAATATCATCAATATTGAATATAATTGAAATATCGTCAATATTGAATATTATTGAAGTACAAATTGAAATATCGTCAATATTAAATATAATTGGAGTACTAATTGAAATATCGAAATACCGTCAATATCGAAATTATTTTCTCTCGTCCTGCGTCGTACCGATTGATCGAGCTCTGGGCGATTTACAGAAATGTCGAGAACAACACGAGCTCAGTGAAGAACGCGACTATGCCACCCGACATGCTCTTCACCAATCAGTCGCTGACCTTCGTGATCATCTACAGTCTGTGCTTCGTCGTCGCGGCGATCGGCAATCTCACGGTATTCGTGACGCTCTCGCGCGTCCGGTACCGCAAGTCGAGGATATCCCTGATGATCTGTCACCTGTCGGCGGCCGATCTGCTCGTCACCTTCGTCAATATACCCGTCGAGGTAAAAAAAAAATTCTCCCGCCAAATTCTCGGCTTTGTTTGCGAAATTTTTAACGACGCCCGAATCGCATGCGTAACCACCATTTATATGCCCTACGATGTGCAATAGTCTAATATTAACTGTCCAATAATTACGCCTCTTCTGGTCGCGGTGACGCATTTAATCGACGCGTTTTCTGGCACCTCCGAGGCCCCAATTTGAAACCCGGTATTTTACCTCCTCATTAGCGCTGAATTTAAATTCGTTATCACCGTTATTTTTTATTCTTCAAGATATGAGAAAAAAAATTATTTAATTTTTTATTCTTCAAGATATGAGAAGAAAAATTATTTAATTTTTTATTCTTCAAGATATGAGAAGAAAAAATTATTTAATTTTTTATTCTTCAAGATATAAGAAGAAAAAAATTATTTAATTTTTTATTCTTCAAGATATGAGAAAAAAAATTATTTAATTTTTTATTCTTCAAGATATGAGAAAAAATAATTATTTAATTTTTTATTCTTCAAAATATGAGAAAAATAATTATTATTTAATTTTTTATTCTTCAAGATATGAGAAAAAATAATTATTATTTAATTTTTTTTCTTTACCTAAGGACGAAAATTCGCGAAATTATTTTTGAAAAACGGTCGTCCATCCTCGCGCTGCGAAGTTTCGCCCCCAATTAATACTCCGATCGCATTCGGCACGCTCGATCGCTCTCCAGGTTCTATTTTCGTGGGTCCCTCGCGCACTCGAATTTTCCTACGAGCCTGTCTACCTGCTATAGTCGTTCGCGCGCGCGAAAAGTGCCGGCCCGACAGCTCTCAAGAGCCGAGCTAAATTATAAATGTCACCTGCGGGACATAACGGGATTTCTAGCTGCGCGACCCGAGAGACGAAAATTCGGCAGTCACGAATATTTATACGACTCGATATACAGTCCCGTGACGTATATTCGTGGAAATAAAGAATTGGTGACCCCTATGAAAATAAAGTATATTTGAAAATATATAAGAGATATAGAAATATTTTTATGTATTTACGATATATCTCAGATATATTTTATTAAAATGTCTCCGATGGATATATATAATATATATAGCAGATATAGAATTTTTTCACGCTTCACGCGCTCGCAAAATAATCGAATTAAAATTAGATTGTTAATGAAGTCTGTCCCACAATTAGAAACTTTTAATTGTGGGACAGACTTGAATGAAGGGGGGGGGGGGGGGGGCGAGGTGCAAGACTTTGTTATTTAGAGCGAACTTTAATTAAGGGGTGCTGGAACAGACAAACAACTTTCCAAAATATATAAAATATTGTATATAACTTATATATCATGAATATACTTTATTTCCATATAGGGGTAATCGCGGTCCCGCAAAATAATTTCCCAAGTAAAACAGATCGACAATATCCATAAAATGCGAATAAAATGTCGCACGTAGACTGACCAATCACTTAACGAGCTTGCGGTCAGCACAAAATATACAAATTAATTTTGCATTAAAAATAGAAACGCGTGTTGCTAATAAAAATTCTGTACATCAAGACGAGACGAAAAAATTGACAAACGGGCATCAAAATTAATTAAACAAATATCTTTATCTTTATTAATTAAACAAATATCTTTATCTTTATTAATTAAACAAATATCTTTATCTTTATTAATTAAACAAATATCTTTATTTTCATTAATTAAACAAATATCTTTATCTTTATTAATTAAACAAATATCTGTATCTTTATTAATTAAACAAATATCTTTATCTTTATTAATTAAACAAATACCTTTATCTTTATTAATTAAACAAATATCTTTATCTTTATTAATTAATCAAATCACACAAATATCTTTATTAATTAAACAAATCTTGAATTTCATTGCGTGACGTAATCCCATTTGAATCTCCCATGAGACTAAACCGATACGCCATACATTTCCAGCCAGATTTTCGCGCGACCTGAATTAATTCATTCGGCCCACTGTATACATTTATATCACTGTAATCAACGTATCTGCGTGGTCCGCAGGAAAAAGTTCGATATTCCCACGAGGGTCGCGACCCGACCGCGTTATTGTTGATTCTGCAAACCCGGAAGTATCGATGCGTGGGTGCGAATTATATTCGATAGGGCGACCATCGATCGTCGGCGACCTGCGGGAGCTCAATTGAAAACCGTTCGCTGCGACACCCGACCCCCGTTTGTATCGAACGATTCGAAAAATTCGGCACTGATAATCCCCCTCGTTCCATCCCCGATATTCCCCGTGTGCGATTCCGTTCACGCGTCATTTATTCGCCGTATGGATTCCGCGGCTAACGGACGCGTTCGCACTTTTTTTCCGTCATGCAAAACAGAGCACGTGTCGCCTACGTGTGTGCGGTGGCGGATTGTTTCCACAGCCTCAGCGCGCGGGCTTTTATTTAGCGCGAACGCGTCGCGGCGCGTTTTGAAATTTATTGGAAACACATAGAGTGATACGCAAAACAGAGCTCGGTCGAACCGTCGCCCGTTTGACAGATGCTTTCGAATAATTGTCCGGAAAACGTTCGGAGGCGTGAAATAAAAATATATTGCGTTCCCGTATACAAACAGCAGGCGGATTAAATTTTTGCTGAATTTTATAAACGTTTTGATAAATCCTATAAAAATAAAGAGGTTTGATACGCATTTTTTTTGTTTTACTGCACTCGTGAAATGAATAATAAAATATTTCCGGCAATTGTTTAGAAAACTTTCGGAGGCGAAAAATAAAAATATATTGCATTCCTGTAGAAACAGCAGGCGGATTAAATTTTTGCTGAATTCTTTAAACGTTTTGCTAAAACCTATAAAAATGAAGATGTTTGATATGAATTTTTTAAAAATGTTACTGCACTCGTGAAATAAATAATAAAATATGTTTTCGACAATTGTTTAAAAAACTTTCGGAGGCGAGAAATAAAAATATATTGCCCTCCCGTAGAAACAGCAGGCGGATTAAATTTTTGTCGAATTCTTTAAACGTGTTGATAAATCCTATAAAAATGAAGAGATTTGATATGAATTTTTTTTTATGTTACTGCACTCGTGAAATAAATAATGAAATATGTTTTCGACAATTGTTTAGAAAACTTTCGGAGGCGAGAAATAAAAATATATTGCCTTCCCGTAGAAACAGCAGGCGGATTAAATTTTTGTCGAATTCTTTAAACGTGTCGATAAATCCTATAAAAATGAGGAGGTTTGATGTGAATTTTTTAAATATTTTACTGCACTCGTGAAATGAATAATAAAATATATTTTCGACAATTGTTTAGAAAACTTTCGAAAGCGAGAAATAAAAATATATTGCCTTCCCGTAAAAACGGCAGGCGGATAAATTTTTTGCTGCATCCTATATCTTTCTAAGTTCCCTACTAAAAAATGTTCTAAAAGAACCTTTTTCTAAATTCTATAAAAATGAAGAGGTTTGCTATGAAAATTTGTAATTTTACTACGCTCATTAAATATATAAAACAATATTAGACGACAAATAAATTTTTCGATCATTTAAATTCTCGTGAACCAGGCTGGAAGTGCGAAAGATTCAAAAAATGCAGTTGCAGCGAGATTACTCAACCTGCACATTCCTCGCGACAAATTCGCGAGGTTTTCGATGAGTCCCGAGTCCGCAGAAATTTTAAGCATCAATGTATATAAAATAACAATTCCCATCAATTTTCGTTCACGAACGCCAGATTGCAAGTTCGAAAAAAATGTAAAATGCTTTTGAGGGGTGTCGAGTCCGCAGGAATTTGATTTACCATTTTATATAAAATCCCAATAAATAATTCGCGGGTGCCAAACCGAAAATTCAAACAAATTTTTTAACGCAGTTGCAGCGAGATCATCCGATCCGCATAATCTTCACAATTAACTTCGACGGTTTCTGACTCCTCAACAATTTCGCGCCTCATTTTCTCAATCTCGCTTATTCCACCCGATCTTTTTAATCGTCCCAAAATACCTCCGAGTTTCGTATAAAAAATGCAACGATATCTCGAAACCCTGGCGTGCGGCATCACCGAGGAAAATCCATTAGTGGCGGAGTCGAGTGATTCGCGCTAAATGCAGCCACGAAAATAATTCGGGGGTCTGGAAAATTCGCGAGTCTCCGTTGGCACCGCGCGAGGAAATAATGAAATCAGCATTAAATCGCGAGGATTCTCGAATCGATCCCGGGGGGAGAAAACCAGACACCGGGCGCCACGAGTCGTGTGACGTTCAACGAACCCACCGAATAATTCAGAGCACTCCGGGTGTTATAATCGGATAATCGATGGGCGGACGAAATTGCGCGAGCGGTGAGACCGTCGGATTTCAGGAATTATAGCTCGTTCCGGGCGACGTCGCGCCGAGAGGCGAAGTGCAATTCGCGATGCACGCGGGACACGGAGCGCTGAGAACAATGCAGCCACCGTTTCTATACGGGACCCGTGTGGGTTCGCCGCCGTTCGAGCGAGCAATTTGCCGGAGCGTCTAATTGCTGACACGATAGTGGCTAAACTCTCCGCGTATCCCCGTAAATATTGCATTGACCACGTGAACGGATACAGCGCGGCCGCCAATCTAAATTATTTACGGCCTTCCGCCTGCGCGACGGTTTCCAGAGAGCTTAATTACTAAGATCAGTGAGCACGCAAAGCGAGCCGCGTCTCTTGGGGTAAATGAGCGTGTGGATCGTGTGAAGCGTGATTTTTCGACGATTCGGACTGCTCGAACGGCGAACCTAATTATGTTGATATTGGTACACTGTAAAAAAAAGTCTACTTGAAATTTAATGTTCAGTACTGGAAGTTTTTATGCATAAACCGGTACACTAAATTTCATATACTAGTGCATTCCAAAATTAATTTATGGCATAGTAATTTTTATTATTGACTTTAGTTTTAATGTAAAAGTCCTTCAATTTTTATGATTTGCTTTATTTTTACTATAAAAGTTCATTAATTTTATTTCACGATTGTAGATTACATTTAATTCCCCAGTTTATGAATAAAAACTTCCAATCATTTTTAACAGTGTGACTACACTGTAAAAAAAGAAACGAATTTTCGTACACCTAAAAGTACGAAATTTCGAAACTCGGTATATGAAATCGAAATTAATATACTTTGTGTAGTAAATATACCAGCCTTATACGAAATTTAGCAAAAGTGCATCAATTTTCATATAATCGAGATTTAAAATTACAATACTTGTGTATTAACAAGGCTATTCACAGAGTGGTATATTAAAATTAATGTAAAAGTTCGCAAATGTAGAACCTGATTAAAATTTTAAATAAAAATTTACAGTAGAATGCATGCCGAAATTAGTGTACTGTACGTGAACAAAACTATTCACCCGTATGTGAATTTTAATGTACGTTTCTTACAATAAGTGTTTCAATGTTGTAAACATCGAACACATTTTTACATTAATGTTGAAGATTTCAACTTATTTATCGTATACCGATTCTTCGAATATTACACATGTATGTATATGAAAATTGATATACGGTATATCCATCCGAGCTTCCAATACCGGTATACTAAGTCCTTTGTAAACAAAATCCGTTTGATGTCGAATTTGACATAAGACGTCGGGAGCGGCAGTGCCCGTAAGCTTTTAAAGCTTTATAAAAGCGCGGTACCAGAAAAATTAATTAGCCTATTATAGGTGAAGTTTTGAAAAAAAAAAACGGTTTCTGAGGTCGACTTTGGCAAAAAAATGTCAGGCACGCGCGCCAGCGCGCGTAATCGGTCTAGACGATTTTAATTCTCGACCCTAATCGAGAATTAAATCGGTCTAGACGATTTTAATTCTCGACTCTAGTCGAGAATAAAAATCGAGAATTAAAATTAAGACGATTTTCAATTCATGACGGGAAATTGAGAGGAAATAAAAATAATTGTGCAGTCTGGAAAATAATGAATCGCTGCTGAGCGGAAAAACGACAGTTGAATGTCGATTTTCTAGCTCGTCGAATGTAACTTTTTGTGTCTGGCCCGAGAAATTATTTTATGTCAAGTGGATGGAAAATAATGAATCACTGCTGAGCGGGAAAACGACAGTTGAATGTCGATTTTCTAGCTCCCCGAATGTAACTTGTTTTGCCTGGCCCGAAATTTTTTTTTTTATATCAAGTGGATCAAGCATTTTGCAGTCAGTGGGATTTATTTTACTCATCCGGGAATGAAACATGTAACAATAAAAATATAGTAAAATAAAACCGTCCCCAGACTGATGCGTCGTAAATTCGTGGAAGGAAATTGAGAGGAAATGAAAATAATTACTACAGTCTGGAAAAATGATCCGCTGCTGTCGGGAAAAGGGTCGGGTGAATTTCGTTTGTTACGCTGTCCAACAGCACCAGAGATTTCTTTCATGTATTTTTCATTAGCAGGATTTTGTACTCGCGAAAGGACAAAAAATTAAAACATTGAAATTTTGTAAAGCAAAAATCCCGAGAACGTCACTTTATCAGCGTATCAAATATCGAGAGAGATTTTTAATAAAAAATAAGAAATTCAAAAAAATGTTGCATCGAAATCATATAGATACATTTACATTTTTTAATTATTCCCGGCGTCCGATGCAAACAGCAGTCGACAAACGGATGATCGTTATAACGACAAACAGCGGACGGTGCAAAAAAAATGTCCCGTTGATATCCTCTCAGTTATGACAATATCAATACGGTAAATTGAACGGAAACCCGCGAAAAATTAGGTGTAATGAAATCTGCAATGTTGCCGTAGAACAACGAATAAAGTTCGACGGGAATTTCAATTAATGCGCGACTGTTTCGAGACCTCCGGGTTATATGTTACTGCGCGACCGTTGGCGACGTGCGAGCATGTTTCGAAAATGCAATATTCATGCCATGTTTATAGCGGCGTCTGGCGCGTTCGCCGTGCAATATTCAGGCTTTTATGTTAATTAAAACGAAATAAGCTTCGGCAATGTTTGATGAACATTTTACCTGAGAGGCGGGTTTTGTCTGCCTATCACGAACGGTGTGTTATCACTACGCGTTGGGACGTTGTTCCAAATAAGCAGCTGTAACAGAAGAGTGAGGACATTTTTGTTTAAGGTAGTCCTTGCGCCTGGTGTCGAGTTCGCATAAGTTTTCGAAAATTGAGAGACAATTGCAACCATTTCTCGATAATATAAAAATCTGAAAAAATCATGCAAATTAAAGGCACTGAAAAGATTAATTTTGCATAATAATAATTCGAAAATGTTATTAACAAATTGATAAAAAAAACATTGTTTAACAAATATTTCGATGACCCAAGTTTTTTTGTGGATGAAAATGATTCCTTCGTTTTTCTGAATACGTATGAATTTTTTCAGATTTTAGAGTTCACTTTGAATTTTCACATATTTTCCCTATAAAAACACACGAATTTCAAAGTGAACTCTAAAATCTAAAAAAATTCATACGTATTCGGAAAAACGAAGGAATCATTATCACAAAAAAAAACTTGGGTCATCGAAATATTTGTTAAACAATGTTTTTTTTTCATCAATTTGTTAATAACATTTTCGAATTATTATTATGCAAAATTAATCTTTTCAGTGCCTTTAATTTCCATAATTTTTTTCAGATTTTTATATTATCGAGAAATGTTTGCAATTGTCTCTCAATTTTCGAAAACTTATGCGAACTCGACACCAGGCGCAAAGACTACCTTGAATAAGGTAATTTTGAATGAAAAAACGTCCCATTCTTGTTTATTATCTGACTTTTTTAGTAATACAAAATTACTATTATTATTATTATTATGATCATCATCATCATCATCATTATTATTATTATATCAATTAAATGGTGTGAATTTTATTTTATCATCATCATCATCATCATCATCATCATCATCATCATCATCATCATTATTATTATTATTATTATTATTATTATATCAATTAAATGGTGTGAATTTTATTTTCGATTCTCAGTTGTTTTAGATGTCACAGAAAGTCATCACTAGGTGTTCATTAGCATATCTGTCCTTTAGCGACGTGAAAAAGAACGCAGAAAAAATGCAAACGTTAGAGAATGGACACACCTAGTGCTTGGGCTGGCGCAGAGTGCTCGATCGTTAGTGCAGCAGATAATGATGAAAAACCTCGTTTCTCTTTAACCCCTTACGCTCTAGATTGCATTCTTGTGTGGCTGAGAATAATGAGATTTATCCTGCCTCGCGAGGCAGGGCAGCATAGTCGGTAATTGGATCCGGCGATTTTCTCGTCTCGCAAACACAGATAGGATAAACAACGGTAACAACAACGAAGCCTTGTTTATCCCGCGCGCTTTACATTTCGATTTAACAAATACACACAGGGGTTTCCGCCACTCCTCGCCGCTTTTCGATATTTGCAAATGTGGTTGTTTAACGTTTACAGTTAGTTAAAAAAAAACATTTTTTTTTTGTCTCGGTTTCATCGAACACTCAAATATTGGCGGTCGATGAAACGTCGTTATGTAAAATCGAACATTTGCGTATAAATTTGCGTTCAGTTGTATACTGATAATATTTTATTGGATTAGCGACCTATAGATTTTCCATGCTCGTTATTACTGCTCATTAATCTTTCATCGATTATATAATCCGATTTATATTCCCGATTTTTTTGTTACCCCTTATTCAATTCTCGTAGCAATTAATTATTTCGCTATTTTTTCCAGGGATTCGGAGTAATTCTGCTCGGCTTGTTAAATTTAAGCTTATTATGCTTATTATGCTTATGTTGCTCCTCGTTCTTCTTCCAGATAGGCTGGAGACTCACCGTTCAATGGATCGCGGGGAATGAGGCCTGCAAAATCTTCGCCTTTCTTCGGGCCTTCGGTCTCTACCTCTCGAGCAATATTCTCATTTGTGTCTCCCTGGATCGGTGAGTTTGTTAAAAATAAAATAAAAATCCAATAATGGATCCCTCAAGGGAAAATAAATCGCGAGAAAATAAATCACATTCTGGTTATTAAATTGAAAGCGAATTATTGCTTCGCAATGTGTCAATAATAGCTCGATGTAATAATTTTTTTTTGGGGCAAAAAGTCATTTAGTGGACGATTTTATTGGACAATAGTGTAACGTTGAATCACCGATGCTCGTCGAGGAATTTTTAATCAATTCTGTGGCTGCGAAAAGTCTGTCGGGACCATAAAGCATAATTAAAATTCTCCGCCAGACAACGCGCGGCAAAAGCCCGTCCAAAGAGCTTTCCAGTCGAATAGGTTTGCCAATATATGCGCCAAGAGCTTTCGAGTCCAAAACTCGCTTGCAGTTGACGACTAACTCGGCGTGATTTACAAAAAGCCGCACTTTAGTCGAACCCGCTCGTGAGCCGAAGCTCCTCGAATTCTTTACGCACCTGTCCTGTCCCGCTTTATTGATATTCCAATTGAGGGCGAGTCTCATTCGCAGATACTTCGCCGTTCTGCATCCCCTGAGGGTGAACGACGCTCGGCGACGGGGAAAAATTATGCTCGCGCTCGCGTGGATCTGCAGCATCATTTACGCGTTACCACAGGTCAGTTAAGAATCCAATTACCTTAACGATTGTTAAATAATATATTAATTATATATTCATTTCAGCAATTCAATACCCCGAAATATCAAATCAACTTCGTACCTGGGTCTTTTATTTTTATGCTGTAATAAAGTATTTTATAATTTTATAATTTTGTATAATTCTATAATTTTATAATTTTGTATAATTCTATAATTTTATAATTTTGTATAATTTTATAATTTTATAGTTTTGTATAATTTTATAATTATATAATTTTGTATCATTTTATAATTTTGTATCATTTTATAATTTTGCATAATTTTATAATTTTGTATAATTTTATAATTTTGTACAATTTTATAATTTTATAATCTTATAATTGAAGGGCAAAAGGCCCAAAGGCGATGTTCGGAAGAAAAAAAAAAAATTCGATAAGCGATTAACCATCGAGAACCGCTTCCATAATTCCTGGCATAAAAAGTGCGAATTTCCGTAAACTAAGAAAGCAAATCATTAATCCTCACATTTCCAAAATAATCGGTCAATTAATTCTACTAATTAAATTACCGGTACCAAGAATTTTCCTCCTCGAGCATTTCGTGCTGAAGTCAAGAAAAAAACCGATATTCACCGATTCCCCAGATGTGTGTGTTTTTTTTACGAAAAGTCGGTTGATTTTTCGCGTTCCGCGATACGCCGAACAATAGCGTCCCGGGTGCTTTCGGCGGCTGTACCAATTCCGGTATTGTTGTCGATGCGGCTCTTCGGGGCTGCCTTCGTATTGTTCGAACCCAAGTGGCCCCGTTGGGACGACGTGTAAGCCGCGCGACCCTCGACGAGGCCATGAAATTCTCGAGTGGCATCAATGCCAAGGCATTTCGATCAGTCGGTAGTGGTGCACACGAGTCCGCAGTGGCCGCGTCGTCGTCGTCGCGACCGGTGAGCCGTGTGGGTGATCCATTAACCCTCGACGATGTGCAGCGCAGCATTTGCATCGTCCTCGTTGGCTCTAATCGTCATGCGCGTCTCTCGGCTCTGCCGAGACGACACATCCGCCGTCGCCTCGAAGAAAACGAGGTCACTCGTTTCCTTTCCCCCATTTCTCGCTCCACATTCTCCCGAGTCGAGGGTGTGCTCGAGCTTTTTAGCCAGCGAAGCAATCTTAAAAACACATTGTCGGCGGAATTTCAATGACACCGCGAATATATGGGCGGGGGTGAAGAGAGGGTGGAACTTTCTTCGCTCCGGTAAGAGAATTTTTTTCCCTTAGCACCGACTGTTCTGACCTCTTAATTCAGGTTTTATTTAGAACGAAAAATGAACGAGTCTTCGCTTGAAACATTTTTTAAGTCATTTGGGTTAATTGTTTCCCTGTTTGGAAGAATCATTAAATAAAATATCTCACATTTTTATATAGGGAAGTACCGTTTTCGGTCACCTTTAGTAAAATTATGGCCACCAAGTTCAAAAAGAGTTAAATGTTTACATTGTTAAGTAAGAGAAAAAACCTAGCTGAATAATCTTATCAGTTTTTATGAATACTTTCGAAGTGTCAGGAATACGGAAAAACAATTATTTGACATGAATTACAGTGAAAATGGCCACAAACGGTACAGTGGCCACAAACGTTAGTTCTACCCTAAGTATTTTCGATACCACGAATAGCAAATCGTCAACACAAAAAAAAAACAAAAAGTGTTTGAACCGACCCCAGTCTTCCCTATATTGGATTTCATTTGCAGTTCTTGTTTTAACATTTTTTTACTGTGAAAATGGCCACAAACGGTACAGTGGCCACAAACGGTACTTCTACTCTAAGTATTTTCGATACCACGAATAGCAAATCGTCAACACAAAAAAAAAATAAAAAAATGTTCGAACCTACCCCAGTCATCCCTATATTGGATTTAATTCGCAATTCTAGTTTTAACATTTTTTATTGTGCATTTTTATAAATTAAGCTCATTATTTAGGTAGGAAGAGAGGAAACGAAGAAAAAAAAATCACTCTGCCCCATTCTCCTTTGTTCCAGCGTGAAAATTGTGTCCCAAACGAACTATTCCAGGTATCCCACTGACGATTACTCGGGCTGTGCGTCGAATAATGAGAAAGTCCGGAGACGACGGAACGGTGATGTCGCTTCGCCCCGTCTCGAGTTGCCGCGATACAAAGTCGCGGCGCAATCGAGACGATGGCATATCCGATGGATATTGGGCTTCTGCGTGGAGCGTGAAAAGAACCAGGTGCAACCGAACACCCAATTGACATCCACGCGCGGATCGTGCCGTTCAAGGCTGACGCGCGAAGAGCTCACGAGCTCGATATTAGTTGACATGACTATAAACAGCCACGAGATGGCTTCCTCTTCAATTCGATGCCGTGATATCCAACACTGTTTTTTTCAACCTGGGCTCTTTGGTTCCGCTGAACATCGTCTTTTCATTCTGAAGAGACGAGTCGGTTTCCATGCACTTCAAAGCTACATTGAGGAAACTAACTAGCGGCAAATCTATAAGTCAAGGGCGTGACTCCCACCCACACATTGAGCCAACATACACCAAATACATACTGAAAAAAAAACATGAATATCATTTATTAGATGACGCGAAAAACGATCATAAATTAAACTCAATTAAATTGATATTAAAAAAAACCTCTTTTTTTAAATATTATTAACACAGAAAAAAATATCAACGGAGTGACAAAAACATTTTTGCTGTGGCATTTGCAAATTTTGCTGCGATAACAAAAAATTCGTTAATACAACAATAAATCTGTTATCACTCCCTGATTATTTTTGTCCATGAAATATTAATAATTATCAATACAAAATTCAATTTATCGGTGATTATTTTTCGTGTCTGGATTTCGACCAATCACAGCGCCGTATTCTCGGTAATCGAGTTCGTTTGTTAAAAATTTTATCGAAAATTGCATCTGGATATTGCAAAGTAGCTCTTCACTTATTTTCAACCAATATAATATTCTTCTAGACACATTTTATCTGTCAATTTGACCTGTTTCCTCGAATACTGTTCTGTGCTTAGTCGAAATCCAAACCCGAAAAATAATCGGACAAATACCCCTCGACCTCCAGAATTAATCGCAATATTTCCCTCTAATTTTCCTGCTGAGCAACAAAACAATCGGGAAATATTTCGATAATTTTGGAGATCTCGGGATATTACAACTGATAATTCGGTATTAATCATTATTTAATGTGCTTCCCGGTCGCAGACACCGAAAATCGAAAATACGTCGTGAACGTCTGACATACCGACGTCTGTCGCGCCATTCACGCCAGACGAAATTCGCACCACGGCGACTTGTGTAACGCGGATTTATTGTCAAATGCCACGAACGACCGAAGACGTCGCCCGTCGTTGTGTAATGGTCCAGTGTGTCAAAAACATTTTTGCTGTGGTAGCTGCAAAATTTAGCTGCGACAACAAAAAATTCGTTACTACAACAATCAATCTTTTATCACTCCCTGATTATTTTTCTCCATTAAATATTAATATCAATTTCATCAATCATCAATTTATCAATACAAAATTCAATTTATCAGTGATAATTCGGTATTAATAATCATTTAACGCGCTTCCCGGTCGCAGACACCGAAAATCGGAAATACGTCGTGAACGTCTGACATACCGACGTCTGTCGCGCCATTCACACCAAACCAAATTCGCACCACGGCGACTTGTGTAACGCGGATTTATTGGCAAATACCCCGAACGACCGAAGACGTCGCCCGTTCGTTGTGTAACGGTCCAGTGTGTCAGGTGCTCCAGTAAATTCGCCGGGTGGAATTAATTACAGGTTACGTGGCCGCTCGTTGCCCGCCCGCCCGGGGGGTTGGAGGACCTTGAAGGACGTCGCCGGGAGCCCGGGAGACATGATCTTCAGAATCTGATGGCCATTCATCGTCCCGACAACGCAATAGACTGACAAAGCTATTAGTACGTCAGCGAGCCACTTGAATGAGCGTCCGTCGCGGGCTAATGTTCGCCGGCCATACAGGAACTGGAGCACCAGCTGAAATAACACAGCGGCGGTCCTGGTGTTGAAGCTATCGCACTTCAGGCCCGACACGAGTCTCCTCGTTGTTCCCGGGCCGCTCCGTTCGCGCGCGCCCCCCGCGCTACCAAATGAAAATCTCGTTTTACCCGAATCGATAGTCATACCCACGGCGGATTATTTCGCGCCGTCGACGATAATGAGACCTCGTCGCCGGGGCGACCCCGCGGCCTAATCGCGGTATCGCGGACGCTGATTGCCTGGACACACGTGATTCTTTTTTACGTCTTAAGGTAGTCCTTGCGGATAATATTCATTTCGCATAAACTCGAGGAATTTGGGAGAGAATTGCAAACACTTCTCGGTGGTATAAAAATCTGAAAAAATTCATGCACATTGAAAGTACTGAAAAGATTAATTTTGCATAATAATAATTCGAAAATGTTCTTAACAAATTGATGAAAAAAACAATTGTTTAACAAATATTTCGATAACCCAACATTTTTTTTCATGAAAATGATTCCTTCGTTTTTCCGAATACGTATGAATTTTTTCAGATTTTAGAGTTCACATTGAATTTTCACATATTTTCCCTATAAAAAACGCACAAAATTATGTCCAAACATCCTTCCGGAAATAACATCAACAAGCTTTCAAATCTCGCACGCCGAGAACCGTCAAAATCTTGTGACAAAAAATTACCGTCATAATTTCGCGTATTCGTCGTGAAAAGTTTCCGCTTTTCGCAGACGTCTGCGATACAATTCAGCCGCTGTATCTCCCATCGATGAATATTCCAGCGTCTTCGCGCTTCTCGCGTGATTACGCAAAGTTCGAAACGTTTCTTTATGAATCAATTCATTGAAAACCGCGACCTCGGCGAATCATTGACGGACGATCGGGCGAGCAAAACTCGCGTCGCGGTGCTGAATGAAAATCTCGACCGCTCGCTTCAGCTGATTAGGGAATTATGAAAAATGCGCTTCAAAGTCGCTGCAAAAACGTCGTCGACTGACAATTTGCTCGCCTTTTCTTTTTCAGTAGAGCTAATCCCGACTCCAGACTTCGGCCTCGTTTCCTCGTAGAATGTCGCGAGCCTCTTTGCATGTGAATAGGGCGACGAAACCCTGCGAAATCGCATAGGGATTTATTCGATCGTGAGCCGCGTTTGCGCTACCGGATTAGTCGATTTTGCTCGACGTCTTCTCGAGCGTTTTGGTTCTCCGCCCTCGGGGTTTCAATTAAACGTAGCATCCGAAGTACACGTAATGCACATTATTTGACTTCAAACGATTACACGCTAATTATGAATTTTCGCATGCGCGAACTTGGATTTCGAGCGAATTGTCACTTACCGTGACAATCTGATTCACTAAATTCAGTAAATAATAATAATAATAATAATGATAATGATAAAAATAACAAGAATAATAATGATAAACAATAACAATAACAATAATAATAATTATAAAAAATAACAATAACAATAATAATAATGATAAAAATAACAACAATAATAATGATAAAAATAACAATAATAATAATGATAATGATAAAAATAGTAATGATGATGATGATGATAAAAAACACAGCTTTTTAGATCTGCAATAGCATCAATAATCTCGTCGAATACGAATTAGTCGTGTGATAATCCAAATGAGAAACACTGAAATACTTCATTACAACGTGTACGCGGTTCATATTCCAATTGAAAACAAAGTTTGTATTTCTTGCATTAGGATTGGATTTTAATTCGACATATCAGTTTACGAGTAATATCTCTCGAATCGCCATCGCAGCATTCCGGTAAATTTGTTTCAAAACGATACAAGCGAAGAAACGTGAACCGTGCAACAGTTGAGCACCGAAGGATTTCGATTACGAACGAGAATCGGAGAGGCTTCGGCTCCAAACGAGGTTCGCACGGTCGGAGTCTCTGATTACGATACTACAATACGAGTGCTCGTGCAATGTGCTCATCTACACTCGTGTCTCTGCGATATCAACTCATATGCAGTTGCGGTGACGTCGCGTCACCCATAAGTGCAACGTAGGCACCTCGGTCATCCGTGATTTTTCCCTTTAATAGTAATGAGTGATAAGTAATCAGTATAATAGTAATAAGTAAAGTGATGAGTATTAAACAATACTAAAACATGATCAAACACTCATCATTCAACAACTAATAATAATATTAAACAAATGATCAAGACAGCTGATAAAAATTATAAAACCTGATGAATGTTATTACCCGACTATTTGCATTATTTGATTAACATTTTCGACGCACCGAGGTTCTTTGATTTGGCGATTTTGGCGATTTTCGGTCCGGAGCCGGATCTACGATTTTTGACAGAAAAAATATTTTTTTTGTCGCCAAAAAAATATTTTTTTCAAAATCGATTAAAAAAGGTTAATAACCAGTGTTTTCGGGGGTAGAATATGCGACTTGAGAATGATGGTATAGGTTAAAAGTCGATATTTTGAAAAGGAAAAAAATTGGGGTCGATTTTGGCAATTTTCGGTCCGGAGCCGAATCTACGATTTCTGACAGAAAAAAAAAATTTCATCGCCAAAAAAATATTTTTTTCAAAATCGATTAAAAAAGGTTAATAACCAGTGTTTTCGGGGGTAGAATATGCGACTTGAGAATGATGGTATAGGTTAAAAGTCGATATTTTGAAAAGAAAAAAAATTAGGGTCGACTTTGCCAATTTTCGGTCCGGAGCCGAATCTACGATTTCTGACAGAAAAAAAAAAATTTCGCCGCCAAAAAAATATTTTTTTCAAAATCGATTAAAAAAGGTTAATAACCAGTGTTTTCGGGGGTAGAATATGCGACTTGAGAATGATGGTATAGGTTAAAAGTCGATATTTTGAAAAGAAAAAAAATTAGGGTCGATTTTGCCAATTTTCGGTCCGGAGCCGAATCTACGATTTCTGACAGAAAAAAAAAAATTTCGTCGCCAAAAAAATATTTTTTTCAAAATCGATTAAAAAAGGTTAATAACCAGTGTTTTCGGGGGTAGAATATGCGACTTGAGAATGATGGTATAGGTTAAAAGTCGATATTTTGAAAAGAAAAAAAATTAGGGTCGATTTTGCCAATTTTCGGTCCGGAGCCGAATCTACGATTTCTGACAGAAAAAAAAACTTCGTCGCCAAAAAAATATTTTTTTCAAAATCGATTAAAAAAGGTTAATAACCAGTGTTTTCGGGGGTAGAATATGCGACTTGAGAATGATGGTATAGGTTAAAAGTCGATATTTTGAAAAGAAAAATTTCCGAGGTCGATTTTTGGGAAAAGTTTTTCAGGCACGCGCGCCAGCGCGTGTGATTACTCTAGTAAAATAAACAAATGATCAAGACTACTGATAAAAATTTCACACTTGCTGAATGTTACTACCCGAATATTTGCATTATTTGATGAACATTTTCCACGTACCGAGGTTCACTGATGTGAATACTCACGTAATATCCTCCGCCTGTTGCAGTTATTCATATTTGACGTGTCGACGCACCCGAATTATCCAGACTTCCAACAATGTGTGACGTTCAACTCGGGCGTAGACGAAGCCACTTATACGATATTCTGCGTCCTGGGAATGTACTTCGTGCCGCTGATAATAATATGCTGGGCGTACACGAAGATTCTGTGCGAAATCAACAGCAAGAGTCGGGAGAGCAGCGATCCAAGTGAGCAATTTTCGAAATATATACGAAAAACGATATCTTCATGTGCTATATATTTTTTTTCAATAAAATGTTATCGAGAATAAATATATTTACATCAATATCCAGGAATAAGTTTCTTTTAAAAATCCTGTTTTTTTTTAGAGTCGCTCGTCAAATTGTATTTGAAGTTAAAAAAAAAGATCGCAACTGGAGAGATTAATAATCAAATTGAATTAACGAAAAATCGTGAAGAAAATATGGAAAATCGAGAGATAAATAAATTTGTTAAGTTTAAAAAAAAATTATCGAACAAATTGGATGAAGTAGTCTTGTCATTTTTTGTTTTTTTTTTATTTCTGCAGTAATGACAAGATCGAGCAGCAACGGGACGCTGGGAAGCAACGCGACGAGTTCCGGCGGAAGTAGAATAAGACTTAGGAGATCGGACATGAGCAGCATCGAGAGAGCCAGAAGTCGGACGCTCAGAATGACCATCACCATCGTGGTCGTTTTCATTCTTTGCTGGACGCCTTACGTGGCGATGCTCCTCTGGTTAGTCGCAATTGCACTGAGTCAATAGAATAATGGAACGGCAAAATAATATAATTCGAGGGGGGGCGAGCGCATCAGACGTCCCGGCGATCGCGCGCTGGGAGCGGAAAATCGCGAAATCGTCGATGCTAGTTTCATTTGCACCCGCGAAAAGATTCTCTCAAATTAAGTAATCTTAATTTCCTTCTTGCGATAAAAATCAATTTACACCAACAACAATATTGTTCACATCCAAATATTGTTTACATCCAAAAAACATTATTTTTTACTGCATCTGATACAGTAAAAATAATGTTTTTTTACTACATCTAATACAGTCAAAATAATGTTTTTTTTACTACATCTGACACAGTCAAAATAACGATTTTTTTTACTACATCTGATACAGTAAAAATAATGTTTTTTTTTACTGCATCTGATGCATTAAACATTTTTTTTCTGCAAAATTCATAAAACCGGGCCCGGTCGAAAAGAGCCAAAATTGACCCTTCAGACATTCACATTTTTTTAAATTCAAAATATCGACTTTTACAAACAATTTTGTACTTGATTTAGAAAAAAAAAAATTCGCCGTTTTTTTACGATCGACAAGAATCGATTTTTTTCATTTTTTTATTTTGTGACTCATGAATTTTTCACCGGAGGATAATTTTGTTGTTTTTTTTTCATGATTTTCCCTTCGGTGACCCAGGTACATGATGGACCGGGACAGCGCGGAGAAGGTCGACCAGAGTCTTCAGGACGCGCTGTTCATAATGGCGGTGGCGAATTCGTGCGCGAATCCGGTGGTCTACGGGAGCTTCGCGGTGGACCTGAAGAAGGAGTGCTGCCGATGCTTCCTGCCGTACAGCAGCAACATCGAGAGGCCACAGATTGAAGTAAAGCTCGTTCACCGAAACACCGGTAATTCGATGATGAGTAGTTGTCGTCGTTAATGACCCTGGCCGTCGGCGACGACGACGACGCTGCTGCTGGCGCCCGGGAACGCTTCGTGTGTCGTCGGTGAATACGTCAAAGCGCGAGAACGACGATGCGGATGATGAGAGATACGCAAAAAAAAACAAAAATTCGTCAAGAAAAGATTGGCTCTGTCTGTTTCAGGGCCGCAGTTACCAATGACGGAAAAGAAGTCCCCGGGCGTTAGCACGTATTTCGTATAACATTACGTCCAACCCGACCTGCCTGACCTTGTTATATCAGGTGCGTAAGTTTCATTGACGAATCGCACGTGTCTGCGACCCTCGTCGCGGACCCTGATTCACATCGCAGCACGTGGAAGACTCTGGAAACTCTTTCATTAGTCATTCCTTTTGTTTTTGCATTTTTTACGAGTTTCTACGCTGCTTACATTTTGTTACATGGTTTCCGAAACGTATTTTACGGTTATTTTTCTATCCATTGAACGATAATTATTTTCAGTGGTGCTTTGAATGGTAAATGGCCACGAGTAAAGCGATAAGTTACGCTTAACGTGGAATTTTCAGTCGTTATGATATTTCGCGCGTAATGCATAATGAAAATTCATAAGACTTTTGAAATTCTTAGGAACATTCGCGTAGTTTGCTTCGACACTAAAAATTGTGGTGTTCTATCAAATAAGGGAAAATTATCGCGTTTTTGCACTCTAAGAACTAAGCGTGTTGCAAGTGTGTTGTTTCTCCTATATTTTACATTGTAACGAGTTTTTACACATTTAAATGTATTCGAATTTACATGGTAAATTATATATGAAAGAAACACGACTGCAAGATTGTAAAAATTCGTTACAATGTAAAAGACAGGATAAACAACACATTTGCAACACGCTTGGTTTTGCAGTGTGTGGCTCGTGTTTATGCGCGTCAATTCATGTACGAAGATCGAGCGAACAATTGTTTACGCATGAAATCTGTTTTTTTAATTTCAGCGCCAAGCGTGCGATCGAGAAGCACGGACATCTCGGCCGTAACGGCCATTCCAAGTATCTGCAGCACTTCTGGAATACCGGATACACCTGTAGTTTCTCGAAGATTGGCCAATGACGAAACGGTCAGTCAACTGCAGAATTTACGCTCGCATGATTTGATTGTATGAAATAAAATGTTCTAATAACGCAAAAAAAACTGAAACTGCGTTTTTCCAGCACACGTTTAGTATAACATTTTGTGTTTAACAAAATGTAAATATTGTAAATATTATTCTGCCAATGCTAATTAAATTGATCAGCATGATCGAAAAACGTGTATGCGAGAAAAATGCCGCAAAGCACAGTTTTTTTTTATAAAGCGTTATTATTAGAAGATTTCCATGGAAGAAGCCAAAAGCGATTATTGAATAAGCGCTTTGTGAGTAAACTCAGGATTACGAGAATTATTCATAGAAAATCGAGCCCCGAGCTTGGAGCGTGATTAATAATAAATAAAGAGTGCGAACCGCCCCGACGCAATTACAACTATTGCCACGGGGGCCGCGAATTTACGATCGAGTTAGCGAACTTCTGAATATTCAGCAGCGACATCCGGGAAATTTCGTCACTATACCACGAACGAGCGATAATCGCGAAAGGATTTCGCTTCGACAGCCGATATTTCGCACCGCTCGTGCATCAGGCAGATTATTGCGGTGTCACACAAATTCGCGCGCGTAAGCAGTTAAAATGCCGGAGAAGAGGCGTCGAAACGCTGCCGAAGGGATATTCGCTTGCGGTGAATTGCGAAAACATTGTCGAATACAAATCCACGAGTTATTTCGCGTGTTGCGCGCGGCGAACCACCGCGACCGATAAAACGCGGGACAAACGTTGTTCCGCATAGAAAATTATTCACGAGAGCCACGTACTTCGGTGCCCGCGGCGCGAATTGCGCGGCGCGAATTGCAACGCGAGCGACGAACAAAACCGTCGACGCGGCAGCGGCAAAGCGCGCGCGGCTTCCAATCGACCGCGCGGTTGACTTGCAGAAGCGACCGCGGCCGGCATCCGGTCTCGCGCTGACGACGTCGAAATTAATTAGTCATTCCGCGGAACGCCGAAATAATCAACGACGATTCAACGGCGTGGCCGCGGGAACTCTGACCCCCCGCGCGGTTTGCATACGCGAGCGGGACGGAAAATTCACGCGAAATGCGCGCCGGAAACGCCGGGACCGCCGACCAAACATTCCCACCAAGCTTGCGTAACGCATATACAGTATATTTCCTCTTTCAACTTAACAACAACGAAATTAACAACGACGACTCGTCGATCGGAGACGAGACGGCGGCTCAGCGCGCCTCGGCCGCGGCGCGCTTCAACTCCTCGACGTCCTTCGTCTTTCGGCGAAGCGCTCGGCCCCGAATGTTCAGCATCGTTCGCGCCACCAGCCAGATCGCGCCTTTCTCGCACACGCAACGCAGCGCGTTCACGAATCCCACGATGAGCGAGTGCGGCGGGTAGCCGGTTGTTCGGGACTCGATTCCTATCGTCTTCAGCGACGCCTCGACGAATTTGTCGGCCGACGGCGCCATCCACGTGGCTTTTCTGCGGCGCGAAAAGGAGAAATGTTTTATAGATTTCGGTAGTGTAGAGTGAATGCACCGGTACATTAACAGTCAGCAGTGAATGAACAACAGCTTTTTGAAAGTTCATGAGAAATTACAGCGACTTTGACGAACATTAGATTCTTAGTTTGTCTATTTTTAGCCACCTGCTGAGATTATTTTGTGTGCGATTGGACTGTGGGCGCAAAGATTATTGATGATTCAGTTTCGGATTCCGTCCGTCGCCGAAGCTGAATCATCAATGAGATTATTTTGTCGCGGAAGCCTATTTTCGATTAAAACTGCAGGTCAGATTGGCCCGTATATTTACTGGTGTTTTTGGATTTTTGGCTCTTAGTATTTTTTTTTAACACTTCACGATAAAAATATGAGACTTTTTCAACTGCATCACATAATTCAACGTTCTGCTCAATCGTTAAAATTTTCGCAAACAGTCTGAAGCTGTTACATTTTATAGAAACCCACGATAAACAAATCGTTCTGCTTAACCGTTCATTTACTGGTGCCGAGAAATATTTCCGCGCTCCGAAACAATTGGACTCACTTGATTTTCGACATCTTCGTCGCCACCGGCCCCGGCAGGATACACTGAACGGTGACCCCTCGCGGGGCCGCCTCGGCCGCGAGATCCGCGCTCAATTTGTCGACGTAGGCTTTGCTCGCCGCGTACACCGAGAGATAGGGACTCGGAATCGCCGCGGCCGTCGAGCTGATGTTCACAACGACGCCCTTGCGACGCTCCATCATTCCCGGGAGAACCGCGCGCGCGACTCCCGTGACTCCCGCCACGTTCAACTGCAGTATCCTCGCGATCGTCTCCTCCGTGACGTTGGTGAAGAGCTCGGGATGGTCGTAACTCGTGCCTGCGTTGTTGACGAGAACGCCGACCTTCGGAGGGAATCGAGATTTTTGTTAAATCACCTTTGCAACGTGAATTTTGCGTCCACGCTTTGTGACTCATAAAACTTCAGCCAGAATTCGGTAAAATCGTAACTCATAACATTAAATTCGAAGACAACAATTTTTTTTAATGAAATCAAAAAATGATAATTCCTGATATTTTCGAGAAGACGATAATTTCTGTGTGGCGGTGCAAACGAAGTCAAATAATTTAATTAACATTTGCGTGGAAAACGTATATTCAACTTTTCATCGTCTTATTAGAAATGTTGAATTAGCAGAAAGCCCGCGTAATTAGAATCGCAAATTTTGAGTCTGTAAAAACCGGCGACGTTAGAAGAAAAAAAAACAACATGTGTACCTCGAGCTCCTCGATGGCTTTGGCTATCTTGGCGTAGACCACTTGACCCTCAGTCAAGTCGGCCTCGACGACTCGCGTCTCGACTCCGTACTTCTCTTTGATCTCCGCGGCGACGGTTTCCAATTTAGCGAGAGATCTCGAGACCAGCACGATGTCGAGGCCTCGGGCGGCGAGAGCTTTCGCGTATGCCTTGCCGACGCCGTCGGTGGCTCCCGTGACGACGGCCCATCTTCCCTGGGTCGCTACGTCCACTCCCAGTCCCAGGGCCGGTGCTATCAGCTTCTTCCACGCTAGAACGCTGGATCTTATGACTATCCGCAGACCGATGGCCGCGATCACCACGAGGGACAGTTTATCCCAACAAGACAGCGTCATTCTGAAATCCAAAACACAAAATAAAAAAAATAAAAAATGCAATAAAAAAAAATAAAAAATTAAAAATCAAAATTTCATGAAATAATTGTTTCTGTCATTAGTAAAAGAAATGGACGAATATCTCAGAATACTTCTTGAGATAATCGTCCAAAAGATCCAAAAGACAAAGTTAACTTAAACAAAAAATAAAAATATAAAACTAAAAAATGTTATGAAATAATTATTTCCGTCATTGGTAAAAAAAAATGGACGAATATCTCAGAACACTTTCTGAGATATTCGTAAAAAAAGATCCAAAAGACAAAGTTAACTTAAAAAAATAATTAAAAAAATATAAAACTCCTAAATTTCATGAAATCATTATTTCTGGGATTAGTAAAAGGTGATTGACGAATACCTCGGGGATCAATTCCAACTGTTCACTGACTAGAAAATGGCACTTCAATCTCCTCTTTCCCAGTATGGATGTCGGCCGAACAAAAAAAAAACAACAGCGACACGCGAGAGCCAAGTGGACACCGTCGAGTTCCGAGTCATCCGTACGACTGACCGGGCGATCACGAGTCGTCGTTGACCACGGTCCGCGCGGGCCAGAACGCGCTGATAACGTTATCAGCGAGTCATCGCGCGCCACCAGTCATTCGCCGACCGAGCGGGAGGTCGATACGCGCCCTCGTACTTATAGCCACGCGGCCGGTCGGTGCGTTCGCGCCGGATGACCGAGAGCGATCACTTTCCTTTTGCGTCTTAATCGCTCTATCGCCGCTGTTACTGAAAACTCTCCGCGCGCGCGTGCTAATAAATGTTTCGCGCAGCTTTAATTATCGGAACGAGTTTTTTTTTGCCGTGTAATTTATTTCCGGCGCAGAGCAAAACGCAAGGTGATTTTTTTTATTACTTTCGTTGCTTTATTTAATTGCTTTATTTAATTGTTACTGAATTTATTTAATTCAGTAACAGCGGCGATAGAGAAAACTCTCCGCGCGCGCGTGCTAATAAATGTTTCGCGCAGCTTTAATTATCAGAACGAGTTTTTTTTCGCCGTGTAATTTATTTCCGGCGCAGAGCAAAACGCAAAGTGATTTTTTTTATGACTTTCGTTGCTTTATTTAATTGTCAAGACTGTTTACCGTGTGATGTAAAAATAAATAAATACATGCAACGAGTCAAATAATTCAGATGTCAAAGTCGACTGTCGCACATTATATGGGGCGTTCCACGCATAATTAAATTGATTTCTTTCTAATTACTCATGGAGATTTCGTTATCGTGACTTTTTTCCGTTACGAAAATAAAAATAATAAATAAGCTTAGAGATAAATAGAAATTGATGAGGAAGCACTGTGCAAAGTTCTACTTTGCCGCTTTTTTCTTCAATATTCCCGGTTCTTGAGACGTATAATATCGCAGTTTTTCAGCCTGCTGAATACATCACGAAAAAAAACATAGATATGGTCTATGTTAATACAGGAAATAATTTATTGCCCGTCGTCAAGATTTTTGTAGCCTGCATTTGCATTTGAAAAAGAAAAACCTGCAAAAGGTTGCGGGAGGTAAAAGCAATGACAAATGACAATGGGGAAAAAATGATAATGAATTGTCATTCATTATCTCCGGAGAAAATGACAAATAGCAAAAAGCTGTTTTTCTCCCGACTGTTAAAATAACCCCATTTCAAGTACGCCACGCGGCCTACAAATCGCTCATTTTTTTTATAAAATAATGCGTGAGTAATGAAAACCGTACTACGCATGCGCGTCGTCATTTGTCAAAAATGAGCTTGTTTTTCGTTCTCGTTGCGCGCAAGAAATGTGGTTATTTTTTAGCGAAATCGGGAGAAAAGTATATTACGCTACATGAGTAGCGTAATATACTTTGCAAGAGTGCAAGTTTTCACCTCATGTGAATTTCTGCCCTTGCTTTGCTCGGGTATCAAACTTCACACTCGGCAAAAAGTTGCACTTTCCTCCCTTGTAACGTAATGTACTATTTTATTAACCCAAATGATGAAATTAGGTATAAAAAATCATTACAGGAACTAATTGATACGATGACTTTTTATACCTAATTTAATTATTTGGGTTAATTAGAATTAATTTTGTTTTCTTTTTTTTCGAAATTTCGTTGCATTCCAACGATGCAAACTTCAATGTCATTAATCAGCTCATTCCTGCCCGCGCGTGAGTAACGAAAATCGTACCACGCATGCGCGTCGTCATTCGTAAAAAATGAGCTTATTTTCCGTCCTCGTTGCACACACGAAATGTGGTTATTTTTTTTAGCAAAATCGGGAGAAAAGTATAGTTCGCTTGTAACGTGATGTATGTACTAATTTTTCGCCTCTTCGAAAAAATCTGAAGCGCTCGACGCCATATCAAACAAACAAAACCCTCAACCGCGCCACCAGCGTGAAACGACCGAACGGCTGCAGCCACCCTCGGCGAACTCAGCGTCACCCGTGGCAGCCTCGTTGCGCCACCGATCCCGCATCTCGGGTCTCGGCCCGCCTAATAACTAACAAGCGTGTGACATAATAACGCACCGCACGTTCGACAACCGCATACCGGACGAGCGAAACGCGATCGTTTCCCGATTGCACAAATCCCCGACGCGTATTATATATTATATCACGCGGTCGATCTGCGCGGCCGCAGACGCTGCGCGGGGCGCACCCGACGTTTTTCCGAATTCCAGCCAACCCGGAAAGCTCACGGCGCGTGTGCCAATCTTCTCGCTTACACGTAGCAATTTGCGTCCCGATATTGCCCAACGTACCGACGATTACGGCCACATCGATGTATTTTATTTTTCTTCATCATCACGCAGCATCAAAATTCTACCGTAACAGCGAAAAAAATCCCAGAGGTTCAGGGTGAAAAAAAAAAAAATGTTAAATCTCACGTCTCGCATTTAACCTGCAATTAAACGCATGACGACCGTAATTTCGTCGCGATCCCGAGCCGTAAATATAGTCAAACGTAGATATGGTCTATGTTAATACAAGAAATAATTTATTGCTCGTTATCAAGATTTTTGTCCAGATATTTCCCAACATGCCGAATATTACGGCCACATTGACGTATTTTATTTTTCTTCATCATCACGCAGCACGAAAATCCCACCATAACAGCGAAAAAAATCCCAGAGGTTCAGGGTGAAAAAAAAAAACAAACAAAAAAATCTCACGTCTCGCGTTTAACCTGCAATTAGACGCACGACGGCCGTAATTTCGTCGCCATCCCGCACCATAGATATGGTCAAACATAGATATGGTCTATGTTAATACAAGACATCATTTATTGTCCGTCGTCAAGATATTTTTATCCAGATATTTCCCAAAGTCTCAAAGATTACGGCTACATCAATATATTTTATTTTTCTTCATCATCACGCAGCACCAAAATCCCACCATAACAGTGAAAAAAATCCCAGAGGTTCAGGGTGAAAAAAAAAACAAAACATAAAAATAAATCTCACGTCTCGCGTTTAATCTGCAATTAGACATAATTTCGTCGCGATCCCGCGCCGCCCGTGATTATCATTCTCTCTTCTCACCTGTCACTGACATCCGGTCGTGTGGCGCCCGAGCCGACCGCAACTTCTCCCCGCTACGAGGCGGCGCTTTTCACTTCCTGCTACTCGGCTGAGAGTTTTCCCCGCTCGAGTGCGGAACTCGGCCGTGTGTGTTTTCGCGTCCTACGCTCACTCACTGTGTAACTGTAAACACCACCGAACGTGTCGCGACTCGTTCGACACCTCGCTGTTTGTTGTGGGATTCAAAATCTCGGGTTAAACACGAACGAACGTGTCGACGACGGCGGCGGCAGCACCGAAGACACAGCGGTTGGTTCGCCTCTCGTTGTCATCGAAACACACGCGGTCGATTCCTCGGCCTCCGACGGCGGCGATGCGCGCGCGCAATGTCAGGGCTAGGCGCTCCGTTCCTTCCACCTCTCGCTGCCCCCGCCACGCGATGTTTATACATCGTTTTTGCCGCTACCGCTGCTGCCGTCGACGCCGGGAGCCTCTTTCTTTGGCACACTTAGGGTACAGCTGGCCGACGCAGTGGGATATCTCGGCAACTAGGCTGTACGATTTTCTCGCCACGGGCGAACCTTCGACAAGACTGAGGAGGACGCGCGCGTCGCGTCGCTACGGGGTTTGGGTACCGCCATTTTGTTTTTTTTTTCCGGCGAGCGCGATTGGCGATTAAAATCTCGTCATCGAGACACTCAAAAACGAAAATTAACGGTCGTGATAGATGACCTTGAAATTTTGTGCATCTGAAAAAAAATATTTTAGCAAGGTGTAGCAAACTGTTGACTTGGGAAAATAAAGTCTGGGGACTTTTCTTTTCCTTTTTCATTTATCTTTCAACGCATTTTTTACGAAATTTTGTTAGACTGTTATTCATATCGATTAATAAATAATGCATGGCAATTTAATAAAATTCGAATTGAAAAGAAATTGTGAAAAAATATTTGGAAAAATCCGTTGTTAGGTAATCGAAATAGAAACAAAAAAGTCGTGTAAAATGGTGTTTTTCAAGGAATATCTAAAATGTAAGAGCGTGTTAAAGCAAAAAACTGACTCTGGTTTTTCGAAAAAACGGTCGAACATTTTTGAAAAAATCCGTTGAAGGATAAATGAAAAAGGAAAAAAAAGTCCCCGGACTTTTTTTTCTCAAGTCTTTGCAGAACAAAAAATGTCAAGGTCATTCGCACTTTTCACACGTTTTTTAAGTTAGACACAAAAATCGAAAAACTGGTTTTTCGGGTTTTTAGCACGTAAACTTTGGAAATACGTAAGAAATTCTAAAACCGAGATATCGGGACGTTGGTAAAATGTGTTGTCTTCGTTGTTGGGTTTTCTTTAAAACGAAAAAAGAACCTCTAGGATTGGCCGAAACAAAAGAAAAAATACTTCGATTTACTGAAGTCACGATATGAAAAACAAGCTCCAAGCCAAAAACCTTTTCTTATTTTGTGAACACCCAATTTCGATGTATTTTTTCCCGCAGCCACCGAATTGTCGTTCAGACTCTTTTTTTTATTTATGAAAAATTTCCCAGCGTAAATTTTGTAGAGACGACGAATCGCAAGTCGAATAAATAGCGGCATCGATGGATTTTCTGACACATCGACTTGTCAACGAAGGAGGTTGGATTTTTCGGGAAAGAAGAATCCACACGCGACGTCCAACGTGAACTGCTACACAAACAACAAACACGGAGCTTCGGCCACTCGTGTTTGCTCTTCACTCTTCACTCTTAACACGCTCGTGTGAATTTCGTTCTTTCCTTTTCGCCTCGGCCCATCGCTGTGGACCACTTATTTCATTAGACACACAACGGACAGAACGGAACCCGCTACGCGATGAGCCGCCGATGTTTACGGGCGGGCAAAAGGCGTCGGGCACCGTTGCTCGAACTCGGCTGTTAAACCGGCCGAAGCGGCGTTGATTATTATCGCGGCGGCCGATGCCTTCGTCTCTCGACTTCCCGTTCGCCTTGCGCCCCGCGCGCGCTTCCGCCTCGGGCAGTAGGTCAATATATTCGGAGGACGTAGTTCAGGAGTCCTCTCGCTTTTCGACAGGTACCGTTTTCTCGCTGCAGCCGAGCGATCTACCGGGTGAGCGAAAAATCGATTTCTCGAAAGTCTCGCCTCGTCGCGACTCTCATGAAATCGAACACTGAGAGAAAAATCTGGTATTGGCAACTATATATAAAGTGACAACCATAAAGTGGAAATTATTTCTAATTTTTAATAAAAAAAAAAAATTTTATATTTTTTTTTATATGCAGCAACTATTTTTCTAGTTATGGTAACTATGACGCAATTATCATAACTGTTAATTAATTACCGTTAACTATAAAAATAATAGTATGAACGAAAATTTGATAGTTGTCACTTTACAGTTATCAAAACTTACACGATTTCTCGGAGTGAAGAAAAACACAAACTCCGCTTTTTCGGAATCTTTGAATGTTGGATTAATTTTCTTAAGTCATCGTCGTTCGGTAATTTATTTTTTGTAACTGCGTGCGTAAAATTCAACTTTTTGAAAGCGTTTTGCGTGCGTAAAGTGCTCGTTTTCCGCACTAGTGCGTAAAGTTACGCACTCTTGGCTACTTTACGCACGCGTGTCGGAAAACGAGCTCTTTGCGCACGCAAAACCCCCTCGAAAAGTCGAGTTTTACGCACGCAGTTACAAAAAATAGTATGTGCAACTCGTGCGGAAATGACCTACTTTACGCACTTGTTGCACAATATACAATTTTGTTAATTAACGATTGAAAATTATTTTCGAACGAATTATTTTCGAATAATTAAGTCGATACGGGGTCTCGAAACCAATTATAGTAATTGAATTGAATTTATCGTTTAAAATATTTCGTTGATTGTTTAATTGTACTGATTTGTATTTTTTTTTTTTTTGCAGCATCTCAATGTGAACCGGAAGGGCTTGGCGCTGGCGAGGACGACAACCGCGAGGCCCAGCTCGCCACCCTCCACCGTGACGACAATCGACTTGACGCTGTCGTCGACGGACAAAGTCGACGAGCATCAGGACGGATTCGTCGCGCGAACGAGCAGATTTTTGCGAACCATGGGCGACACTCAGCGCAGAACTCTTCGCAGGAATTGACGCTCGAGCGCGGCGCTGAATAGCTGCGAGGTGAAAGCCGAGTACGCCGGGCATCGCGTGCTGCTGAACACTTCAGTAATTAAACTCTCTTGAATTGAATCGTGCGTCGTGTTTCCACGGTGTAAAAGCACTTGGCGCAAACGGGAGAGAAGTCGGCGCTGCGCGGTCGTCGCACCCAGCGCGGTTTTACATTTTTCTCTCGAGACTCAGCGAAAAATTGCGATATCGCGCGGAAAAAACGTTTGCCGAATTAACGATGGGATCAATGTTATCCAGTCGACCGGGTTGACCAAAGCGAAGAAAAAAGGATCACAGATCGGTAAAACAGAATCTCATAATTGCGTTTTGAAAAACGTGTAGACGCTCGTTTATTTGTCTATCCCAAAATTGTGGCTGCAAATTTGTATAGAAATGCGGAAAGAGTCGACCAAAATGTAAGAAGAGGAAAAAACATTATTTCAAGATTAATATAAAACACGTTTGCCGAAAATTCTAAGAGATAGAATCACGAATCTTAGAATGATTGTACAGATAATTGGCCGCAAAAAAAATTTCAAGAGGTCTTTAAAAAGAAAAGTAACATGAAGATTTGAATTTGCTTCGAGATCTTATAACGACGATGCAAATTCTCGTCACTACATCTGGTTGTGATTATTCTTGATCGAGTTAAAATAGTTGCATAGTCTTCATCGATCACACGCGGTGTATTCGTTTACTTGGGGAAGGCAGAGATGTAAATCCCTATTTTTTATAGAAATAAAATTGATGGCACGATTGGCTTTGTAATTATGTTTTTATAATAATAACTTGTAATGACTATAATATAATGGGTAATTGTTTAAATAGCGGCAGAAAATATTAATTTCTCAAAAAAAATTCAGGGTAATCTTATTGAAAAAATTGAAAAATTCTGCTAACTGCATTGGGAAAATAATGGAAGACCATTTTTCTCACAATTTCTCCGAAAATTTAATTAAAAATGAGGTTTTTCTTGCTGCTATTGAAAAGTTCATATATCTTTTTATAATCGCTACAGGTCATAATTATAAAATCGCTACTAGAAAATGAACTGTTGTATAAATTTTAATTCTTAAAGTAATGGGGACTTACAACACTGCTTGGGAAAAAAAGCCACTGTACACGCGTCTCTAGATTAAACACCGTTCATTGCATTAATATCCACGTGATAACGATACTGTACACGTTTAATGTTACCAAAAAATTGTGTTTGTCGATGGCAGTGTAATATATCAAAATTGCGTTGTCGCAATCTAGGTTCGAGTGTCGACTCGCGAAATTTGTTATCGGAGATTGTTACGAAAAATCGAACGAGTGCCGAGGAGACGAGCGAAAGCCGAGCCGATGGATAGTCGAGCGATGAGAAAATACTTAACGCCGAATCTCGCGAGAGATGCGATCAGTGTAAATTAAGCGCCGAGAGATAAGTTGCATTTTTTTACTGTACAAAAATAGAGAAAAAAAAATTGTAATGTGTGCGAGAAAAAGCGCGAAATTGGCTGTAACATGCGGTGCTTTATGGTTGTGGGAGAAACAAATTTTACAGAAAATAAAGCAAAGGGAGGAATGAAAGGAGAGGAGAGAGATGAAATGGCGCGTACTTTATTCGTGGCGCTGTGACACTGAAATCGAAAACCCGCGAGGTACTTTTCGACTTTACTTTCCCGTGCCGTGTCACTCTGTGACTCCACAGAAACGACTTCGTTCGCCGTACTTAATAGTCACGTTGTACATCGGGAACTTTGCGGCGGGAGAACCACCGGAGAAATGCGGAGATTCCGCCTCGGCGATCGGAGAAGGCTGATCTTCGTCTCGCGGCTACAACGTTCAAGTACACCGGCGATCCGGCCCTCACTTTCTCCATATAGGTGGGCTCTCTGTATTCCGTTATACGATACAGCGCGAACCGGAGCAGTCGATAGAAAGGTTTCAATGACTCCCATTGGTAGAAAGCAGCCGGGAATTTTGTCTCTCGTTTTTTTTTTCGCTGCACGTATCGCTGACGTCGATTTTTTTCTCTTCTCACCTCGGCCTTTCGCCCACGATAAACGTGCTCGATTGCGCTGGAGGCCAAGAGCGGTGGGAAGTTTTTTGAGAGTTCAAATAGTCCGCTGAGTAAAGAGGACCAATACAAAAGTGTTGAGAAATTTACTATTATAGTAAAAAAAAAAATCAAAATTGAGTTTTAGGTGAGAATAACAGTATGAAAAATGTGGGCCTTTCTATACAGGAATTTTAAATTGCATGGTTGTGATTTCGCAGGGAGTTTTTATTAAAATGAAACTGTCAATTTTATCCAGCGTTTTTGAGTATATTTTTGAGATTCTTTTTTTAATTAAGGATCCGTTATGTTTATTTCCATAAAATTGAGAATTTATTTATTCGTGTTTTAGCATGTTTTACAGATTTGGGTACTCATTAACCCCGAAAATTCAAAGGATAACAGTGTGGATCATCGGTGACTGCTTAGCGACCTTTCAGTGGCAATTTCAGTGGCGACCGATCCAGTGATCTGAAAATGAAGAAAAGGGGGGCATTTTTATAACCGAAAACGAGTCTCCACCTGGGGCAACTTTCGAATCCGAGTATTGCGGTTTGCGGGCAATTAATGAGGATTGAGGAAAGGCGAATTCTTCATAAATATCATCGCGATGCAGACGCGAGAAAAACACGTCTTAAAATTGCAAGTAGGAGCTGGTTGTGAAATTAATGCAGAAAAAAAAAAAATTCTTGAAGTTCCATAATTAAAAAAATCCTCATCCACAATGTTATGAGAATTCCATTCCATCCCCATTTACAGTTTCACACAAAAACCTGTCCGCCTCTTGCCGTTACAACAGCGACCAGCGTATCTGAAGCATGAAATCAATCCTCAAACCCATTAAAGTTTACTTTGTGGCAAAGTTTTTTTTAATTTTCAATCAAACCTCGATCAGCAAAAAGGAAGATATGCTTTTTTTTCGAATAAAAATCTCGCAAATACCAAGAGGACGTGTTTCTCGTGACCTACGCAAGGAGGCGATAAACTCGAGTCTGCTTTCACCGCCAACGCGGTGTAAATAAAACTTTCGGCTCGAATCGATGCCTTCATCGCTCGGACTCGGGATCAGTGATCTTCATTCCCCGTCGTCTCGTATCCTCGTGAAATTCCAACGAGCCTCTGATGCAACTACAGTACGTAAAATCGTCCATCCAGTCGCCACGAGTTTCTGCAAACCAATTACAAAATTTACTCTGTAGAAAAAAATGTTAGTTCTCGCTAAACCTCAATGACCAAAAAGAAAGATATACCTTTTCTTCTTCAATAACAATTGTCTGCTTACCCTACGCGAATTCACTCTTTTTTAGCTCAAATTAGCGACTCATCGCTCATGATCAGTGATCTTTATGTCCCTCTCGTAGCCATCGTCACAATCATCGAGATTCCTGTCACCAGTCTTCACGACTCGTCTGTCCCGAATCATCGTGAGATTCTGATTACGCCTGGTGCAGCGATTTGGTCCAGACTGCAAACCAATTACAAAATGTACCCAACAAAATTTGTTTATTTTCCGCCAAGCTTCAACGAGCAAAAATAAAAAATAAAATATATAAAAAATAATAAAATATATAAATATATATAAATGAATATAATAAATTAATATATAAATTATAATAAAATATATACCTTTCATCAAAAATACTTCTTCAAATCGCTCCTTTTTTCCAGCTCGAATCGTCGCCTCATCGCTCCGCCTCGAGATTAGTGACCTTCATTTCCTTCTCATAGCCATCGTCATAATCATCCAGATTTCTCTCGCCAGTCTTCACGACTCGCCTATCCCGAATCATCGTGAGATTCTGATGAGCCTGATGGAGCGACTGCACGTAGAATCGTCGCCAGAGCATCGCGTCCTCCTCCACGGATTTCGTCCAGTCCATCCAGTCGCCCCGCGTGACTCTTCCGGACCGCATAGACTCGGCCTGCCTGATCGTCCTCTGTATCCACGTCGACCATGTGTTCGCGGTGTCGGACACGTCGCCGATCCATCTGCTCCACTCTCGCACGTTCGCCGACTCCACGGTCGCGGGAAATTTCTTCATGAACGTCAGCTGCGACTCGGTGAGAACGTCGCGCAACCAGAGCGCGATTTTCCCGGACATCACGTCGAGCACGTCCTTCGTCAGCTCCGGCAGCGGCTCCGGTTTATCGTCCTGCACGACGCTCGAGCATTTCTCGTAGACCGCCCGATGCAGCCGATTCGTGATCGCGTCGATCCCCGGATTCTCCCGACTCGACTCGATCGCGTTGTAGATCGTGTGAAATATCCGATCGAAGGTCACGAACGGCGCGTCGATCTGCACTTTTTTTCCCCTGACGCGAGTCACGCTCGACGGAATTTTCGAGCGTTTTCGCCTCGGTGGTTCTCGTTTTTCACGGACCTCCCGTTGTAGATCCATGATTTTTCCTGGTGACTCGAGGATCTTGAGCTCCTTTTCGGCTGCGGTGACCTCAGAGGGTGAAGACAATTTCGCGTCTGAAGGAATTTCTTTCTCCTGGTCTCCAGCGCCGATCGCGGGAGTCTCGACCGGGATTTCTTCCTCCTTCGTTTCTGAAATTTCTGCGATTTCTGAAATTTCTGGTGGTTCGACTGGCGAATCTTTGTCGTCTTTTCCGTCGCCCGCGGCCATTTCCTCGACTTTGGCTGGGGGAATTCTCGGTTGGTCTTCCTCGTCGATTTTTTTCTCGCCGATTTTCTCCTCGTCGATTTTTTCCTCGTCGATTTTCTCCTCGTCGATTTTCTCCTCGTCGATTTTTTCTGCCACTTCGATCGGCTCGTCGATCGCTGTTGCTGTTTCTGTTTCCGGGGACTCCGGAACATCGACGACCGCAGCCTCGACTTTCGCTTCCTCAAGATCTTCATCCGGTATCTTTGAAGCCGCGTCGTCTTCCGGTTGCTCAATTTGTTCCTCGGCTTCCGCGACACCTGGACCAGATTCAGCTGCCTCCTCGGAAATCCCCGCTTCGCCCTTTCCAGGCTCCTCGTCAGGTTCCGGCGGCTTCTGATCCTGCGAATCCTCTCCCGTTTTCGCTGCTTCCCCAATTTGATCTTCAGTACCCTCGGCCAAAATTTCCTTCTCCTCGGTCGGCGACCCTAATTCGCCTCTTGCGTCGTGATAATCTTCCTCCGAGCCTGCGTCCTTCTCCTCCACGTCTCCTGCCGCCGGTTCCGTTTCACCCCCCTCGAATTTCTCTTCAACGTCTTCGCTCCCAGGTTTTTCCGCGTCCTCGCCACGTTTTTCCTCTTTTTCTTCTTCTTCCTTCTCCCTGGATTTTCCTAATTTGTCTTCATCGTCATCGTCGTCATCCTTTCCGTCCTTACGACCTTTTTTTCTCTTGTCGTCCTTCTTCTTTTTTGGTGGACGTTCGTCCTTTTTCTTCTTTTTCTTTCCATCGTCCTTATCCTCATCGTCGTCGTCGTCGTCGCCTCCATCGAGTTCCTCGTCCGATTCGTCGTCCGAATCCTCCTCGCTCTCCTCCTCCTTCGCTCTGCGTCGCCTCTCGCATTCCTCCTCAAGCTCCGCTTTTCGAGCCTCCGCGACGTCGAAGAGAACCCCCGATATCCAGGAGGCGACGATGTCCGCGAGAAATCGCATCTGCTGGGACTTGCGGTCCTCGCCGTTCACCGGTTTGTACTCCAGAACGTGGGCCAGACGACGCAGTATCACCTCGGCGATGTCCTTGAACTCCTCGCGCGGAAGCGGACACTTCCAGTCCAGGATGCTCCTGACGAAACTCTCGGCCATCAGGTACTGGCAGCTCACCGCCTCCCGGTCGAACGTCGACGCGTTCGGGGGAACGCCGGTCCTGTCGCGTCTACCTGATTTTTCATCCTTGCAGTTCAGCTTGCTTTTTCGCTTCTGACATTTCTTCCTCGCTCGGATCTCCTTGTCGCGAAACATTCGCTCCGCTTGCCTGGAAAGATATTTTGATTAAAAGGAGTGTTACAATTTTTTTTAATGAGCTATTTGAATATAAATGCAAAAGGGCGTAAATTCTGAGCTTGTAGCGTTCCTTTGGCTTTACCTGATTTTTTTTTTAATCAGGTAAAGATATTTTGAAACATATTTTGAGTAAAAGGAGTGTTACCATTTTTTTTTATGAGCAATTTGAATACAAATGTAAAAGGACGTAAATTCTGAGCTTGTAGCGTTCCCTCTGGCTTCACCCGATATTTTTTTACGAGTAATTAGAGACAATTTAATTAAAATTTAACCGTTAATTGTTGTATTAATAGCAAAGTGTTATGAAAATAATAAACTTCAGCGCAGACGACAAATTACTCCATTACCCCATTTGCATTTCTATTATGCAATTTAAATACAAATCGTAAATTTTACGTAAATTTACGGGACGTAAATTCTGAGCTTGTGGCTTTCCCTCTGGCTTTACTCGATTATTACAAAGTTTCGAAAATTAATTACAAACTTTACAAGCTTGTAAATAATTTTTCTTGGAATCAGTAATTAGTGCCAATTTAAATAAAATTTAACTATTAATTGTTGTATTAATAGCAAAGTGTTATAAAAATGAAGAACGTCAGGGCAGACAGCAAATTACTCCGGCGTGAGGCAGGCTTCGTCCTCGAGCGTCTGGACCAGATGATCGACGAGCTCGATGGGCAAAGTTCCGGCGCGATCGCGCAAAGTGTTCAACAGGCGAGTCTTCGGCGGTCGAGCGAGTTCGGCGAGACGTGTGGAGACTGGACGAATCTTTCTCGTGACTTCTCGCTTTTCACATGGTGGGGGACACCTTCGACTGAAAGTAAAAAAAATCATTCATTGAATTCGATCAATTGAAACTCATTTGGTTTAACTTAAATTTCACAATAATAAATATTTGTTCAAACTTGAAATTTCCAGAAAAAAATGTATAATAGACTCTTATCACTGCAAGTAAAATTATTTCGGTAATTTACTAGCACTGACCTTTTAATTACCGAATTCGGTAATTTACCCGGCATAATTTAAAAATAAAATTCTTAGATAAACTTTAATGTTACTTTAGTATATCGATAAATCAATATTTATTTTCCCATATCCAGAAGAAAATAAAGTGGTTAACGTTAACCACTTTATTTTAACCACTTTACGTTAACGTTAACCACTTTATTAGCAAACATTGTTATCAGTGCAAGTAAAATGACTAAATTATTTTCCCATATCCAGAAGAAAACAAAAAGTTGTTGACGGACCCCAAACACCGTTATCAGTGCAAGTAAAATGACTAAATTACGTAGGTGTCGCGAGCATGTTGATCCACTCCTCCTTCGTCAGGCAGTGACGTGGTATCGGTTTTGTTCTAGGCAAAGTGCATTCCTTCTCATAAACCAGAACCGTCGCTGTCTTCGGGAGTCCCGCGGCCTTTGCCAATCTCTCACGACAACAGTCGCCCTCGTTCTTTGGTGCTTTCTGCAAAAATTAATTATTTCATTCATTTTTTTTTTTCATTTGGTTGAAATAACTACTGTAAAACCTCGCTTATCCGGCCTGGGAGAGCATCGCCATGTCGCAGAAAAGAAAAAAAGTCGTAGTCAGCGTGGAGAAGAAATTGGAAGCAATCCGAAGGTTGGATAAAGGAGAAATTATTCGGAATATCGCGGCCGATTACAATGTCGGAGAGACCACCGTGGGCTATTGGCGTCGGAATCGAGCGTATTTGGAACCATTCGCGACTAAATCAGACGGTGCGATATCAATTCGTAAAATGATGAAACCCGCAGAATACGATAAAGTCAAAAACAAAAAAATATTTTTTTCAAAATCGATTAAAAAAGGTTAATAACCAGTGTTTTCGGGGGTAGAACATGTGACTTGAGAATGATGGTACAGGTTAAAAGTCGATATTTTGAAAAGAAAAAAATTTGGAGTCGATTTTGGCGATTTTCGGTCCGGAGCCGGATCTGCGATTTCTGACAGAAAAAATATTTTTTTCGTCGCCAAAAAAATATTTTTTTCAAAATCGATTAAAAAAGGTTAATAACCAGTGTTTTCGGGGGTACAACATGTGACTTGAGAATGATGGTACATGTTAAAAGTCGATATTTTGAAAAGAAAAGAATTTGGGGTCGATTTGGGCGATTTTCGGTCCGGAGCCGGATCTACGATTTCTGACAGAAAAAATATTTTTTTCGTCGCCAAAAAAATATTTTTTTCAAAATCGATTAAAAAAGGTTAATAACCAGTGTTTTCGGGGGTAGAACATGCGACTTGAGAATGATGGTACAGGTTAAAACTCGATATTTTGAAAAGAAAAAAATTTGGGGTCGATTTTGGCGATTTTCGGTCCGGAGCCGAATCTACGATTTCTGACAGAAAAAATAGTTTTTCGTCGCCAAAAAAATATTTTTTTCAAAATCGGTTAAAAAAGGTTAATAACCAGTGTTTTCGGGGGTAGAACATGCGACTTGAGAATGATGGTATCGGTTAAAAGTCGATATTTTGAAAAGAACAAATTTCTGAGGTCGATTTTGGCAAGTTTTTCAGGTACGCGCGTCAGCGCGTGTGATTAGCCTAGTAAATAAAAATTTCTGATTTTGGGGCAGACTCGAATTAAGGGAGGGCAAGGCTTTATTATTTATAGGGCAGACATTAATTAAGAGGGCTGGGACAGACAAACCGATAAACAGACAAAAAGACAAACAACTTTCCAAAATATATATAAGATTATTTTTTATTCTCTGCACAGCTGACCTTCAGTTTCTTCGCGCTGTCTTTTTCGCAGTGATGTCGTTTCCTCGCTGGTTCGGCAGTCGCCGCATTTCTGCCCGACTGTTCGTCGATTTCGCCCCTCGTGATTTCTTCCTCGACCGGAGTCGCCTTCTTCACGTCGTCGGGCTCGTCCTCGTTGTCTTCCATGACTTCCGCTTACCTCGCAATCACCGCTGCCCGTTACCATCGAATTTTACTCGTGACAAATGATTAATACACAGAATTGTTGATCGGTTTGTTGAATTAGTTGGACGATGAATTTAGCGGCCGAAAATAAAGTTTTTTCAGTGCTTTTGCGATTTATGTTACATTTTTTTGATGAATTTTCAAAGAATATGGGAGAGGGCAACTTCAGGGCGAAGTTTCCTCTGAAGGAATTTCAGACCGTGTTTACTTTTTGTTTCTAATCACGATTCTCGAGCTAAAAATTCAGACACGACTGAAAAAATATCGCTGGAAGATCATGGAAAAGACCGAAGTGAAAAAATGCTATAAAAAATAATAATAATACACATGTATTTTATTTTTTTAATAATAATAACAATGTACATGTATTTTATTTTTTTAAATAATAATAATAATGCACATGTATTATATTTTTTTAAATAATAATACAGCACATGTATTTTATTTTTTTAAATAATAATAATGCACATGTATTTTATTTTTTTAAATAATAATAATGCACATGTATTTTATTTTTTAAAATTATAATAATGCACATGTATTTCATTAAAAAAATAATAATGATGCACATGTATTTCATCAAAAAATAATAATAATTCACGTGCATATGATTTTATTAAAAACTAGTAACAATATACATGTATTTTAATAAGAAGTCAATTTCCCGAGTCTCCAAAATCCAAAAAAAATTCGAAAAGAAATATAACCAGATTTACTTCACAACAAAAAGCAAATTTTTTTTTTTCAATCAATCAGTCATCCCATTATATTTTCCCAAACCATAAGTATTCCATTCACACGGCTCCAGATAACCAGACAACAAAACGCGCGTCCCTAACATCATCTCTCCAGAGTCGCCGCGCGCTCTCCCTTACCGACGGTCGACAACCGCGCGATCCTAAAAACACACCCGCGCATCGCGAAGATTCTGGATTCTGCTTGCAGCGTAAGAACGCCAGATCGAGCCTGGCATCCCGGGGCAGAGAGCGCGCGTACAGCGCGCGCCCCCGTTCATTAATCGATCACTTTGGGAGTTGCTGTGCCCATTCGGGAGCTTTCGGGACGTTGTACTCGTTGTGCTCCTGCCGCTGCTGCTGCTACGGGCGCCGCTGCTCTGGGGCCAGTCGGAGGTGGAGGCTCTGCGTCGAGTGCGAAAACACGGTCGCGACGAGACGCGAACGACGAGGAGGAGGAGGAGAGCTGCTGCCGAGTGCGGGTCGACGACTATGCGGTTGTGGGGAAACAAGTGTCGCTCGTATCAGGTGGTCCCGTGACGTCGTCGTCGAGCGTTGCGCGCTCCGGGTGTCCCACAGTGTGTTGGTTGGTTGGTGGCGATCGTCGCGGTCTCCGGGCCACACGCGAGATTAGCGATAACGAGGGCCGACGAAGGGGGGGAGCCGAGAGTCGCTCGGGCAACGCGACGATCGCGATGTGTCGTTGACGCGCGGGGACGACGACGACGACGACAGCGAGAGAAACCGAGCCGCGGGGACGGGGGACAAAGAGTGACGGGAGAAGACCCGAAACATCCGCCTATTCCTGGCTGGCCAACAGAGCGCGAGGGCTATGATGAGATAACGAACCGAGAATGAGATACAGCAGCAGTGACCTCCTCGGTTATGCAGTCCTCACGCTCACTTTGCATCTCAATGGTGAGTCGCACCTTATTCTGCTGTCTCTCGCTCTTTCTCTCTCTTTCTCTCGCTGTTTTTCTGTTTCTCTCTCTTTCTCTCTCGCTGTTTTTTCTCTTTCTCTGTCGCTCTCTCGCTGTTTTTCTCTTTCTCTCTTTTGCTCTCTCGCTGTTTTTCTCTTTCTCTCTCTTTCTCTCTCGCTGTTTTTCTCTTTCTCTCTCTCACTCTCTAGCTGTTTTTCTCTTTCTCTCTCTCACTCTCTCGCTGTTTTTCTCTTTCTCTCTCTTTCTCTCTCGCTGTTTTTCGCTTTCTCTCTCTTTCTCTCTCGCTGTTTTTCGCTTTCTCTCTCTTTCTCTCTCGCTGTTTCTCTCTTTCTCTCTCTTTCTCTCTCGCTGTTTTTATCTTTCTCTCTCTCTCTCTCTCTCTCGCTGTTTTTCTCTTTCTCTCTCTCGCTCTCTCGAAAATGAGCAAGAATTGAGAGGGAGCGAGAATTAAATAGCGACAACTAAAGCAAGACGAGAGAGAGAGAGAGAGAGAGAGAGAGAGAGAGAGAGAGAGAGAGAGAGAGAGAGAGAGAGAGAGAGAGAGAGAGAGAGAGAGAGAGAGAGAGAGAGAGAGAGAGAGAGAGAGAGAGAGAGAGAGAGAGAGAGAGAGAGAGAGAGAAACCCTATCCCTTCCAATTGAATCAAACGCCCATTCGTACGACAAATAAATAGTACCTACGTGCTCATTCCGCGGCGGATTGAGCGCGGACCGCCGAGCCGTCGAAACTAGGGCATTTACAACCAGCTGACACGTTTTTTTTCTTTTTTCGTTTCGTTTTTTTTTCTTCTTTCTTTCCTCCCTCTTCCCTCTTTCTCTCTCTCGTCCTCCTGCATCTTTCGCGCCGTCTCTCTCACGCTGTTGCCCACCCGATAGACCCATTGTTGTCGCACGCGGGGACCTCGCGCACGAGTGACAGCTCACCTCGAAAATTGCTCCGTATTGTTCACCGCCAGTCGACGTCGTTACCTGTTGACGTCCGACGTTCTTTTGTCGCGATATATTGCCCCATTCATCGATATAATCGGACGCGAAATTGCCGCGAATTCGTTCTGTTGTTGTTACGCGGGCGCGACCAGCGTAAATCTCGGCCTCCGCGGGCGCAGCGGTGGATGTAGGGAGATTTGACGATCGGGCGGGCGGACGCGAGATTTCTGCGGTTTTGACGTTTATTTGGTTGTCACTGGACAACCTAAATTTAGCATTATTCAATAACTTGCTGTACTGCATGATAATAATAATACTGTTATAATTTTTTTTTCTCTGAGATTTTCTAAGTTTTTGCAAATTCTTTTCAAGTGCTTCAATAAAAAATGGTATCAAATATTTTGTGGGCTCAGATACAATGTTGTTTTTCACTGCAAGAAATTATCTACTACAGCCTGTATTATATATACAGGCTATAGTAAAAATATATTTTGTTGCATCATCAGGTCGTTGTAAAAGCAAATTTTATTGTATCATTGTATACTCTGAATAAACATTATTATATATACCAGCAATTTTCATTCCCATTATTCTATATCGAGTGTAAAAAAATGTATTTAATTGTATTTCACTTTATACTGTTATCATTTTTTTTTCTCTGAGATTCTCTAAGTTTCTGCAAATTCTTTTCAAGAGCTTCAATAAAAAATGGTATCAGATATTTTGTGGAATTAGATACAATGTTGTTTTTTCACTGCAAGAAATTATCTACTACAGCCTTATTATATATACAGGCTATAGTAAAAATATATTTTGTTGCATCATCAGGTCATTGTGAAAAGAAATTGTATTGTATCATTGTATACTACAAACAAAGATTATTGTTTCTGCCAGCGATTGTCATTCCCAGTATTCTATATCCAGTGTAAAAAAAAAGTATTTAATTGTATTCCTCTTTGCTTGGCAGGGCGAGTCGAAGGTGCGTGCAAGGATTTCCAGGGCCACACATACGACACAGGATTCTACTATGTGCCAGGACCTGAGCCCTGCACTCTCTGCGTCTGCGACCATGGAAATCCGAAATGGTGCAAAGCAGTCATCTGCCAGTTGCCAGAGGTACTAAAAACAAATTTCTAATAAAAAGCTTTAAAAAAAAAGAAAAAAATCGAATCTCCATCTCGAGCTCTTCACTCTCATTTCTCTCGCTCTTTGCGCACTCCCAAAAAACGTTTCTCCTTCAATCAGAAATCTATGCAGAAACAAGGTTGCAAGTCCTTTCGCTTCGGGACGGCGTGCTGCGAGTTCATATGCCTGGACGACACGTTGTCGTCTGTGACGAACGACAAGGCCGATGGGGCCGGGAACGGCGCCGGGGACGGCGGCGCCAACTACGACCTCGGGCTGCGGCTGGTCGCGAGCTGCATCACCGCGATACTCTCGCTGAGTCTTCTCTTCTTCCTGATTCACCGTCTGAGGCAGAGAAAAATTCGAGGTAAGCAAAAAAAAATCGCGGGGACGGACGCGACAGTTGTCGTCAACCGAAAACTTCATCCCAGCGTCCCGTCGGCTAACATAAAATTGCCCGAAAAGGGATTGCATCTTACGATGAAGCTCTCCATACAAAATCTCGTTTTCAAGCGTTTCTCTCCCATAAAACTCGCACCGGCCGATCACGGTCCAGATTTAACGTAAAGCTGAATCCGCGATTGGCCGATGCAAGTTTTATGCGAGAGAAACACTTGAAAAGAAGATTCCGTGTGGAGAGCTTCATCGTAAGCTGTAGTGGTTTTTCGGGCACCTATATGTCTGTCGCAGAGATGTCAAGCGTTCGTTACTTTTTAAAACACACTTATTTTTATTTATTATATAATTTGTTTATTATCAAACGTTTGATAAACGTGGCCTATACGTTATACAACTCAAGGTTTCAACTCAATGTAAAATTCTTAAAACACATTTTTGGCAATAAATTCCGTACAAAAAATCGTAAAAAGCAAATGTGACGAGAAACGAGTAACGACGAAAGTAGCGATTGTTACTAATCTTCGTTTCATTCACTTATTATTTTTTTTTCATGAAATTTATTGCCAAAAATGTGTTTTCAGGATTTTTCATAAAGTCGAAACATTAAATTATATAACGTGTGGGCCACGTTCACCAAAAATTCAATAATAAACAAATTACAGCATAAAGTGCAAAAAGTGTGTGTTTAAAAGTAACATACGCTCGACATCTCTGATCAGCCGTCCCGTCCACCGTCCGACAAATCTCGAGTAACCAAAGTACATTAACAGTATGCGTAGCAGGGAGGCAGAGCCGCCAGTTGGCCGACGATCAGCGTAGCCTGGGCAGCATGGGCTACCTGGAGCGCGGTGGCCTCACGCACGGCGTGCAGCTCGACGATCTCGCCTGCGGCAGCGGTTATCCCCTGTGGAAGCCCCCAGGAAATTACTTCCCGCGGGGTGAGGCGCCGCCGCCTTACGAGGAAGCCGTCGCGGCGGCCCGCGCGGAGCAGGCCCTTCTCACCATCAGTCCGCACGCGCTCTCGCCCCTCAATCTCCCGAGCTCGTATCTCTCGGCGCACAACAGTCACGCGAGCGTCGGACTCGTGGCCGCGGGTCAGGGCGGTCTGCCCGCGAGTTCGCCGACGCCCTCGAGCCACAACGTTCCGAGCACCTCGCCCTCGATCTCGTCCTCGGGGCGGCCGCTCGGCGCCTCGTCGAATCCCCACGCCAATTGCCACCAATCGAGCCAGAGCGATCAGGTTTCCTCGGGTCTGTATTCCGGCACAACCACCACGAGCTTCACGATGGGCGCCAGCACGTACGAAAATCTTCCGGCTCCCGTTTCGATGAGCATCGGCGGATTGACGCCCCAGCATTCGTGCGTCGGCCAGCAGCCGCAACAGCCGCACGTCGGCGGTGGCGGCGGCGGCGGCGGCGGCAACGCGATTCCCATGTCGGTCGCGCAATCGAAAACGTACCAGCATCACACGACCCTACCGCGGCAGGGAAGCGCCTTCACCATCTCCGCGACCCTCCCGAGCTCGAGCGTGTCGACGCATCGCACGATACCGCGCACCCTCGCGACCAGCGGGAATCTACGGCTGCGGCGCGACTTCACCGCTCATCAGATGGTCGCGCCGCTCTTCGGCACACCGCCGAGGAACGTGTCGCCCGAGCGCTCGCCGCGATCGGCCCCGCCGAACATACCCACCGGGCAGAGCGCCATCAGGTCCGACGCGTTCTACGAGGATGTTCATCATGGGCCGCCGTCCGCGCCGCCGCAACTCGAGGGAAAACCGCCCGAGGTCGCGACCACGTCGAGCGGGCACTTCGAGATTAAGGTATTGTGATGAGTGGCGAAGCCTGTGATTTATAAGAATTTTGATTGGTTACCTGTTTCACATATTTCGATATATTTTGATTAACTGTTTTACCTATTTTATTATAATTTGATTAGCTATTTTACCTATTTTTAAAATAGATATTTTAATTATCTATTTTATTATATTTTGATTCCATTTTAATAAGACCCACATCTGATTAAAATGGAATGAAAATAGCGAATGGCTGAAACAGCAAATTTCATAATGATGGCCATTCTAGACTCAGAACGTTCATTATTTTGAACTTTGCTATTTTAGTGATTTCGCTACTTTACTCATTAGCTATTTTGACCCGCAACCCGGATGATGCATGATGCTGTTTTTGTCGAATATTCAAATGCACCTGATTATCCTTTTACATTGAGTGCGTATTTGTTCGCAGCCTCCGTTACTCGCGAGCGGGGAGGCCAATCAGGACGGTAGCTTCGAGTCGGTGACCTGCACGTGCAGCATGCAGGCGTTGCCGACGCTGCACGACGACGCCGACGACTATCGGAGCGAGTGCGAGAACTGCAAGAGCGCGACCGGCTCGCGGTATTACTTAGACAATGAGGACGAGCTCGTGACGTCGCCCCACGAGACGATGACGTTGCACAGACGACCCGAGGAGACTGCCGCAAGCGTCACGCCACAGTATTACAGGACTTCCCTCACACTGCCAACAAGTACCCGTCAACGTACAAGGTAAATAGGATTTTTTTTATTTAATTTTTTATTTTTTTTCTTTCTCAATTTTTTATTTTTTTGTCTCTTATTTTTTTATTTTTATTTTTTTTATTTTTTTTTCGTTCGACGATCGTGGAACCAAATAATCATTCGAGTGACGTTTTCGCGCCCGCAGAAGCACCGGAGCTCGAGGCAACTGGTTCAGCTCGATGCCGGAAAGTTCCACCGAGTCTTCGGACGACGATTGAAGCCGCGAAATCGTCGGTGTTCGGCGCGCATCGCGAGGACTAAGATATCCGTGAGTATGGACGAGGCGCGACACCGAGTCACTCGTTTTTCAGTCTCTGTCCGTCTCCGTGTCCTCTCTCGATCTCTCTATATATCTCTGTCTCTCTTTGTCTTCCCCCTCGCCCCGTGACCGGCAGATGAACGACGCGTCGCATCGCCAAAACAATTAGTATCATCGAGACGGATATTTGTGATAACAGCTTCGAGTTGGTCAAGGCGGTGCAGAGTTGTGCCAATCGCCGACGATCGGACTATAACCACGTGCGTATATCATAAAGCAAGCGAGTGCCAAAAAAGAGAAGAAAAAAAAGAAACAACAACAACTGTGTTTACTTTACCAGTGATATAATCGTTATCCGACGACACCGTTTTCCCCCACCCGCGTACCGAGATTATCCCGAGTTGTCGAACTTAGCGAGCCGTGTTTTTAAAAAGGCGTTTTTCGTAGAGGCAGATTTTTGTGCGACGTAGTCACAGGGGAAACGCGCGAGAGAACGAAAGTTTCGACCGAGTTCGTACAATCATTTGCTCGTGAAAGTTGTTTGAAGGTGTGAATTTTTTTTTCGCGTTTTAAGATTTTTACGATTTTTCCGGACGACGAGTCGGCGAATAGGGTGGCTAGTCATTGGCAAGAGAGACAATTTCACTCGCGAGACGTCGGCCGCTGCGTTGCCGCGAGTCCGTAGACGCGATTTTTTTTACGTTCCTCACGTTTTATTTTTCCCCCTCCTTTCTTCGGATATATTTATTCGATAGGGCACAATCACAATTTTCGGTATCTCGGTGACGCGAATTCGCGCACAAAATGTACGAATGACGAGTGCCAAATGATTGTAAAAGAATTTAAAACAAACAAAAAAAAAAGAAAGCGAAGCCAAAAACCTAATGTGCATCACTAGAAAATGACGTGCTAGTGTTTGTAGTGACGCATGAGAACAAAAAATTGATCTCAACTTCTGTCGTTTGAAGAAGACAAAAAAAAAGACAAGTTTAACGAAGGAATATTGTAGATTTACCGTATAAGTGAATTCGATAATCTGCCAACAAGTCGGAAGCGCATTTGTATTGCATTACGAACGAGCGCGTTCGACGAGAGAGACATTTTATCACGTTACCCGACCTCCTGTGTTTTATTTAAACTTTGAAGCCGCGAAGTTGCAATGTTCTTGCCAGGGCGCGATATTTTTATCTCCACCGTTGTTATATTGTTGTACATACGAGTGTTTACCATTCCGAAACTGACATGCATCTACGAAATGTCCGTCATTTCATTTTTTATTTCTATATTTCGCGTTAAGTTTAAAAAATATTGATAATTGAAAGATTCTAAACTAGTGCAGTATTATTTTTTAAAACGCGGATAGCCTGGGCTGTACAGACACTTTTTTTTACATAGTTTTACTGTGACGAATGAGCAAGGACGAGAGCCAAGCGTAATACGACTCCTCCCTCCCCTCCTCCTCCTCCCCCCACGTCTTCAATACAATATACGATAGATAACCGATTGAAAAAGAAAAGACGAAGAAAACCAAACATTTAATCACGATACGCAGATCCGTAGATAATGGAGAGAAAAAGCCGAGTGGTAGTTGCATGTTCATTTTTACAATAATCATTACCGCCCCCCGCCCCCCTCCACCTGAAAAAAAAACACGTAATAGTAATCGAATCTCCAGAGAGTAATCGAATCTCCGAATCTTAATACATGTGAAAAAAAAAACCTCGTTGTAGTTCCGAAGATGTTCGAGTGTTCTTCACTATCTCCGAAGATTATAAACAATTGACGTCGACATGGTGTAATTAATTAATCGAAATCCACTGCTGAACTCTCTCTCTATCTCTGTACTCGTGAGACTGTGAATTATCGTTGGGTTGTTACGTTTAATCTCGGATTTGTGAATTTTTTATCGTTCGCTCGGGGTGAAAATTCACGAGCGAAAGCGTGCCAAACGAGAGAGACGCGTTTGCGTCACGACGCCGGGTATTTATTTCTCAACCGATTGCCAAAATTGTTGAACTCAAGATCTGACGAACTAGTAACGGTATAAAGAACCAAAGTATGGGTAAATTTTAAGTAATCTACGTTTGCGCGCGATATGCGAACGTAATACGGTGGGTTTTAGCGAGGATAAAAATTGGAAAATCCGCGGGCGTATTTCAGCGTATCCCCCGGCCGTTCGTCGGGACTACACGTATAATTAATATACTTTGATATTCCGACATGTGATCGATCGTTTTGTATTTCGTGTGCGACCATTATCTCACGAGTTAACCGACATTACTTACTATTAGCCAAACTCGCTGTGTAACGATATGTTTATGATGAAAAAAAAGAAGAAGAAAAAAGACGAAACAAAAACAAAATATTTCTCAATAGTTACTCACGGTACGACACTTGTGTTATGCGTTAAAGATACGAACGGAAGAAACGTCGATTTTTATTTAACGTACACCTTACGTATAGATGTATCATATTTTTATTTTTATTTATTGTACACTTAGGAACGTTTTTATTTCGTTTTCAATTTCCATGTGTAGGTAGAGAAAAAAAAATCACGACTATAGTACGATTATATAAAAGAGGAAGATAAGATGAAGTGGAAGAAAAAAAAAGAAAAAGAAAATAATCAATTAATCTCGTGGTGAGATTACGAAGTATCATCGTTATTGTGAGAATGTATGGTTGAGTGTCGCAACGTAACAAATTAATCGTTAAGTCTATACGACATATTATCGCTTATTTAAGAGACATCCTTCAATTATTAAGACATAACTAAGGGATATATCCACGTAAGTTAATTGAATTCTGTGTACCTGCCGTCGCCAGCCGCCTACCCATCTTGTCTTACAATTAGTTAGAGGAAAAAGTCGAAAGAGGAGCGGGAGAGCGTTGAACGAAAAATAGTGACCGAACGATCGTAAACCGGAGATACTCTCGTTTGATAGAGCGTCGATTCCGTTAGATTTTAGCGATTCTAGTCATGACCTTGAAATTTTCTGCATCTGCAAAAAAATTAGTTTGGCAATGTGTAGCGCCTAAACTATTGACTTCAGAAAGAAAAGTCTAAGGACTTTTCTGTTCCTTTTTCAATTGTCTTCCAACGGATTTTTTCAAAAATTTTATTAGACTGTTTTTCGAAACAGTAGAGCCAATTTCCTGCTTTGGCACGCTGTCACATCTTAGGTATTGCTCGAAACAAAAAGTTGTATAAGACTTTTTTGTTTCTTTTTCGATTATCTAACAACGGATTTTTCGCAAAAAATTTTTTTTTTTTTTTTTTTTTTTAGCAAGGCGTAGCGCCTAAACTATTGACTTGGGAAAACAAAGTATGGGGACTCTTCTTTTCCTTTTTCATTTATCTTTCAACGGATTTTTTACAAAATTTTATTAGACTGTTTTTCGAAAAAGTTAAATTAATTTTGTTGCTTTGACACGCTGTTACATCTTAGATATTGCTTGAAAAACAACTTTTCATAAGACTTTTTTGTTTCTTTTTTGATTACGTAACAACGGATTTTTCGAAATATTTTTTCACAATTTTTGTTTAATTCGGATTGTGTTAAATTGCCATGCATTATTTATTTATCGAGATGAAAAACAGTCTAATAAAATTTTGTAAAAAATCCGTTGAAAGATAAATGAAAAAGGAAAAGAAGAGTCCCCAGACTTTGTTTTCCCAAGTCAATAGTTTAGGCGCTACGCCTTGCTAAAAAAAAAAAAAAAAAATTTTGCGGAAAATCCGTTGTTAGGTAATCGAAAAAGAAACAAAAAAAGTCTTATACAATGTTTTTTTTTCGAGCAATACCTAAGATGTGACAGCGTGCCAAAGCAGAAAATTGGCTCTACTTTTTCGAAAAACAGTCTAATAAAATTTTTGAAAAAATCCGTTGGAAGATAATAGAAAAAGGAAAAGAAAAGTCCTTAGACTTTTTTTTCTCAAGTCAATAGTTTAGGCGCTACGCCTTGCTGAAAAAAATCTGAATTTTTTTTCGAAAAATCCGTTGTTAGGTAATCGAAAAAGAAACAAAAAAGTCTTATACAATGTTTTTTTCGAGCAATACCTAAGATGTACCAGCGTGTCAAAGTAGAAAATTGACTCTACTTTTTCGAAAGACAGTCTAATAAAATTTTGTAAAAAATCCGTTGAAAGATAAATGAAAAAGGAAAAGAAAAGTCCCCAGCCTTTTTTTTCCAAGTCAATAGTTTAGACGCTACACCTTGCAAAAAAAAAGAAATAGTAAGAAAAAATATTTCGAAAAATCCGTTGTTAGGTAATCGAAAAAGAAACAAAAAAGTCTTATACAACTTTTTTTTTCGAGCAATACCTGAGATGTAATAGCGCGTCAAAGCAAAAAATGTATTCTACTTTTTCGAAAAACAGTCTAATAAAATTTTGTAAAAAATCCGTTGAAGGGTAAATTAAACAGGAAATGACCATGAAATTTTCTGCATTTGCTAAAAAATTATTTTAGCAAGGTGTAGCGCCTAAACTATTGACTTGAGAAAAAAAGTCTAAGGACTTTTCTTTTCCTTTTTGCTTCCTCATAGATGATGTTGAAGTTTGCATCGTTGGAATGCAACGAAATTCAGAAAAAAAATTAATTTCAAGTAACCCAAATGATGAAATTAGGTATAAAAAGAAATCATATCAATTAGTTTCTATAATTACTTTTTATACCTAATTTCATCATTTGGGTTAATTAAAATTATTATTTTTTTCTGAATTGCGTTGGATTCCAACGATGCAGACTTCAACAACATCCTCATAGAGGAAGCTTTGTTTCCATGAAATTTTTTTTTTCGAGATTTTCATGCCAGTATGCTTAGTATCTTTTTCATGCCAGTATGCTTAGAATGTTTTTCGAAAAAGTAGAGCCAATTTTCTGCTTTGGCACGCTGTCACATCTTAGGTGTTGCTCGAAAAAAAAACATTGTATAAGACATTTTTGTTTCTTTTTCGATTATCTAACAACGGATTTTTCGCAAAAAATTTTCAGATTTTTTTTTTTTTTAGCAAGGCGTAGTGCCTAAACTATTGACTTGGGAAAACAAAGTCTGGAGACTCTTCTTTTCCTTTTTCATTTATCTTGCAACGGATTTTTTACAAAATTTTATTAGACTGTTTTTCGAAAAAATTAAATTAAGTTTGTTGCTTTGACACGCTGTTACATCTTAGATATTGCTTGAAAAACAACATTTCATAAGAATTTTTTGTTTCTTTTTTGATTACGTAACAACGGATTTTTCGAAATATTATTTCACAATTTTTGTTTAATTCGAATTGTGTTAAATTGCCATGCATTATTTATTTATCGAGATGAAAAACAGTGTAATAAAATTTTGTAAAAAATCCGTTGAAAGATAAATGAAAAAGGAAAAGAAGAGTCCCCAGACTTTGTTTTCCTAAGTCAATAGTTTAGGCGCTACGCCTTGCTAAAAAAAAAAAAAAAAAGAAAATTTTGCGAAAAATCCGTTGTTAGATAATCGAAAAAGGAACAAAAAAGTCTTATACAATGTTTCTTTTCGAGCAATACCTATGATGTGACAGCGTGCCAAAGCAGAAAATTGGCTCTACTTTTTCGAAAAACAGTCTAATAAAATTTTGTAAAAAATCCGTTGAAAGATAAATGAAAAAGGAAAAGAAGAGTCCCCAGACTTTGTTTTCCCAAGTCAATAGTTTAGGCGCTACGCCTTGCTAAAAAAAAAAAAAAAAAAAAAAAATTTTGCGAAAAATCCGTTGTTAGATAATTGAAAAAGAAACAAAAAAGTCTTATACAATGTTTCTTTTCGAGCAATACCTAAGATGTGACAGCGTGCCAAAGCAGAAAATTGGCTCTACTTTTTCGAAAAACAGTCTAATAAAATTTTTGAAAAAATCCGTTGGAAGACAATTGAAAAAGGAAAAGAAAAGTCCTTAGACTTTTTTTTCACAAGTCAATAGTTTAGGCGCTACGCATTGCCAAAATAATTTTTTTGCAGATGCAGAAAATTTCAAGGTCATATTCTAGTCTGCATAGTTGTGTTTATAGCTTGATACTCTTCGACGGAAGTATACAAAGATGTATCGGATATTTCACGGCTGTGCTTAAAAAATCCCTCGCGCGTTACATTCAATTGTGTCTCATAAATAAGCGTGAAAATGTAATATCAAAATTATTAAAGTGTTGAACACTTTTTTCCCCCATTACTGCTATTTTGCAGAGTAAATTTGATATACGCCTGCCTTGGGAATGTCGCCGTGTCCGAATGCAATTCGGATCGACGACGTAATATCATTCATTTCGCGTGTGGAACACCTTGCAAGGCTTTTGACGACAAATTTGCTGCGAAACGAAGTAAAGAAAACAACAACAACAAGACAAAAAAAAAGATATATACACGAGCAGAACATCTGCGCGATCAGTACGATTATTCATCCGAACAGTGTGTGGCGCTGAGAAAAAGACAAATTATTTCTTACAGATTCTACGATATAATTGTTCGTTATAATATTCGTTATTATTCATTATATTGTCACAGTCCAATGATGTTACTTACGCACGATTATTGGCAAAAGTATGTATCGACAGAAAATTATAAAAATATATTCCATTATTTTTAACGTAATTACGATAATTGCGTTTGTTCTACGTTCAATTTTAAACCCTCAATCCGTTCCCATATTCACGGTCAACATTAAAAAATGCATTCTTATGCAAATTCGCCTCTGAATGTTTCTCCAATAAAAAAAAAACATTTCGAAGAGCGCGCTTCCTGCTCAAGCGGCAGCAGCGTCGCGCGAGTGCGATCTGCGCGTGCGCCGGTGCTATTCGCGGTGTTGGTTTGTCATCCATCCCTCGACCAAAAACTGACAACACCGAAAGCACTAAACGCGCGGAAATACAAATGCCGCACGAATTTACTTTCAGCCGAACCATAATATTTCCGTCTGCCTTAACCGAAAGTCCATCCATCCAATATAAGGGTGCTTTTGTCGAAAATTTCACCTAGAACTCTTCATTACCGATACCCGCTACCAAAACCGTCGGTATAGTGAATTCGGTCTACTTAGTTCTGCTGAAAATAAATTCGGTATCTCGGCCCATTCGGGATTCCCACATGTCGTAATTTTTACACCGATCATCTAATAAATCTTCGGCATTCTCAAAATTCCTCAATGATCAACGTAAGCCGAAAAGTCGAGAAGATTCGTCGGCTTATCGATTATCCGGGGAGATTATGGTTTCCGTGGCGCCAAGATTTGACGGGTGTTTCTGTCTGGTAGCATTTTTCATGAGGAGCAAAAGAATTCCTATGGACTATGGTTCTAACTGCTTTCGTTTCCGAGATATTTCATTTTTAAGGAAATAATTAAAAACTCGTTTTTAATTACTATATTTTTTATTTTTTTATTTTCTGCTCATCTCAAAGATCAGCAGACTGATAACATTCGGATTATGAAGAATTTCCTCTTTAGGACAACTTAACTATACTTTAATTTACTTTACTTTACATTACATTACTTTACTTTATTACGATTACTATTATTGGTGTTGCTGTTGTTGCTGTTATTATTATGTCTCAGGTCAAGAATGCTAAATTCGCAGTCAAATTCCGACGAATCGAAAATTGTACGAAAATCGTAAATCATCCCATTTTTCTACCATATTAAAATCTCAAAAATCAATTATCTCGGAAACCAAAGTTAGGACCACAATCCATATCAACTTTTTTGAACATTAATGAGATGAGCAGAAAATAAAAAACAAAAAATATATTTATTAAAAATGCGTCTTTAATTATTTCCTTAAAAATTAAATATCCCAGAAACGAAAGCAGTTGGGACCACAGTCCACATGAACCTTTTTTCCTCCCCACTCCAAGTGCTAAACAACCATCAAATATCAAATATCGGCGCCACGGAAACCGCAATCGTGCCGATAATCCAGACACCTCTCGCTCGGCGTTCGTATTTTCGCGCGTTCGGCACGGCGCTCGGTGTTGTCAGTTTTTGGTCGCGCGAGCGCGAGACGACCACGGCAGGCAGGCAAGCGAGTCGCGCGGTGTTGAATGCTCGCGGCGGCGAGAGCAGTCGAGCTTCGCGCGAGCTCCCTGCTGCGGTTCTCATCGACGACGGGGGCGCATCGCGAGACACCGCGCGGGGTGTTATATAGTACGGAGAAAGGACACGGGACACCGAAAGCGTAAAACATGGCTGAAGCCGTTGTGGACGGGGCTCCGTTGTCCCGATTTTTTTGCCACAAATGCGATGTCGAGTTTATCGAATGTTTGCTACCCGTAAGTAGCCACACCGCCAGAGCGCATAAGCATCGTGTAATACCCGTCGATATCGCACGACCGCCGCGATACACAGGGTCACGTAGTTTTTTTTATTATAAGCTGTCACTTTGAGCCATGTGTGATTCACACCGCGATCCTCCGCTATCGCCTCTCGGTGATCCCCCCTCCCCTCCTTCCACCCTCTCGTAACCCCGAAAATTGTCGTTCAATTCTGGACGACTTGCGTTTTTTCGCCGATCGCTCTCGCTACTCGTGCACCGAGCATTTGTGGAGATGTAGAGGGAAAGAGGGAACCCTGAAACGACACTCGCTCTACGTCCGCGAGGAGTCGATTCCGACTCTCATAACCCTGGGACTGGGACTGGGACTGCTCGCTGGGATCTCCGGAGAATTTTATTTATTTTAGACGTCATAGCGTCGATCGTGATTTGCGATTTTTTTTTATGATGCGGAGTAGAATTCTTTATTGGATGCTGATTTGGTTTTGCGTTACATGAGGGAGGGTGACAGGCATTTGTTTTGTTGGTTTTTGGGACGTCGGGCGAGTCTGCTTGGCTGACGAGAGTTGGGTTGAGCTTGCGTGTCTGTTTTGCGTGGATTTGTAGCTGTGCTTTTGTGATTCGGAGAGACGGATTTGTTAGTTATGTGTTTTTGATGGGAGATGCTTGATTCGGAGTTGTTCTTATTCAGAGTTTGTCCTCTGCGATCAACAGTTTGGTTTGTGCGACGAAACTGCGCAGTCGGTATTTTGCTTATAGATTTGTTGGTGTTTACTGCGATAGTAACGATTTTAGAAATTGAGAACGTAAACATTTTTGCATTTTACGGAAAGCTGACTCAGTTTAAAATGTTTTTTTTTATTATTGGATTGGTGTTCTTGCTTTCTAGTTAATCAAAACTGTCTGTTCTAGATTATTCTATCTTCATGATATGAAGGTTCTTGGGATTATTATTTTTCCAATTTAAAGTCTTGTCATTCAACAGGCAGCAGTTGCAAATTTTTTTTTTACTCATTTGAATACTTTGCCAGAATTACGTAGCTCCCTGAAAGAAACTTTATCAATGGAAACAGTCATGCCAATCCATGGAGAAGCGCAGGATTGAATTGCTCTTGCCGCTCTCAAGGACATCCCATTATCCAATTTCTCACTAAGATAGCGAGACTGATAAGCAATTTGTTTTGAAGAATTGTATAGCGTACACCAGGAAATACCTCTTGGTTACTAAGACTTCAGAGCAGTAATACGTGATATTCTTATGTGTACATTCCGATGTTGATTCGCATTTTGTCATAACATCCTAAGAACATTTTAACCACTGATCTCTGAATTAATCAATGATTTTTCATTCACCGAATAATTTAATTGATATTCAGTGAATTTTCATTCACTGAATAATTCAATAAATATTCAGAACATTTTCGTTCACTGAATAATTTAGGTAATTAATATTCAGTGAATTTTCGTTCACTGAATAACTTAACTAGTTAATATTCCGTGAATTTTCACTCACCAAATACTTTTCAAAAAATGATAAAATCGCGAAGGGTCTGCGTATCAAACTAACAGATATTAAATAACAGAAAATTAACATGAACAATGATTGCATTCCCCAGAATTACACATGTCCGTACTGCACCACCGGCTTCATAGAGCAAGTGGAGGAGAGCAGCGGCGGCGGCGGCGGCAGCGGCGGTAACGGCGGAGCCGAAGATGGTTCCCAGGGTGACGGCAGATCCTACCTCCACGGCTCGAACATGGACATCGGCGGCGAGGACTTCGCCGACATGGACCTCGACGTAAGCGATTATTAAGTCTCACTTTCCTCGCGCGACGATCATCCAAACGTACATCTAAACGTGTTTCGCAATTTACAAATTCACGGTCCCGTCCCCCTCAAGTTTTTGTCTCCTCTCTTCTGTACAGCTCGGACAACGACCGGACGATGATTTCATCAGGATGTACTTGGATTTCCCACAGGAATATCGCGAAACGGCGGAGGGCGGCCGGGCGGGCGGCGGTAACGGCGGTCAGAGGGGCCGAGGAACGCAATTTCACGTGCCGCCGGACTACAGGGACCGAATCGCCGATCGCCGACTGGAGCGCAGGTGCGTAGCGTCGATAGACCGAGAGCCGCGGACACGTCCGGGGCTCCGCGCGCGGCCGATAAAACGAGAAGAAAGTGCAAAGGCGTCACTGTTTCACAGGATGCGACACAGAAGACCGCACAGACAACTGCAACAGGTCAACCATTTGATTGAAAATTTTATCCTAAATCTTTCGGGTTTCGGACTGCATCTTCCGGCCGCCGAAGGTGGACATCAACCTGTGTATGTATCGAGGAAGATTCATTCGCAATAGGACCGATTACTCGAGCTTGGCACTCGATGCGGGCTGTTACTCGTGTCTGCGCGACTTTGAGCCGCAATTTTGCGACGCATTCGTTTTTTTTTTTTTTTTTACTCATCGGCTCAGTCGGCTCGTTTTGGGGTGGTTATATCGTCAATTATTCAGCGAGAAAACATTAATTTTCCATTTTCCATTCTTTCTCTCCAACCACGAAATGAAAAAAAATGTTAATTTCTTTTAATTACCACGATTCAATTTAACGTTGCGCTCGAACGCGCCGAAACGTTATAATCGCTTCAAACGAGTCCGAAGCAGTTGGCTCGTTTTGAGGTGTTTATATCGCCGATTATTCAGCGAGAAAACATTAATTTTCCATTGTCGACTCTTTCTCTCCAACCATGCAATGAAAAAAAAAAAAGTTTATTTTTTTTATCATCACGATCCAATTGAAAATCGCCTCAAACGAGCCCGAAGCAGTTGGCTCGCTTTGAGGTGTTTATATCGCCAATTATTAATCGAGAAAACATTAATTTTCCATTTTCGACTTTTTCTCTCCAACCACGAGATAAAATTTTTTTTATTTTTATTTTTTAATCACCACGATCCAATTCAACGTGGCGCTCGAACGCGCAAAAAATGTTATAATCGCCTCAAAACGTGCCCGAATAATTTTGAATTAACGCGAATTCGACGACAGACTGTTTTTGGGAAACCCGGGCGACTACGTCTGGGGCCGAGATGGATTGGACACAATCGTGACTCAGTTGCTCAATCAGATGGACGGCAGCGGACCGCCGCCTCTACCTCGTAAACAAATCGATGAGATACCGACGGCGTCGGTTTCTCAGTCACAAATTGGTCAGTAAGTTCGCGAGATCTCGCGGGACACTCGTCGTTATAATATTTCGCGAACCATGTTACAGATATCAAGCTGCAATGTTCCATTTGCTGGGAGGACTTCATACTCGCGGAACTCGTCAGGCAATTACCCTGTAAACATATCTACCACACACCCTGCATCGAGCCATGGCTGGAACTGGTGAGCCCACTTTACGTCTTTCCCTCGCAATACGCCGACGAAACCCCTGATTCCAACATCTACAATTCTGACGTTATTTTTTTATTTTTTTATTTTTTTCAGCACGGAACTTGTCCTATCTGTAGACAAAGTTTAGGAGATCAAACTTCAGCCGACGCGAATCGCGACACCGTAGGCCCAAGTCTAGCAGCGCTCTTCAGGTATTTTTACGATCTATCTTCGCTCTGTCCATCCAACTTCGATCTATTTACGCGCCAAAATGTATATTTCACATTTCCACAACGATTTCATAATATTCCGATCAATGTTACAAGTTCTCATTACTTTAAAAAATAAAGGTTACCCAAGAGTTTATTTTCTAGCTACGATTTTATAACGATGATCTGTAGCGATTACAAAATATGTGAACGTTTGAGTAGTCGTAAGAAAAACCGAATTTTTTCGTTACATTTTCGGAGAAATTGTGAGAAAAATGGACAAGCACAGTCCTCCATTATTTTCGCAATGCATTAACAGTATTTCTTCATTTTTTTCAATAAGATTACCGTAAAGTTTTATGGGAAATTAATATTTATCGCCTCTATTTAAAAGTTTACACATCGTATCATAATCATCACGAGTTATTATTATAAAAACATAATTACAAAGCCAATCGTACCATCAATTTTATTTCTATAAAAATTCGGGATTTGCAACTCTGCTTCACTCTGTCTATTTAACTGCGATCTATTTACGCGCTATTTAATAATTATAAATTTCATATTAAATTTCATTTATTATGAAATTTATATTTCATATTTCCACAACGATTTCATAATACTCGATAGTCCTGGATAGTCGTAACGATTGTTCCTCTCGTTTTTCAGGGCAGCCAATCAATCCACGACTAGCAGAACGCCGTCTGCCTCATCGTCGTCGACGTCGCCAACGGACGAGTAGTCACAGCCCAAGACTTGAAGGAGATTTGAAATTATAATTATCTATATATACATATGTGTGTCTCTATATATGTACGCGTGTGTCTATAAATATATGTTTATGCGCACATAGATACGTACATATATATAGACGTACATAAGTATCAAACATGTACAGTGTCGCTCCAGTTCTGTAGGCCGATATTGTAACGTTTCGCACACGTCCGTGACCCTCACTTTCCATACGCATTTGTTTTTCCTATGCACTAAAATGTGACGGTGACCGCGCGCTCCCCTTGGCGAAAGTTAAATTAACTAATGCGAAATATACAAAAAAAAAAAAAAAAAAAAAATAAGCAAACGACAACTATTCATATCGTTATATCGAAGGCACGAGGATGTATAACGCTGTGAACAGTTGCGAAATCATCCCTGCCGTATCTCGTTGCAGACGCTAATTTTCGATGTATAGGGAAAAAAGTCGCCGATCGCGAAAGACTCGACGGGGAATGTTTCCTCTTGGAAGCCACGAGAAAAGGGTTGCGGCGCGAATTTGTACAGGTAACCGAAATTGGCCCAGAAACTTGTTTTCTACGTTAGTCGACGGGGTAGAGACGAGGAGTGAACTTTTGTTTTTGTTTTTTTTTTCTTTTTTTTTTCTTTGAGTATGCAGCGAGAATGAAGAGCAGGATACATTGGATGAATATGTTGCTTTATGGAAATATTCAGTCGGGCGCCACGCGTTGCTTGAGGGGGAAAAAGAAAAGAAATCTTGGTTTGTTTGAAGCTACAATTTCGACGTTGAATCAATTGTGGTGTAAATACTCAATGAACGTCCATCATGTAGTAACTGAAAATGCGCGTTTCCGCGTTCTATTGTTTTGTGTTCGTTTTTTGTTGGCTTAAATCGCGGAAAAATGTTATTGATGTTTTTTTTCTGTTTTGTTCAATTCGTGACTTATAGTAGCTAGTTGAATCTACAGTTGCGGTAGATTCGCTCGCCGGCGGTGTTAGGAAATTGCGTGTAACGAAGGAAATGCGAAGACACTGTAACAAGCGTACGGCAAATAAATCGATTCGCCGGCTGGCGAGGCCGAGACGGGAACTCTGGTGTCGCGAATTATTTTTCATAAACACAGGATGTATTGACGAATACACGAGCGGAATGACGGGCGAATTTTTTTTTTAACAAACTTAACGGAATTGCGTTTAACTGACGTTGATCGCATCGACTTGGGGCTCGAGTGACGTAAATTTGTAATATTGTCGGGGAAAGAGGAGAAGCTGTTTCGTGGCTAATTATCAAGTTGTATGCAGCCCTCGCGTTACTATACTATAAATAGCGGGAAAAAAAAGATCTAAATAACCGACGCCCGAGCGAACGAGTGCCGAGAGTGCGCGCTATCATTAATTAGCGCCTATTCGAAGTACACCTTAAGGATGATAATTATTACGAGCCTCAAAATATAATTGAAATTATATAGTCACAATCGGTATGTTCAATGATATTTCCGCGCTCTCGATAATTTTACTCCATAAGCAATGCGACGGTAACCAATATACAAAATGTAAAAAAAAAAGTTGAATAACGTTGACTTAAGATTTACGCGCAAAAGAGCAGCTTAGCCTTTTTTTTATTTAATAGACGAACGGGTGAACAAAGTGAAAGCATGTGATTGACGGGAAGGATTTTTGCCCACGGTGACGCGTAAGACTTGAGTAGCTCGCGCTCTCTTCGAGGACGTCGCACTTCTGTCGGAGGCTCGCATCCTCTTAACGTTATTAAGTCAAAATCAAAAGAACAGAAACAATTTAGATTCCGAGGAGCTTTACATTTGCGTTTGTCTGCGACACTATAGCGTTACGATTATCCTGCTTTATAGTTTATAAATGTGTACATTAGTAACGTAAATAAAAAGTCATATATTGTAATGCCTACCCAAACGAAACCGACGCAAACTCCAAAACGCCTTGCCGACCTTTCACTCTTGTCCCTTTTTCGAATTAAAATCAGTCGGAAATTAGTTTCGAATAATTATTAGCAGCGGAGTGAAGTATGATTAATACACATTTTACGCTGAATCGTAGCAGAAAAATTCCAGCTCAAAGAAAAGTTTTCCGTCATTCGTCTCCATTTCAGCATAACATAAAACTTGTTTTTTCTGAAAAGGATCAACTTTTCGAAAATTATTCCTATTATTATTATTTTTATTATTATTTTTTTTTATTATTAGTCTCCTCCCAAACGTTCCCCCACTCCCCAACAACAACGAATACCGACCGAACCGCCGCAAGTGCGAGAGAAACAACGCGACGCCGATCTCCCTAGATAGAAGGAGAGAGCAGCAAGTGTAGCATACGATGATGTGCAGCAGCACATCCAGAGATCCAAGAGAGCGATATCTTTCGTATCGACTCAAGGACGCAGGCAAACCTGCAACACGACGAAAAAAAAAGGTTTCTGTACGGGTACAGAAACTTTTTTCCTAAAAAGTCCTAATTCCTAATTTAAATTCCTAATTTAAATAATAAGGAATAAGGAATTTAAATAATAAGGAATAATTTAATTTTAATAAGGAATAATTTAATTTTAATAAGGAATAATTTAATTTTTAATAAGGAATAATTTAATTTTTAATAAGGAATAATTTAATTTTTAATAAGGAATAATTTAATTATTAATAGTGAATAATTTGATTTAAGGAATAATTTGATTCAAGGAATAATTTGATTCAAGGAATAATTTGATTCAAGGAATAATTTGATTTAAGGAATAATTTAATTTTTAATAAGGAATAATTTAAAACCTCATTTAAAATTCCTAATACTTAGTTCCCAAAAATTGCTTCTTTCGTGCAAACGAAGAACCCAAAGAAAAAGGCTCTCGGAATGGGTCGGCGACTGTTCCCAAGTCACACTCGGAGCGCGCAGCTGTGCCGTGGGTGCCGACGACGCCAATGCCCGAGAGATCTCCAGCGGCGATCTCGGTACTCCCACCACCGGGGCGCCGCCGCGAATTCTGCCGAGCATTGTTCGCACGCTGGGAGCTCAGAGTGTACGCCAGTCGCCGCGCACGCGACACACAGACAACCGATTGATCTCTCTCTCTGGAGCGCGCGCGGTCACAATCGACGTCGCTGTATCCCGCAGGCGGCTCTCATCCCTCCGCTATCACCGTTATCGCCCGATTGTTCAGACACAATGATGCCACGAACGCGTTCGCTTCAAGGGCTCTCACGCACCCGCCGCAGAGACGCAAAAACGTGAAAGACATAAGACGTAAAGTCGCTTCGGCAGCCGCGATTGTCGCAAGAAAAAAATCTCAGCGCGGTTCGTTCGGCGCTGCCAACAGGTGATCCGTAAACACAACGAGATCAATATAAACGATCCTCCGATCGCGCCGATTTATCGCGGAAAAATCATCGCCGTGTCATTCAATCTTGTCCTCGATGATTCGAACGAGAGAAAAAAACGTTCCGACACCTCGGGCGAATTAGTCGCGCAGGATTTTTTTCGTGCGGCGCGTTCCGCGAACGAGGGAAAAAGGACTCGGCTGGAGTCGAACGAGACCTCCGGGCCGCCTGTGGGGGTGGCGAACTTTTCGTGCGCGCGCGCCCGCGCGTTATCAGTGTGTCCGTGTGCCCGCATCGCGCGCGTCTTATCAGCGCGACGATGAGATCGTCGTGAGAACCCCGCCGCGCGTACACGGCGAGGATATCGCGGGGCGTCCGCGGTGTGCAGCTATGGTGCATAGGATAAACAAACACACGACGGTCCTGTGAGCTGGTGTGGGAAAATGGCGTCCTCGGAGATCGAGGAACTTATGTCAGGACCTCTCGTGACCTGGGTGAGGATTTTTGGACGCGGCTCCGCGGGTCTTTGGTCAAGGTCAACGGGACGCGAGTTTCCGCCCACGGAATTTTTATTTTCGGGTTTTGATTGAGTTTCTCAAATTTTGTCGATTTTTTTTCTCGGTTTTCACAACTTTTATTCATTTCTTTCTCGAGTTTCACAAATTTTGTCAATTTTTTTCTCTCGATTTTCTCCAATTTTGTCCATTTTTTTCTCGATTTTCTCCAATTTTGTCCATTTTTTTCTCGATTTTCTCCAATTTTGTCCATTTTTTTCTCGATTTTCTCCAATTTTGTCCATTTTTTCCTTGCGTTTCTCAAATTTTGTCCATTTTTTCCTTGTGTTTCTCTAATTTTGTCCATTTTTTCCTTGCGTTTCTCTAATTTTGTCCATTTTTCCTTGCGTTTCTCTAATTTTGTCCATTTTTCCTTGCGTGTATCAAATTTTGTCCATTTTTTCCTTGCGTTTCTCAAATTTTGTACATTTTTTTCAGGAGTTTCTCAAATTTTGTCCATTTTTTTCAAGAGTTTCTCGAATGTTGTCCATTTGTTTCTCCCAAGTTTCTCAAATTTTGTCCTCTTTTTTCTCCAGTTTGTCAGCTGCCTGGAGGATCCGGACTCGCTGACCAACTACAATGACCTGGTCGACGGAGTTTTGTTGCACAGTGTCTTCCTGCAGATGTAAGTCAGTCGCTGGAATTGCTTAATTCATCACGATTGGTGGGGAAAAAGGGGAGCGAGTCGATTGGCTAGGGACATCAATCACAGTTGAAATTAATTTACAGCGACCCGGAGCCTCTGCACGATGGCGTCATACCCGCAGGGGGGAATGCGGCGGTGCGCACCAAGAATCTGGAGATGATTGTGGGAAACATGAAGCAATTTTACGAGGAGGAGCTGGGTCATCTGGTCATAAGGCAGCCGGACACTTTGAACCTGGGGAAGGAGCCGGAGTCGCATATTCAGCAGATGCAGCTGCTGCTTTTGCTTCTCCTGGGCTGCGCAGTTCAGTGCCCGAACAAGAAACAATTCATAACACGCATCAAGACTCTTAATTTGGACACTCAACTCGCCATCGTGGATTGCATCAAACAGGTCACGGATAATCATGACATTGTTATCACTCAGGATTGCATGGAAAACGCCAACATGCCGGAGGTTTTCAAGCAAATCAAGGAGCTATTGCAGGAACGCGATTTGTATCGAGAGGTGAGCACCGTTTCGGCTTTATTCGTAAAAATGTATTTTTGGTTTCGATTTTATTTTTATTTTTTATTTTTATTTTTATTTTTTATTTTTGTTTTTATTTTTATTTTTTCATTTAATTTGTTGATTTTTGTGATTTTAGTATGTGGAGTATTTTATAAAAATTCGTCGCCCGGTGGACTTTAATTTTTTAAAAAAGCGAAATTTGTGCTTCAGAAATGGCGAGGATCGGCGATCAGCGACCTGGCCGAAGCGAACGATTCGGCCGCGAGCGGCGAGAGCGAAGACAGCAACAAGGTTGCGCTAAATAATTCGCAGGCCAAGTCGGAACGAGAGGAGAATCATCATTTTGCCGTTGAACTGGCAGACTGGAAGTCCAAAGTGAGAAAACAGCGACAAGAACTGTAAGTTCATCGTTGACTAATGTTTTAATTTTCCCATTCGAAATTATTTTATCGGAGAGTCTGATAACGCGTGTTACTTATTTTGATTTCAACAGAGAAGAGAAGACGGAAGCTTTACTGGAGTGCAAGGAAGAACTGGAGCATAGTAAAGCGTCAGTCGCTAAACTCAAACAGGAGGTAATACGAATCACCTTTTTTTTTCAATTCACACAATTGTTCAAATTTTTGGTATAATTATTTTCTGTATTCACGAGATATAAATTCGGTTCTTTTAATTTTTTTCAAGAATCACGAATTGATGCACGAAGCGCGTACGGCTAAATCGTACAGGGACGAGCTGGACGCCGTTATCGAAAGAGCCGAGCGCGCCGACCGATTGGAAATGGAGGTGGCGCGGTATCGCGAAAAGCTCACGGACATCGAGTTCTATAAGACGCGCATAGAAGAACTTCGGGAGGACAACAGGTAAATTGATCTCAGATAAAAACTTACCGCACATCTCGCGATTGGAACACTTTTTTAATTTTTTTATTTTAAAGGGTGCTGATGGAAAATCGCGAGATGCTGGAGGAGCAATTGAGCTCGTCGAGGAGAAGATCTGACAAAGTACTGGAACTGGAGGCCCAGATTATCGAGTACAAGCAGCTTGTGAATGACATGGCGTTGGTGCGTTTATACTTTTTTTAATTTGTTTATTTTATATTTATTATTAAATTTATTATTACATTTATTTATTTTAAAAATGTATTATTAAACGAAACTGGAAAATTCAGGAACGCGCGGCAGATAAAGAAAAGTATCAAGAGCTGTTGGACGAAAATTCTCAGTTGCATCGCTTGAAGAAAGCTGCGGCCGACGAGGCTGCGCTCGCAGGATCCGTGAGCGAGTCCGAAGAACCAGGTAGCCAATTGAGTCAATTTTCTCAGTAATTTATCACATAAGTCTTAATGAAATTAACAACATTTCTTCTCCTTCAGCCACAGCGGACAACAGACTGTCCGAGCAGCTCACGAACAACGCGCAGACCCGGGCGCTGAAGCTCGAGCTGGAGAATCGTCGTTTGATGACGATAATCGATTCCCTCAAGGAAAATTCCTTCCACGAGACGTCGGATCGGGTGCTCGAGCTCGAGAAGGAGAAGAAGAAGCTTTCGCTGAAAATTGACTCGCTGAACGACAACACCGAACGCCTGTCGCAACAAAATTCCGATCTCGAGTTGGTGTGCAAACAGGCGCTGGAAGAGAACAAGAAACTGCAGAATACCTTGAAGAATCAGAGAACCTCGTTTGAGCGCCAGCAGCAAGAATATCAGGTAATAAAAATTAGCTTAATCAACTTTAAAGCAATTGGATTCTCGATTTTTTTTAAGCAGTTGCTCATTGTTTTTTGCTTTCAATGGTTTATTTGTTGAAAACTAGACTAAAATATAACCCAATTTTTTCTGCCAACGGAAAAGCCAAACAGTAAGAACAACCGGGTAAATATAATAAAAACCTTTCGACGTAAATACGTGTTTTAATTAATTAATACATAGAAATCGAACGGACGCAGATTCTTTGGAGCCTAAACTGCGACCCTCAAATTTATTTCCAGACGCAGCACAGCAAAATCGTCGAACTCGAGAACAGCTACGACACGGTTATCAAGGAGAAGCAGAGAATCCAGTCGCTCTTGGAGAGCGTCCAGAGGCGAGCGGACGATTTGGAGCGTTCGCTCGAGACGGCGAGTCAGAAGCTCGAGGAGTTGAGACTCGTGCAAGCGAGCGCGAAAGCGACGGAGACCAAGTGTCACGACCTGCAGGCCAAACTCGCGATCCTGGAAAAGGACAAGGAAACCGCCCTGCGCGATATCCACAAGTATCGCGAGACGATAGAGGTAAATTTTCGTTAATTCAGCGATCTTTTCTTCAAAAATCACCGGTGACTCGATTAAAAAAATAAAACGCTCTGTTAAAGGAAAAAGACGTCGCCCTCGATAAAGCGACCAACAACATCGAAGTCCTGGAAAGGCGGGTCGTTCAGCTTGAACAAGAAAATCAGAATTCGGTTTCGCAGATTCTGAGGTACTTTTTTCTACAAACTCAGAATTTCAATTTTTTTTATTTTTTTTATTCGTTTACCCAGATTCTGAGGTATTTTTTCGCACAAACTCAGAATTTCGTCTCACACATCTCAGCGCACTCTCAATTTATTTATTTATTATTCTTTTTTTTTATTCGTTTTCCCAGATTCTGAGGTATTTTTTTCCTGTAAACTCAGAATTTCGTCTCACACATCTCAGCGCATCCTGAATTTATTTTTCTATTTAGACTCCAAGAGATCGAAAGATCGAGCAAAGAATTGGATTCTCGTGCGGCGATCGACCGGGAGACTCTCGAGACCCTCCAGTCGAATCTCGTGGCGGAGAAGCTAAACAGCCAACAGCTATACACGGTGCTAGAGAAACTCGGTCTGAGCGTGGAAATGCTATTGACGCTGCCGCCCGATAATATTTTGGAAAGGTAGAGTCATAACGACCACGGATAACGGTGTTCGCTTTCCTCGTCCAAAAGTCGCCCTAATGACACTCAATTGTCTCTCTCAGAATCGCCCAGATCCCCGAAGTCGTCGAGTGCATCAGGAACTCGATTGCGCAGGAAACCACGTGCGACTGTAGTCAAAAGATGACGGAATCGGAGGACGCCGCGCCGATGGTGGACGCGACGATCACGAAGACCCTGCAGGAGGCTATCGAATCGCAAAAGGTGCGTTTTAAGAATGTAGGAGCGCCGAGTATTCAATTCGCATGAATTCGGGAAAAGTGCGAGAGCATTGCAAACACTGCTCGATGGTCTGAAAATCTGAAAAAATACATGCACGCTAAAGGTACTGAAAAGATTCATTTTGCATAATCATAATTTCAAAATGTTATTAACGAATCCCTCTTTTAAAAAGTTCATGAGTAACGGAAAGCATTGTTAGCAAACTAGAGCTGTGATTGGTTGCTAGGAAAGTCCGTGATAAACAAAATCAGTTTGGTGTCAAATTTGAAAAATTTCATAAGAGGACAGGTGATTAACCTATTATAGGTACTATTTTGAAATAAACATTTCCGACGTCGATTTTGGCGATTTTCGAAAGATCGTCGCCAAAAAAATATTTTTTTCAAAATCGATTTAAAAAGGTTAATAACCAGTGTTTTTGGGGGTAGAATATGCGACTTGAGAATGATGGTATAGGTTAAAAGTCGATATTTTGAAAAGAAAAAAAATTGGGGTCGATTTTGGCGATTTTCGGTCGGGGGCCGGATCTACGATTTCTGACAGAAAAAATATTTTTTTCGTCGCCAAAAAAATATTTTTTTCAAAATCGATTAAAAAAGGTTAATAACCAGTGTTTTCGGGGGTAGAATATGCGACTTGAGAATGATGGTATAGGTTAAAAGTCGATATTTTGAAAAGAAAAAAAATTGGGGTCGATTTTGGCGATTTTCGGTCGGGGGCCGGATTTACGATTTCTGACAGAAAAAATATTTTTTTCGTCGCCAAAAAAATATTTTTTTCAAAATCGATTAAAAAAGGTTAATAACCAGTGTTTTCGGGGGTAGAATATGCGACTTGAGAATGATGGTATAGGTTAAAAGTCGATATTTTGAAAAGAACTAATTTCTGAGGTCGATTTTGGCAAGTTTTTCAGGCACGCGCGTCAGCGCATGTGATTAGCCTAGTTTTCATTTAAAAAATCCTTGGGATCGAAATATCTGTTAAACCATTTTTTTATCAGTTTGTTAATATAATTTTGGAATTATTATTATGCCAAATTAATCTTTTCAGTACCTTTAGTGTGCATACATTTTTTCAGATTTTCAGACAATCGAGAAGTGTTTGCAATTCTCTCGCACTTTTCTCGAATTCATGCGATTTGAATACTCGGCGCTCCTTCATCCTTAATCACTTTTACCTATATTTTCAATTCTCGTCGAGTCTCTCTAAGTAGAACAGCGATAAATGACAAACAAATAAAAATCCGTGCAGAAGGAGATCGAGAGCCTGCAGATAAAATTGAACACGAGTCAGGCAACGGCGGAGCAGCTGCAATCGGAGAAAGCGAAGCTCCAGGTGAGCGTGACGACCCTGCAGTCGCAAAGTACGTCCCTGACGACTCAGCACACGGCGCTTCAGCTGGCGAATTCGCAGCTCGCGGCGGAGAAAGAGGAGGTGAGGAAAACGAGAGACCGATTATGTTAAAAACCGGGTTGCGCTGCGACTGATTTGCGTTTTGATTTCGTGTTTCTCACTGTGCAACGCTTGAATTGATTTTATTGTAGCTATTGAAAGATCGCGGCGCTCAGCAGCGAGCCCACTCTCAACTCGTTAACGATCAGGTCATCCTACAGTCTTTGCACGAGCAGCTGAACAACGAGTATGAGAATCTTCTCCAGGAGCGCGAGACGCTCAAGGCGAATCTGCGGGACGCGAAGAACGCGGCTCGGGTGCTGCGCGAGACGTGCGAGCGACTCGAGGCGGAGAACAAGTTGCTGCAGGCCGAGCAGGAAACGGCGATCGAGAATCTCAAGACGCTGAACAATTTGCGCTGGGAACATTCGAAGTTGAAGGTAAAAAAACAATAAATTCTTTAATAAATTAATTTAATTAGAATTGATTTATTTATTTATTTATTTATTTATTTATTCATTTATTTATTTATTTATTTATTATTTATTTATTTATTTATTTATTTATTTATAATTTTAATAAATTCTTCTAAATTTCGGTGATATAAGAATACCGTTGATTTCAATGCCATTTCATAATTCCACGAATCCTAGGACGACTTCAGGAATCTCTACACCGCCGGCGAGAAGCTGAAGCTTCAGTACGGAAATTTGCAAGACGACTACAGAAAGAACAAAGTGGAGACGAATCGGTTGAGCCTGAAACAGACGGAAATGCAGGGCGAGCTGAGCAGCCGGGACGAGCGATGCTCCGCGCTGGAGCTTCAGATTAGCAAGCTCAATCAACGGTGCGAGATGCTGCTGCAGATGAATTCGGGATTGGACAGCAATAGGCGATCCCTCATGGATCATATAACTCTGCTCTTCAGCCAGTATCACGAGCTACTCACGCACTCGCTGGAGGATAAGGAGCACTATCACATGGAAGAGAAAATTTATACGTGAGTATCTCGAGGCTTCGACACATAGCAAAAAAAAAATCTATGACATTTTTTTTTATCTATGACATTTTTTTTTTAAATTACCGAATTTCAACATTATTTCAGCGACAAGGTGAATCACCTCTACAGACAGAAGGAGAAGCTCGAGGAGAAAATAATGGAGCACTATCGAAGGCTCGAAAGTTGCTCGACGAAGAAGAAAAGGTTCGGCGCGAGTCTGATGAAGAGAGTGCGAAAAGTCGGCTCGGAATTATTGAGCAAGGTACGCGAAGGAAAAAAATGTTACACGATTATTATTATTATTATTATTATTTATTTATTTATTCTAAAATCGGGTGGAATTTTTTTCTGTGTGATACAAACCTGACGACGGATTTCAGAATCGTCGCTCTTGGGCCGAGGACTCGAAGCAGTCGGAAACCAAGCCTTACGAGTCCGAGTCCGGCGGAAACGAGTCCGAGTCGGGAGGAAACGAATCCGAGTCGGCGGCCAACGACTCCGACGCCAGCGGCGAAGATCCGCGCGTCACAACGTTGACGGAGCCTCCGGTGCTGGAGGGAGACGCTCTGTCGTTGGGCCATCCGGGAACCCGGAGGACCGTCTACTATACCGACGATTTGCCGTCACCTGCCGCACCGTCTGCGGTACGTTTGCTCTTGTTGTCTGACATCTAAGGCGAACAGCGCGAAATAAATGCGTGGAATTCGATTGAATTTGATCCACACTGAAACGAAATTTTTATACAGCGAGGTAAAACCTGCTCAGTCGGTAATAAAAACTGCAAAACAATTATTCCGACGATGTCCAACGTTTCCGAAAAAAAGAAAAGTTTTATACCATTCCTCTTTCGATTCTGGATGGTGTAAACCTTTTATTTTTCCTTGCATGTGTCTTGTTTCCGTGTTTTGTTGGTCCGAAAATTATTTTCTATCTCTCTCGCACTCATGGTGGTTTCGTCGAGCCCAGTCGGTATCAAAAACCGTAATGAACGTTTTTGACGGATATTTGCGTTTACAGCTAAAAGAAGAAATTCATTCCCTGCGGATTTCACCAGTGCAGGGAATGAATTTCTTCTTTTTGCTTGTAAATGCAAATGTGTGTAAAAAAAGTTCATTACAGTTTTTATTACCGCACTCCATAGGGCTGATTACAGTTTCTGTTACCGATTGAGTAGGTTTCACATCCCCTTAGGGTCGTGCGAAATACCGACTGCGGTAATAAAAACTGTAATGAACGTTTTTGACGCATATTTGCCTTCACAGCTAAAAGAAGAAATCCATTCACTGCGGATATCACTATCCGGATATAAAATAATTTCTTATTTTATCTGTAAATGCAAACATGCGTAAAAAAATTTTGATTACAGTTTTTATTGCCGCAGTCGGTATTCCACATGCTCTCAACACGATTGCCTTTTCATCTAGTACAATTATCGATTACTCAACACCTTCCATATAAATTGAAACGATTTCCATATTTAGCCTGAGCAGAAACCTGCCGCACCCTTGCCACAAGCTCATCCGGAAAGTATGGACGGCCGTTCATCAGCTCCCGAGCAGCCCCCGCGAGCCGAGGCGCCACCGCCGAGCGAGCCGCGTTCCGTTCTCATCTACAACAAGGTGTCGGCGGTGATAAACGAATCGCGGAGCATGAACAACGCGCCGGCCAAGGAAGAAGCGCCGAACGACGACATCGCCGCCGAGCCTCACACAGTCAAAGACCCGAAGACCGGAAATCCCGTGTGGTACGAGTACGGATGCGTATGATTATCGATATCTTCCATTTTCAGGGTACCCTCTAACCGACTGAACGCAATCGCTGCCAGCTAAATCGATATACTAAAAAAAAAGAAGAAAAAAAAAGAAAAAAAATATATATCAATGATTGTTGCTTATCGCGCGGCTAATACTAGTTTAAGCTCCGACCGGAGACTCGCAGAAAAAACCCTAACGACGAAGCAGCTTTTAAAGGAAGAAACGAAAGAAGAAAAGAAAAAGACAAAAAAACATTACATTGTGATATACATAGATAGACATTCAACGACGACGATTCGTTTCGTAACTTCGATTTCATTTTTATTTATTCGACTCCAACGACGCTGCATACGCGTCGATTGTATAATAACGTACGTGCGTGTGTGTGTGTGTGTGTGTGAGTTCCGTGCGCGATTAGCGATAGTGAAAGTATTATTCGTACTAAAGACTCGCATTTCTTAGCATCTTAAGACTATCATTTTTTTATATATATACAATGCAAATATAATGATCTTTTTTCTTTTGCACATTACACGAGGTCTACAGTGAAATATCGATCGTCACGAGCGCGCGAGAGTTAATCCCGCGCGACGTTGTCAGCCTCCCGCCTCGAGTCACGGAATATTTAATTGTCCGGCCGCCGAGGAAGCGAACAACGATAAAGTTCGCCTCGGCGCAAAATGAGCGGGTGTTTTTTCGGCCGGCGGGGACCCTCCTGGCATATTAAACGCGGAGACGTTGCGGGCACGGCATGCGCTCGGGGTTTCTTCTCGGAGCCGCGAGAGGAGCGGCGGCGAGCGGTGGGGACGGAATGGAAGGGCTCACCAAGTTTTTTGCCGTCATTCTCACGGGGCCCAGGAGGTCGTGGTCAAAAAACTGCCCACCGCATGTCTGTCGCTCACCCCTTCGAAAGTTCTCAGGCTCGCGCGAAATTTGCATACCCGACTGCTACTCTCCTCGCCGCCAAGCGCGTCTCTAGGAGCTCCGGGCGCGCCGCCGAGAGTCGATCCTCCACCACAGGGGCGAGACCCGAGTTTTTTTGGTTTTTTTTTTTTTGCCCCGCGCGTTGCCTAATGACAGACGAACCTTCTTCGATCGTGTGAATGCACCTTGACTACGGATAATCGGTCGGGAATGAGACTCGAGTGTCAATGGGGCCCGAGTTTTGGCTTCGAGATTGCGTTTCTTTAATAGCCACTCTCGACTTCGGCGACATTAATCCCTCGACCCGAAATTTTTTTGACGCAACTCTGAAAAAAAGACAAAGTATTTGTTCCTTGAGAATGCATAATTTTTTTGTTATTAGGCATCTGGTAGGTTTACCTACGACTTTTATTTTCCTCCTCGCAATGATGATTATTTATCTATTTGGCAAAGTTAATTTTTAACGTGAATTAAAATTTAATAACGTGAATAATATTTGCAAATTAACGTGAATTAAAATTTAATAACGTGAATAATATTTGCAAATTAGCGTGAATTAAAATTTAATAACGTGAATAATATTTGCAAATTAACGTGAATTAAAATTTAATAACGTGAATAATATTTGCAAATTAACGTGAATAAAAATTTAATAACGTGAATAATATTTGCAAATTAACGTGAATTAAAATTTAATAACGTGAATAATATTTGCAAATTAACGTGAATTTGCAAATATTATCGGTGGCGATATATTTTTATCAATAGCAAGCAATTCGAAAAGAATTGTTGACAATCGCGAAATGAGCAATTTTCTCGCGAAAACGCAATTAATTCACAAGTCAAAGGGTTAACGCGAATAGCTAGTTTATTTCTCGGAGGGCATTAAGAGGGAGTTCCAGGAGCCGAGTGTCTCTCGGTCCGTCGTTCGACCCCTCGGCTATAGTTATACAGTGAGTTACCCCACCGGAGCAAAAAGCATCGGACAGGCATGGCAGTAACGGTTCGTCCTGGCAGAATTCTCCGCGTCTCGCGTATTTTCCACGAGCAAAAATAAAGATCCGTCTCTCTTTCTTGTCCCGGGCTCCTTCCTTCCTATACGAAGAAAGAAAGAAAGCCGAGTTAGCCGGGTCGCGGCGGTGGGAGGGTCACAGTGGGTGGTTTGGTAGCGATGGCAAAAATAAGATTGATAAAAGCTCCGGAAAGCTCTTTCTCTCTCTCCCCCGCTTCCCTCCGCGCTTCTGCACCCGGAGAAACTTTCCAGTGAAAAACGATCTCGCGCGAGGAAAACGATGTGATAAAAAAAACACTGTGGCGCTAGGACGTAGTGCCCGGAAACGGGGGGGGGGAGGGGGGGAGGAAAAAGAAAACCGGAAGTCGTTGGCTTCGTCCTCGCGGTACGATAGCAGTAATGTGGATAGAGTTAGCTACGAAGTAGGTGAAACTACATATTAAGATGGTTGACAAATCATCGTAATCATAACAATGATAACAGTTCCTTGAGAAATTTGAAAAATTAATTCAGAGTAGATGAAATCAAATAATAATAATAATAATAATAATAATAATAATAATAATAAAATAATAATAGTAATAGTAATAATAATAATAGTAATAATAATAATAACGAGTTCTGCTATTATTATTATCATCACTATTGTTATTATAATGAATCTCGTAAATTATTCGAAACATCTGCATTTTTCTTTTGTTTCCGAAGACGACAATTAAGAACAAAAGCCGAATGATCCGATCCTACGGTGCCATCCTTTTCCGGTTT